>AP028449.1:11934315-11987737 GCA_036509395.1 Antheraea yamamai | reverse complement strand
GGGCGGACGTTGTCTTGCCTTAATAATAAAAAAATAATCTAAAACTCAACCGCAGCGCCACCTACCGGGTCCAATTGTGAATTTAAACTATTCTCGGACCCACTGGAACACGCACACAAAATTTCATCAAAATCGGTCCAGCCGTTTAGGAGGAGTTCAGTGACATACACACGTACAGAAGAAATTTATATATAAAGTTTTAATTTTCTACAAAAAAAGTATTTTAAAACCAAACCTCCAATATCGATATATTCATAATAATTAACAAATACTTTCATATAAATGTTATTAATTGTTAAAAACAGCAGGTTATTGGAAAAACAGGTCTAAAGCTATGAGATAATTTATACCAATTTTAAGGATCAGGTTTGAACAAATAATAGTTGATCCACCAATATATTAGATATTTCTAATCGACAGTACTAAATAAACGAATAATTCCGTGCCTTACATCAAAAAGCAGACCGTGAACGGTAAAAGTGTATTTTATAAAAACAGCTGATAATACAACGGATAACACATCATTCAAAACGTAATTCTTCTGCTGCTGAATATCCTCATGGGTTATTATTATTGACAATCATCGGCCACTGTTATCTCATCGTGCGAAAGAGCAATTCTTATACAACTATGAATAGGTGTAAAAGAGAGAGCGCTTCATATTACTCACACCCAAATTTACGATACAAACAACGAATATTAGTTTTATTATCAAGTAATTGTTAGAACAGAATAGTAAATTAACTAACAGCTGTATAATTAATAACAGTTTTGATAACAATTGTTGTAAAATAACACAATCACCTAATTAATTATTGACAGTATTCATATAAGACAGTTATTGGGCGCGTTCCACAAGACGTTCACAACGCTCACAACAGCCTTTTAGCCGGTCCACTAGACGACCGCGAGCGTTGCGGTCGTGCCGAAAACGTCATTAATGACGTCATAACAAACGCCCACGCGAAGCTCACGACGCCCCATATCTGGAGATGGGTCGATGTGAGCGTTGACAAAATTGGCGGGATTTTCAATAAAGATGGCGACCGTAAAAATGTCATTATTTGATGCAGTAGAATATTTATATGAAATAACATATTGTATTTAATGGATCAATGAAATTTATTAATATATTTACATGAAATATGTTTTGATAATTTTAAATTCTATTTAATAATTTTTTGCAATCTTTAAATTCTGAGAGGAAATTAATTTATTATCACTTAATGATAATTTAATATTTTTTATTAAACCAAAAAATATATTTTATGATTTTATAATAAATAAAGTTAAATGAGAAAAATATATCATTTGTACACTTTTATAAAACATAGTTCAATAATATATACAATTGTCACCAAATATCCTACTGTTGCCTCAAAAGACATTGTTATTTTATTTGAATGCAAATTAATTAAATACTGCACTATAATCAAATATAAAAATATAATTATACATTTATCTTTCAATATACTTAAATCAATTTAGATAATAATTATTACATTTATTGTTAAGACATAACCTCAAAGAGTATAATAAGTATTATAGGAACATAACCTCTTAAAGCTTTTGCTTTATTACTTCTAGATCGTCATTTGCATTATTTACCTGAACGCTCAAAACGCCCCATTATGCGTTCCACTTGGGTGTACGATTGTAACGCCCGCAAGTAAGTGGAAAGGGAAAACTCGCGGTCGTGAGCGTGAGCGTTGTGAGCGTCTAGTGGAACGCAGTCATCGTCATACATAATGGACAGTCATTATTTTTTTGTAAATATTAACTTATTGACTCAATTATCTACGGCCTTCACAGTAAAAGTCATTTATTTTTAATTTTTTTGAACTTTATTTTTGGCAACCAATGTATTTGATTATTACTGCCATTGTCGAGTAGTTAATAGTGTTACAAGTTCTTCTTCCACTCCATTTTTGGCAACCAGTCTTCTAGTAGACTATTACTGCCATTGTCAAGTGAGTATCGATATTTCAAGTTTCTTGATATAATTACAATGAACTAACAAGATGGTGGCCATCTTATTAGAACTTTCCATGGAGTTTTTGTGGGATCTCAGAATTCATGGTCCATGGTATTATTTTCCATTCACTTCACTTGTGCACAATAAACAAACTATATTACATAAAACACCACTAATTTTACACAATATAGAGTCACGTAACACAATATTATGAATAAAATATAAAATCCACTACATGACAGACTAAAATCCCGCCAAAAACTCCAAAAGTCATTTTCTATGACTTCTAGAACAAATATATGGTACGTTCCACTTAGCACTTACGACAAGCACGCTCACGAGCACGAGTTTTCCCGTTCCACTTAGTCCCGAGCGTTCCAATCGTAAACCAAGTGGAATGGATTATGGAGCGTTTTGATCGTAGAAGTAAATAATACAAGTGGCGAGCTAAGAAAAATAAAGCAAAAGTTTTAAGCGATTAGGTTAAAAATTGTAAGCCTACACAGTACATTTTAATAATTATTCGTTAAATCGATTTACATTCGATCGAGAACCAGATCGAGTTTCTTGTCGGTTTTTCTCGATGACTGGGTTGTTTTCAGGACCAAAATTGAATAAAGTATATTTTGATTTTGACTTCGAGTATTTTTTTTTGTGTCACATATAACACTGTAAACTAAGACAATTTCATTTATTTTATTCATTCCTTGTTTTTTTTTTAATTTCACTAACGCCATCTTTGTTGCTTTGATTTTTGAAAATTCAGCTACTTCTCTCAACACTCACTCCGACCCACCTCACCATAACGATCGTAGTCGCCATGTGGAACGGCCAAAGGTGTATTTTACACATATTGTGAACGCTAAGTGCATCGCACCTTAGTGGAACGTGTCAATAAGATTTTCAATTTTTTTGTCTCTAATCCGTAGTATAACATTGACATAGGATAGCTATAATTTGGATATATTAAATTGAAAATTCCAAAACAGTTATAAGATATTACAAAAAACATGCATTGAAATATTTGTCCACGTTTCCACACTCTACAGATCTGCCAAAACATGCTTTCAAGTTACAGCCAGTGTACACTGAACTTCTCTGTCCCCTGCGATGTGGACATTTCGTATATCCCAGGGACGGGTTTAAGCGGCTTAGGGCTCAAGTAAGAGTGGGCGTTCGTCGCGCCCCGCCGCGATCGATAAACCGCCGCGTGTTTGTCGTAAATTTACAATGTCAGTATTAAATGTATCATCGCGCTATGAATTTACAAATGAATATTTAACTATAATTTGACACAATGATAGTGATAATATTCACTACAATCCTCATATTAATATTAATCTTGAATATTTATTAAAATACCACCAATACCTACTTCCAATCAAATAACTTTAATTAAATCTTCAATTGTATTTTATATTATCCCAGTTAATATTATATAATTTTTCTTAAGGTGGTAGAGCCACGCTGAAGCTATTACTGGTTTCAGCGTGAAAGGGTCGGCTCGCCCACGGTAGTACCACTCGACACACAGAAACCCCGACGTGAAGTAACAGTACTTGCATTGTTGCGTTTTGGTTAGATCAGTGAGAGCGCCGGAGTCCCATCTCCTCTCTCCTCCCCCCTCCGCTCTCCTCTCCCCTCTCCGTCCCTTTCCCCCAAACACAGGCTGGCTATGCACTTGCGACTCCCCTGGTGTTGTTAGTGTCTATGGACGGTGGTGACCACTTAACATCAGGTGACCCACCTGTTCATTTGCCTCATATGACTTAATCCATTCATGCTGAAACCAGTAATAGCTTCAGCGTGGCTTTATCACCTACAGTTTAATACATGTACAATTTTGACTATTTAATATATGTAGGCAAAAACTTTGAAAAGTTGGATTTCGTAAAAGACCGGCTACGTTGAATACTAGAAACCGTGACAAACCGTTCGTGATATGTTTCAGACTCAGTAAGACCAGCAACAGTTTTTTAGGTAATAGTGTTAGGTTTTATAACAAAGTCCCAAAGCATATTACTGATTTGCCGGACCGTAGGTTTAAGCGCCAAATTGAGCGGATTTTGGTGTCAAAAGGCTATTATAGGGTGGATCAGTATGTGAACGCTGGTGATGCCTGGAATTGACTCCTCTCTGTGCATCCACTAAAAACCGCATGGTACAGAAACGTGACGCCATATTGCCGTAACGGACTTCCGTTGCATTGTCGTCCAGTTACCTCCTAGTCGCGCCTAAAGAGGTTTTACTTCAAAATGAGTGCGTGTAACCGTCACACGCGATTGAAGTAAAACTTCTTTGGCGTTATAAGAGATGGCGATTAAGTTAAAAATAAATACATCATATGAGAATTTAAAAAGGCATTTATTGATGATGAAACATTAGTAATAAAGACATTTATTATCGTTGACCATTATACATTTTAAAACAATAATTTAATTTACTATCATAATTCAAATATGATATGATTAGTTTATGATAACTGAAATGAGAAACATAAATTCTACTCTTCAAATTTTCTAAATTTCTTGAGAAAACTGCATCAATAGTCGTGCCATATTATCTTGTTGTTGACTGAACTATGGCACTACAGATAATAAAGCTTTGATTTAATTTGTTATTTACTTACATTGAAAACAGATGGCAGCACGGTCGCGCGCCCATTATTATACATAACTAATACTATTGTATGATTTTTATTATTATTCAATTTAATATGAATTTTCAAAATTGATTTGTTTATTAACTATCAATTGACAAAATCAAAATTATTTAAAAACCGTATGGTACATAAACGTGACGCCATATTGGCGTAACGGACTTCCGTTGCATTGTCGTTCAGTTACCTTCTAATCAATAATAAAGCTGATCGAGCTTCTTACCGCTTCTTCTCGATGAACTAGGTTATTTTCCGAACCGGTGGTAGTTTTGATAATCATAAGCGTCTTTTTAGGATTTAAATATAACAAAGTATTTTTTATTTGATTCTCCAGCACGTACTCCCCAGATGGTGCTAAAGAGTAACAAATGTTTGGCCGCTGCACTATTCCACATAAATTAAATCTCGCAACGACAAGTAGAATAATCAATAAATCAACAATAATGATGGATACTCTATTTAGATATACGATTAAATAAATTGAATAGAGATTTACATACAATGAAATATTTGACACATTTGTATACCGCGGTTTCAATTGTAACAAAGTAATTATAATATTGTGAACGTTAAGCGATAAATATATTCTTCGTTTTCTCTCGTATCACCCCCCTCTTTTTATTTCCATCTTATTTATTGAATTACATGAACGTGATCCGAGAGATTGTTCTCGTAAACACTCTAATAATTCGTTTATTTGTAATTCGTGGCGTCTTGTTTTAATCTTGCTTTGTCTGACGGTATCGGTTTCCCGTTTATTTTTAGATAAATTTATTTTCAAACAATATTATTTATCTTATTAACCCTATAACCTATATTTTATTATGATAACTTCTGCTCTTGATCTCGTAGACACATATATATTTGTTAATTAGCATATATTGTTTGTATCTAGCCGCTATCTATCATATTATCTGTTAAATGTATTAATTATCTATAGGCGTTATAGAACAAAGACGATTTTTTCGTCTATCTGTGTACGAACTTATTCTTTTTAAACTACATAACCGATTTTGGGTTTTTGGCGGGATTTTAGTCTGTCATGTAGTGGATTATATATTTAATTCATAATCTTGTGTTACTTATTGCTTAGAGTATATTGGTGGTGTTTTATGTAATATAGTTTGTTTATTGTGCATAAGTGAAGTGAATGGAAAATAATACCACGGACCATGAATTCTGAGATGCCACAAAAACTCCCTGGAAAGTTCTAACGAGAGAGCCACCATCTGTAGCTGTATTCTTGGGAATTACACTAGATTCCAAATTACAATGGGGCCCTCACATTAAAAAACTGGCGAGCAGATTAAGTTCCGCTGCATTCGCAATACGTAAGATTCGCCAGCTTACAGATATTGCCACTGCTAGGTTAGTCTACTTCGCTTACTTCCATAGCTTAATGTCTTATGGCATTCTGCTATGGGGTACGGCTGCTGAGGTAGACACGATATTTTTATTACAAAAACGGGCAGTTCGGGCAATATATAATATGGGACCTCGCGAATAATTAATAACGAAATTCCAGGAATTCGGTATCTTAACACTGCCCTCCCAATACATTCTTGATAATTTAATGTATGTCCGTAAAAACTTTGAAAATCTGAATTTAGTAAAAGACCGGCATAATCTAAATACTAGAAACTGTGATAAACTGGTGATCCCATGTTTCAGACTTAGCAAAACCAGTAATAGTTTTTTAGGTAATAGTGTTAGGTTCTACAATAAAGTCCCAAAGCATGTTACCGATTTGCCGGACTGTAAATTTAAGCGCCACGTCAAACGGGTTTTAGTTTCAAAAGGATATTATAGAGTGGATCAGTATGTGAATGATAGTGATGTCTGGAATTGACTCCTCTCTGTGCACCCACTAAAAGCATTGTATGATGTATTGGAAATATATGTTACAAAAAATGTACCCGATCGAGTTTCTTGCCGGTTCTTCTCGATGACTGGGTAGTTTTCCGAACCGGTGGTAGTATTTGACGTTCATAAGTGCCTTATTAGGGCCTAAACTGAATAAAGTATTTTTGATTTGATTTGATTCTTTATAATATTAGTATAGATGAAGCTATCGTGATAAATTTTTTTTTATCAAAATTTGTCAATAATTGTTTGAGAGACGCGCTTACAATGGCGGACTTCTTATATCGATACGCATAAGTATATAGGTATGTACATACTGTACAATGCACTTTACACGCGCGATAAGCCCATGCGAATTAATTTTATTGGCTCTTGTATAAATAGTGCTGGCTTTAATGGGCTTCACTTGTACAAGCTATCGATCACTCACGCGATGTTATATATTAGTTTTATGTCATACTTTCTAATAACAAAATAACAGATATAGTTATTTTTATAATATATATTTTATATAATATATTTTATAATACCTAATCTATACATATAATAAAAGGATAACATTAAATATTTAAAAGGAAAAATACTCTGGTGGGGCTTAGAATCAAAGACAGAACACATTTCCATAGTGTTGTCAATTATTCACATTACCTCTATACTATGCGTCGCTAGTCTGACGCAAGCCGCGCAAACGCCATACACTCGGTCACGCTTTACTAGCCTGTCATGACGCGAAATCCACACTTTATCTCTTGCTAAAAATACAACGCGCCTAAAGATATTTTTACTTCAAATACGCTGTGGAATATTCTTTCATGTGGAAAAGGCTCATCACCCGTAAACATCCAGTAAAAGCCATTTCGTTTGAGAACCGATAAAATTAACAACCTCTTCACACCCTCCAAGTGACACTTCACCCACGATCGTAAATACGCACGTCTTATAATTCTTGTACCTGTCACGTAGGTATTAAGGGATTTAGGTACGGATTTATATTGAGCTTGCTTTTGCTCAGGGCTTTACTATCGTTATAATTTTAGTTACAGTACTTTTGACGTGATAAGGGCTTATAAATCGATGAACGCCGGTCGCACGTACGAATAAGTATGACTCATTGTCACGTTCCGCCTGAGCCGAGCGTGCAAGCGATAGCGTGGAACAAGCGATACAGAGTCGCGATCGACCTAAGCGTTCGGCTTGTGACACACGTATCTATATATAGATATACATCTATCTATATATAGACTACATACATTATATATACTATATATGTATATATAATAATTCAATTCAATTCATAAAAGTTTGCAATTTTTCATCAATGCTTACTTATGACGTTATCGCGTAAAATTGTCGTCCGTAAACCTTTATAGACAACTAATTTTTTAATGCATAAAGCCTTTTCTGTACTCCTGACAAAATGTACGCCAAATTTCACAATGATCAGGTAAATAGTTAGGGCGTGAAAGCGAACTAATTCTCATTTATAATATTAAACAATCTCATTCTCATCATTACATAGTGTAAAACAAAGTCCTCTACCGCGTCTGTCTGTCTGTCTGTCCGATATAAACTCAAAAACTACTGAACGGATTTTCATGCGGTTTTCGCCAGTGGATTAAGTGATACATGAGGAAGATTTTGGTACATAATTTGTCAAATATTTTTTTATAGTCAGGGCGGGACAGCGTCTGCCGGGCCCGTTAGTTTATGATATATAATTAGGACTAATAAAATCTCAGTACCATAGATCCAACTTATATTCAGGTCAAAGTGAGCTTTTTTATGTCACATGCAAAAGAATGTTAGGGTAGGTACAGCTAGTTATAAAGAGAATTGAAAAAAATAGTTGCCGCAGACATGAGGACTGCCCACAGAAGCGAAAACTCAAATAATAGAAATCAACTATAATGTGAATTATTTAAATTTCATAATTTGTAAATTGAAATTATTATTATTAGTCTTTATCTCACATCTCTTGGCACTCCGAATTATAATAATATATTTTCTATACAGTTTATTAATTCGTCAAATATACTTAGTCTGGCCATAAATACTGTTACAATTAAAAATATTACATTTGAATTTGGAATCTGTCACTTTTATACGATTATTCATTGATTTTTCTCATTTTGGCGCCAATACATTGTACAATATTTTGCGATATTAAAATGCAGTGGGGAGATAAAGAGAACCGAATCGCTGTGATTGCATTACACAAAGTAGGTATGGAGGCAAATTCAATATTTAAAACTCTCCATACGCTTGGTATTAGTAAAATGTTTGTGTACCGGGCTATTAATAGGTACAATGGGACCTCCTCTGTTTGTGACAGAAAAAGATCTGGCCGTCCACGTAGTGTTCGTACGAAAAAGGTGGTCAAAGCAGTAAGGGAAAGAATTCGAAGAAATCTTGTCCGAAAGCAAAAGATTTTACCTCGGGAGATGAAGATAGCACCTAGAACCATGTCGCGTATTTTAAAAGATGACTTAGGATTTGCAGCCTATAAGAGACGTACTGGTCATTTCTTAACTGATAATTTAAAAAATAATAGGGTGGTAAAATTGAAACAACTACTGAAGCGGTACGCAAAGGGAGGTCACAGAAAAATTTTGTTTACGGATGAGAAAATGTTTACAATTGAGCAACATTTTAACAAACAAAGTGACCATATTTATGCTCAAAGCTCTAAGGAAGCTTCTCAATTAGTCGACAGAGTGCAACGTGGGCACTATTCGACTTCAGTGATGGTTTGGTGGGGTATTAGCTATGAAGGAATGACTGAGCCATACTTTTGTGAGAAAGTTATCAAAACATCGGCACAAGTGTATCAAGACCATTCTTGAGAAGGTAGTGAAGCCCCTTAACAACGTCATGATCAAAGACTAAGAATGGTCCTTCCAGCGAGACTCGGTGCCTGGTCATAAAGCTCGGTCTACGCAGTCTTGGATGAAAACGAACGTTTCGGACTTCATCAGTGCCGAAGACTGGCCGTCGTCTAGTCCCGAACTTAATCCGCTGGATTATGATTTATGGCCAGTTTTAGAGAGTACGACTTGCTATAAAAGCCATGATAGTTTGGAGTCCCTAAAACAATCCGTACGATTGTTAATGAAGAATTTTCCCATGGAAAGAGTGCGTGCTTCTATTGATAACTGGCCTCAACGTTTAAAGGACTGTATTGCAGCCAATGGAGACCACTTCGAATAAGCTTTTTTATATTTTAAATTGTTTTATATTTATGTATTAAACTAACACACTGTAAAAGTAATAAATGTTATTTGCAATAGAAAAATTTTTTGTTCTTTGTTTCAGTATTTATCTATCAATACAAAATATCAATATTAGATTTACACAAGCCGCTATACTAAGTTTATTTCTTGACAAAATATACCGCTCGACGCACCTAAACAAGTTTTCTCTTCAAAAATTGCAAAATATCAGTTAAAATCAAGAGACGAGAATTCCTACTCACAAAAAAAAACACGTGCCGCGCCGCGGGCAAAATTAGTCTGTGATATAAAAAGCTAACATGATGTAATATTTGCATAATGGCTTCGCTTCAAATATAATATGGAATGTGATATCACCCCGTCCAGAGATATTACGTTATGTTATTAACATCACTTCACATTTCTCTGTGTAAAGTATGCCAACGTAGTCGAAGGTTCGGTATAGTGTTGGCCAGACATCACGGCGTCGCGTCTGGTTATTCGGCGCCCAAACTAGGTTAAATCTATCAATTTATGTCTCCGATGTTAACCTATTTTAAGATTTGTATTAATATTAGCTGACAGTTGTTTTTTTACTTTATTTTTTATATGTATTTTTGGCAACTAATCTTAGATTATTACTGCCATTGTTGAGTATTTAATAGAATTACAAGTTCTTATTCCATTCCATTTTGGGCAACCAGTCTTCTAGTAGAATATTACTGCCATTGTCAAGTGAATATCGATATTACAAGTTTCTTGATATAATTTCAATGAACTAACAAGATGGTGGCCATCTTGTTAGAACTTTCCATGGAGTTTTTGTGGCATCTCAGAATTCATGGACCGTGGTATTATTTTAAATTCACTTCACTTATGCACAATAAACATACTATATTACATAAAATACCACCAATTTTACACAATATAGAGTCAAGTAACACAAGATTGTAAATAAAAAATAATATCCACTACATGATAGACCAAGATCCCGCCAAAAAAATAAAACAACAGTTGTTTATTATCTTATAAAAATATATTTCATGCATAAAGGATAAACATACGAAAAAATGAAAGCAAAAATTAACTTATAAAATCTCTTATGGTGCTTATAAAATTCATAGTTTATTAATGCAATTAAACCTATTTTTAACGCAGTTTATCATCGTACTTTATAATGAATTACGTAATAACTTTTGAAACGATTTCAACGAAAACAAGACTAAATATTACTAGAGGACATGCTTTATGATTTCCTTGGTGACGTTTTGCCATAAACACAGTGACTAATAAAGTCATCTGAATATATTAAGTCTAATCTAATTACTATCTACTTTTCTCTCGTACTTAAGTCGCGTCGTCATTAAAATTACAATAACTTTTGATAGACCGAATCGATTGTAATAAAACAAAAAGAGTTTTAGCATGAACGTACTAGTTTAGCAGTGATGCGTGTTCAAACAAACAGATAGACAGACAGACATTTCTAAGAATGATTGAAATGTATTTTATTCTAAGACACCTGAAACAATTTTTTTCACAAAAATCTAAAAAGTACAGAAAATAAAGCATATCCTTGAGTAACATTTAGTCTTGGTTTCATTAAAATCAGTTCGGCCTATAAAAAGTTATTGTACTTAGTGACGACGCGACTTAAGTACGAGAGAAAAGTAGATAAGTAAATGGAACTAGGACATTCAGATGACTTTATTAATCGCTGTTTTTTTACATAACGCTATTACATTACATACGTTACATACATTTCACGCGGACGAAGTCGCGGGTACAACTAGTGTAGAATAAATCTCAAACCGCTAGGTATCACATAGAAGTAGATTATTAGCATTAGAATTTATGATTATTTAGCCTTCTATCACACTACGATCAATTATATTTATTAAGAAAATATAGAAAAGTAAAGAAAACCACATCAGTGTTTTTATTGGCTGTGGAGGTTGCGTGTAGAATCTATGACGACATAAGCCGCGTCTATTAGCAGCGTCTCGACGTAATGACGTCATAACGTATCACGTCAGTCACAAGACCTTAGATAAAGAAAACCTAAGAATATATTTAGTCCATTGAAAAGTTACATTTGGGGTTGCGTTTTTTAGAGGACGCAATTTTATTTTTTTGATGTGTAGGGGGGGTCAGTGTAAAGCTAAAACCAAGTTTGTGGGGTCGCCACCCTTGTCCCACGGCCGCCATCTTGAAAATAGGGGTTGAAATGGTATTTACGATATATCTCTTAAACTATTTATTTTATAAAAAAAATGTGTTAACATATTTTGTTGCAAATTAAATTCTCTACAACTTTGCTCCAGTAACTTTTTGTCGTAGAACTATAAATAAAAAAGTTATAAGCGAAAATCTTCAGAAATTTGAGAAAAAAATTTATATTTTTCGATGTAACTTTTTTTTTATCATTTTACGAAAAAATGATATCTTACCATTTTTGTACATCGTTTTTTGAGGAACAACTTTTATTCGCATCATTTTTTCATTAAGTCAATAGCTAAGGATTTACAGCGCTCCGAAGCGAGTACTATTTTTCAGCACTCTTAACTATACCTATATTATACGTGTGTACCTATAAATATAAAATATAATTTTAATAAATATAATTTTAAAAATCAATAATTGTTCAATCCTGTTATGGAGTGAAAAAGAGTCAATAATTAATTATTAATAATATTGCAAAATTTGTAATTAAAAAAGTTATAATAATAAAGTAAAAACAAAGAAAAAAAAAACAAACAATAACTGATGACATATTATAGGTACACACGTATAATATAGGTATAGTTAAGAGTGCTGAAAAATAGTACTCGCTTCGGAGCGCTGTAAATCCTTAGCTATTGACTTAATGAAAAAATGATGCGAATATAAGTTGTTCCTCAAAAAACGATGTACAAAAATGGTCAGATATCATTTTTTCGTAAAATGATAAAAAAAAAGTTACATCGAAAAATATAATTTTTTTTCTCAAATTTCTGAAGATTTTCGCTTATAACTTTTTTATTTATAGTTCTACGACAAAAAGTTACTGGAGCAAAGTTGTAGAGAATTTAATTTGCAACAAAAAATGTTAACAAATTTTTTTTATAAAATAAATAGTTTAAGAGATATATCGTAAATACCATTTCAACCCCTATTTTCAAGATGGCGGCCGTGGGACAAGGGTGGCGACCCCACAAACTTGGTTTTAGCTTTACACTGACCCCCCCTACACATCAAAAGAATAAAATTGCGTCCTCTAAAAAACGCAAGGTAAGGCCTAAAAAATGTAACATTTCAATGGACTAATTGGCAGTTAATTTTATTGGAACGAACACTTGACACTCTCTTATTAAAAACTAAATTATTTTACAATTTGCCTTGTAATACGAAATTCATTCCCCTTTAATCTCTCCTATGGTTGGTTTCGAATTTTCATCTCTATTTAGACCCCGTAAAGATTGATTTTCCAGAAAAAAAAACAGTAATTATAACAGCAGCACGCTATGATGGCTATTTTGACATATTACTATAGTGACGTGAAATGATAATTTATTTTCGACAGAAATACAATCAAATTTGCTTTATTGGATTAAGCTTTGACGCGAGTTTGCCCGAGGTGGTAGTTGTGCTAGCCAGCGGTCCTATGTATATAATCATATAGATACTAGCTGACCCGTGAAAACTTCGTCTGCGGCAAATCGGTTAATACTGGTTTCAATTGTATTTTTAAACGCAAGAAATTTAAAATACTTAAAACCCGATTGCAGCGACAACTACTGGGTGCAACTAAGCTAAAAATTAACATATATTGCCAATAAATGTCTTCCAAGTACCCCTTGGGTTGCTCCTGTGCCACTTACCACTGCGCCCGTTCACCACTCGCGTAGAGTCAGCGGCAGTGACAACGCAATAATTTTGCTGGCTTTCTTTTAGATATAACATTTCTTATTATTCAGATACAACATTGTACGGTAATCAATCAATTAATTATTTATTTCAATAATCAATTAATTATTTCAATCCTAGATTCACAAACCTGAACCCAACTACTTCAAGACTCAACAATATTTAGAAAACTAATATTATCAAATATCGAAACGACACACGTACCGACAGAACTCTAATTGAAATTCTTCTTCTACATTGCAATGTAACTATTATCTAGGTTTATGGTTTCGAAAAAAAAATCTTGTCACCTTTTTTTAGCAACGCCATTTCTAGTTACATTTTTGATGTGAAACATGGAAATAAAACATGACTTAATTTTTCGCAGCCACCGCGCTGTGCAACATGCAGATGATTTTGTTAATATATATGAAGAACATGGAATATGAACATAAGAAGTTATATGTCAGGAATGTTTATTTCATAATTTTCAGTTTATAAATAAATAGCTTTTAATTACATAAAATACATAAGGAAACATTTTTTACATAACAAAATATTAGTGACATTTTCATTTACCCTTATTTTTCAACTTTGTCGACATGGTATTATTGTAGTGAACTTCCTTTACAATCGTCATGGTTTGAAAATCAATGAAAAGAAAATGCTTCATGATAAAGAGACAAACACATCCATCAATAGAATTAAACCTATCTATTATATGTAATATTTCTAATTCAACTGATAGACAGACAAATTTTTTTTTTTTTTTTTTTTTATATCATAGGAGGCAAACGAACAGGTGGGTCACCTGATGTAAGTGATCACCACCGTCCATAGACACTTGCATCACCAGGGGAGTCGCAAGTGCGTTGCCAGCCTGTGTAGGGAGGGGGGGGAGGAAGGGAAGAGGAAAGTGGAAGGGGAGGGGAGGTGGGTCTCCGGCGCTCTCACTGACCGAACGAAACGCAACAATGCAATCACTGTTACTTCACGTCGGTTTTCTGTGAGAGGGTGGTACTACCCCGGGCGAGGCGACCCATTTATGCTGAAACCAGTAATAGTTTCAGCGTGGCTCTACCACCTACTTTGTAACAGTTTGCCCTGATTATTAAAAAAACCCTTGATAAATTATATACCAAAACGATTCACATGAATCACTTTATGCACTGGTGAAAACCGCGTAAAAATCCGTTCAGTTATTTTATCGCGAACAGACAAACAGACGCGGTAGGGGACTTTGTTTTATACTATGTAACGATAACCATACATATATATATACTTTAGAAATCAGTGTACTGAATTAATTTTGTGTCCTAAATTTCAATTTTAGGACGTCACTACGGTCGATAATGAACAATAATTGGCTCCTTCAATTATTAAATTATACAAAACTGAGCAGTAAAATGTCAAAACGGCCACCACAGCGTGACGTTATTAGAAACTTACTAGCTGGCCCGGCAGACGTTGTCCCGCCCTGATTATGAAAAATTCCTTGACAAATTATATACTAAAACGTTTCTCATTAATCACTCTATCCACCGGTGAAAACCGCATGAAAATCCGTTCGGTAGTTTTTGAGTTTATCGCGAACAGACAGACAGACAGACGCGGTAGGGGACTTTGTTTTATACTATGTAATGATATATAACCTCGTAATGCATATCTTTCATTCGCTCTTGAACTCTTAAAGTTTTGGTTTCGAACTTTCATCGTCTATAAACTACCATAACTTCATTTGTAACTGAAACTTTATATTTAATACTAGATGTGCCCGCGACTTCGTTCACGTGGAACCTGATGTACAAACCTGAAGTAAAAAAACAGTGACTACTAAAGTCATCTGAATATATTAAGTCTAATCTAATTACTATCTACTTTTCTCTCGTACTTAAGTTGCGTCGTCATTAAAATTACAATAACTTTTGATAGACCGAACCGATTCCAATAAAACAAAGACTAAATGTTACTCGGTGATATGCTTTATGATTTTCTCTTTATGATCAGACATTTCTAAAAATAATTAAAAAGTATTTTATTACTTTTTCCTAAACACCTATAACAATTATTTTTTTACAAAAATCAATAAAGTACCAACACTTTAGGGATACATTCTTATTATATGTAGAGATGTATTCTTATCTATTTTTTATGTACTAATAAAATAATGTTTTTTATAAATTTTATTTCGATTTTCCCACAGAAACGCTGCAAAAGAGCATACAATAATTACTCTTTCAAGATATTTGCGATGTATTACGGTGATATTAATCTTACGATGTTCCTATAGAATTTATTTGAATTTCTACGACGCGACATCTCTTTAGCGTACTTCAAACGAAACTAGGGTAAGCTGAAGTGGCCTTTTACGAGCGTGAATAGCTTTGTATACATAAAAACTATATATCTATGTCTAATATATTCTGACGGTAATATTCAGTGGTTCAAAGATGTTTTTCAGTCTTTATTGTACGTAAATGAACTGCTTTTTAATGAGGATGAAGTGGTTTTAAATATAGATAACATTTTTAACACAAATAATCTATACACATATAGGCAGAAGGAAAAATAATTAAGAACATAGTTGTTTCTCTACTGAATTTCCTTTGTTTTAGTAGCTATTCATGAGCGAATTAAACTCTCGAATTTAATAAAAAAAAAAAATGTCTTATCCTTCTTAATAAAATTTATGAATTATGCTCGAATTTCGACCATTGGGCAGGCTCTTTACTATAAAAAATTGGTTGTCTGTAAAGTAGGTTTACAGAACAGTGACAATGAGTCATGAACGTACCAGTACATGCAGCCGGACGGAATCGATTTACAAGACGTTATCACGTCAATAAAATAATACATATCTGCGGTTGTGCGCAAATATCTCGATGATTTCATTTTTTTTATTTTCACTTCATATAGTTGGTCCCTATATAAAAAAAAATATCACGATTTCTTCATTCTAACTACTATTACAAATTCGAAAGTTTGTTTGTTACGTATTCAAGCCTCAACTGCACGACGTAAAATTTTGGATGCGTTTTCCGGGATATATAAAATGGACATAGGGTGTCTTATATCCATACAAAATGTGTTCACGGGAGATCAAATCTACTGTAAAGCAAGCAAAGCCACGGGTAAAAGCTAGTTCTTATATGGCAACATCTTTATTTATCTGTCTATCTGATTAGTTATTTCGAAAATTACGGAAATTTTTAATCACATTCATGTTATGGATCCGAATGCTGGGCTACAAAAAGACGGATGAGAAAATATTACATGTGGCAGAGATGCGAATGTTAAGATGAATGCGTGGTGTAACTAGAATGGATAAGATTAAGAATGAGTATGTCGGAGGAAGTTTGAAAATAGCACCAGTGGCGAAGAAGTTGAGGAGTAATAGGTTAACATGGTACAGGCAAAATGAGAAGGGATGAAAGTCATGTACCAAGTTTTGAGTATGAAATTGGATGGATTTAGGAGTAAAGGAAGACCGAAAAAGTGTGGATGGATGGTGTGACAAATGATATGTTTATAAAGGTATGAATACTGAGATGACATCTGACAGGGAGAGAGGAAAAGGGAGACATGTTATGCCGACCCTACTTACGCGGGATAAGAAGAAGACATGTGTTGTTTTGTATATATTTTAGAGAATATATGGAACAAGTTATGAGGTTAAATACTAACTAAGTTAACACAAACCGGCTACGAATACGCTACTGTATATTCAAAGTATTAAATATTAATAAATATAATGCAGTAGAACGTTATTACGTGACAAAGCAGACAAAAATGTCAAATGTTGCATATAAAAAGAATTACAATTTAATAACAATTTTATAGTTACCACGAGCAGAATCGCAGCTAATAAAGTAATAGAGAATAAAAGAATAGATAATAGAGTAATAATAAGTAATAATAATAATAGTAATAATAATAATAGTAGTAATAATAATAGTAGAGTAATAATAGTTATAATTAATAGAGTTCGGTGTATTTTTTTAAGCTTTACTTTTTAAACACTAAACATACCACCTACAAATTTTAAAGTTAAGAAAATTACGTGATATTTGCCGAAACACCCACTCTCACTCGCGAGATTTAGTGAGGTTCGTCTTGAGCCCCTAAACCCCCACGTAATTAATGGAAACACCCTCACATGTACGTACAGGGCATCCTGTGTATATGACATCAAAGGAGTTTGCTTCCACGTGTTCACACACGTCCAGTAATTATCCAACTGTGATAAATATGAACTAACAAATTATGACAGGAATTAGTTAGTGTAGTCGACACTAATTATTCACAGAGGTCAACCATATCTATCATATAATAAAATGTAAATCTAACGTGTCTGTACTTTTTAGACTTTAATAAAAAAAATTGTTACAGGTGTCTAGTAATAAGTAATAAAATACATTTCTATCATTTTTAGAAATGTCTGTCTGTTTGTTTGTTTGTTTGAACACGCATCGTTGCTAAAGTACTGCGTTCATGATAAAACCTTTACAAGAAGATCGAAAAGCATATCTTCGACTAACATTAGTCTTTGTTTCATTAAAATTGGTGCGTTCTATCAAAAGTTATTGCAATTTTAATCACGACGCGACTTAAGTACGAGAGAGAAGTAGATAGCGATTAGACTAAATGCATTCAGATGATTTTATCAGTGACTGTTTTGTACATCAGGTTCCACGCGGACGAAGTCGCGGGCACAGTTAGTTTGAAATATTTTTTGAAAGCGGCCTTTATATGTCCGGATATAAAGTGATTCAGAGATGAGTATCACCAGAGACAGTTCCTATGGCGTTTTTACCATGTGTAGTGTAGTAAACGACATTAATAAAGTTTAAAGTATATATATTAAAGAGTAGGTGAGTATATGCAGTAACCGCATTGGTGAAAAGGTCATAAAGAAAGCATATTTATGTCGTCACATTTAAAAATAAGTTAATTTTTCAAAACTTAATTTTGTACATGTGAAATAGGAAGGTCATAGAGAGAAACTAAAAACCTTATGAGCGGCAAAATTTAAACTTCGTTCTCGTTGTATAGAAACTGGAAATCTTTAAAAAAATAAACATGTCATATGAACGATAAAATTGGATTTAGATTATTTTGAAATAATTAACTCATTGTCAAATTAATCGTTTGTAAAAATTATAATTCACTGTGTATTATAAAACAAAGTCCCCAGCCACGTCTGTCTGTCTGTCTGTTCGCGGTAAACGGAAAAACTAATGAACGGATTTTTTTGCGAATTTCACCAATAGATAAAGTGACTCATGAGAAATATATATAATATATAATTTGTCAAGATTTTTTTTTATTATTAGGGCCGGACAACGTTCGCTGGTTCTGCTAGTATATATAGTATGTATATACGAGTATAGAGACAGTGGGGAAACGATTAATAATATCTCCCTCCTCTGTTTCTCAGCCGATTTTCTTCATTCTTTTTTTTATTTTGAAGCTATTGACGAGCGTAATTAAAAAATATTAGGAAAGTTATTTTTCTCTATAGTCGAAGTTGAAGCATTGGACGAGCACTCGTTTATATAAAAATAGGCAGAGACAAAACAGTTAAGTACATCTTTGTCTTGTGATTCTCAACTCATTTTATTTATTTCTTTTGTTTAGTAACCATCGATGGGCATTAGTGGGATCAATAAAGATTTTAGCAAAAGTTAGAATTCTTTTCTTAATTTTGAAGGTTGAAAAATCGATCAATTATAGTCGAATTTGGACGAATAGGCGATCTTTAGTAGTTATTATTCGGTAATTCTTTGATCAAAGCGGATTTTTAATAAACCACTAGATTGGCCTAACGGAATAAGTAAATATAGATCTTTATGCCAATTACTTACTGCTAACTTAGACGGATATTTTTATACTGATCTTGTAATGTTAACTTATTTTTTCATAAACCAATCGCATTTGCATATCTATGTTGAAACTTACCGTATTACCGATGGGAATTTCTCAGGAACATATTGGGAAATTCAACCCCTTGTTAAAGCCGTTTCGGGGATGAATTGTAATAATTAAGTTATTTAATCCATTTTTAGTTTTCTCTTATTTTGTGCATGCTGTGTTCACAATTAGCAGGATTAATGTCAATTTTTGATCATAGGACTCAGTTTTGTGCAATTTGAAGAAATAAATGAATACCTACCTACCTTACCTATCGTACCTCTTTATGGTACTGACTGACAAGTTATTAAATAAATTCATTCTAACGATCCGTAAATTGTATATATTACTAGCTTCTGCTCACGACTTCGTCCGTGTGGAATAGTTACTTTGGGCAAACGGTAACTTTAACTCGTGACTTCGTTTACGTAGAAGGTGAAAATGTTTTGAAATAATACGTAAGTTAAACCCGAGTTTGTAACATTCTTCATTGGTGCTCCGCTCCTATCTGTGATTAGCGTGATGATATATAGTCTATAGCCTTTCTCGAGAAATGAGCTATCTAACACTGAAAGAATTTTTCAAATTGGACCAGTTATTCTTGAGATTAGCGCGTTTAAGCAAACAAACTCTTCAACTTTATAATATTAAGTATAGATTGTATATATACATTTATGAGATGTATATATTTAAAGAATATATCTATATATTTAATTATCTATATATTTAAAGAATATGTCTCACCGTAGGCTGCATGGCGCCTGGCTCTTCGCCAGGTATTCGAGACGTCACCCTGTGTATATTCTCCAAGGCTATTGATTTTACCCCCGGAACAGTTATGTAACTACACGGAAGTGTTACTCCGCTCCTGAAAGTCTTTTACATTAACACAATCGCGTCGTAGTACCGGCAACAACAAAAAAAAATCAATAAAATAATTCCATTATATCTAATCTCATCGATTATTTTAATCGATTTACTATATATAGATATTTATTATTTGATTACAAATGTGTGGGTGATTGTATTCTATTTTTAAATTAAATGTCCATAAAGGGTGGATCGGTTTTATACAGAATTAGATTTTTTCGGTGTTACCAGTATCGTTGTCTGAATGTAGATCTTATAAGCGACTAGACTCGGCAGTACCGCCGGGCTGACTGGCGGCTCCGGTCCGTTCGTAGCGATTTGCGCGTCTCATCACGCATACGAATAAACTTGCCAACATTGTTACATTCCCTTTAGCTTTATTCCGAAGTTAATAAAGTCGAGATTTATACGGCGACGCCGTGACTAATTTCACCAAAATCGTATGCTGTTACGTTGTTACTTAACTCAGTGGAGTAGAGTTGAAATTTGGCTGTATAATTGAATATTCTGGAATGTTACGTAAGCACTGTTTCAGCATTGACGGAGACACGGTGGCGGCGTTTATTTTTCATTCATTTGTCTAAAGAATTTAATGTTATAAATTGAATTGTATTCGGTTCGTCCTTTTGTTATTTGTTGATTACGAAACCTTAGTTAATTTCCTTTTGATATATGTTCTTTAAAATATGCCGTGATATATTATTTTTTGTAAGAAAATCTACACTTCTGGTAACAATCACACCTGCCTGATTAAATACCTATATTGATCTCCGCTTGCCCTTTGAATATAGTTCTGTATTTATATTGGCAAGTCTGTATAAATGCAGAAAACATTACGCTGAATTGGTAATATGGGTATAAAATTATCAATAACTTTTTACTATGAACAGATGCACGATTAATCATCACAGGAATGTACCATCGAAGAAAATGATACCGAATATTTCCTTTTACAGTCCGAATATGTAGTTGAATATAAAATAACAACTGAACAAGTGAACGTCAATCTGTTAATTCTTTCAATAATTTGGAATATGTCCCTACTATTTTCTGTCTCAAACACCAACTAATTTTTGTAGATCAAGACTTTTCAACCATAATTTTTTCACTTTCCATCATAATTTTTCAAACCTACTTTTTCATACAAATCTGACAATTGATAAACACAACAACACATACATACATTCGGCAATTGACTTTTATTTCTATAGATTATCAAATAATAATTTTGTATGTCAGTAATTCTACCTAATTCAAACATGTTCAAACTAATACAATTTAATGCGCACCTTTAATAAATCTTTTGTGTCGAAAGGTTGCAAGGTTAATGACCATTTGACTTTAGAATATATATTTTTAACACAAAGTTTACGTACAAACATAAAAACGTAGCATTTTTGTAGAGTCGCTACGACGTGGCTACAATACTACGATAACCCGTAGCACTCGTCTACGGTTTGTTTCCAAGACCTATTAAAGCTTTTCTAACAAGTTTCCTTTACCTCTTCTAAAGTTTTATACATTGTAGTTATAACCAATGATATTATAACTAAAAAGGTGTAGATACGTTACCTACATGATATTTTGACAAAACAACTGCCACGATAACGCACACATACGTAAACTATCTTAGATAAAATGTGGAAGTAAGATGACATATTCTCAATAACGGTGTTGATAAAGAAATAGTAATATGTTGCCTAGATATGGGCGCATTGACGGGGCAGCCGTTAAAAAGAAGCTAGCTATCCAAGTTTTAACCAGACGCTGTCGAAGCGCTTATGACGTCTTTGTAGATATATAATATCATTGGTTATAACTGAGTTAGTTTAGATTAGCCTAGTTGTCAGACACAAAATACATGTTTGAATTCGTGTGGCTCACATGCCGGTACACATGTGTGTTTCATGAATTCTTATATGTAGTATATAAAATACTTTGTGGAGATCTATCATTTAAAATTATAGTGGGCGTTACTTTGCACTTCCGCCTGGAATTCATTGGCCGCTGTCACGTCAAACTGCAACAAAAAACGTTTGATTTTATTTGCGCGAGGTGTACCTGAAAAAGATAAATCTGAAACTAGTAATAGATAGAAAGCAAAGAAATGGTGCGTGGAGTCCCTCCGCGCGGAAGAAGCGAAACTTCGTAATGTGGAAATGAAAATAGGAAGGGGTAGAAATTGATTTTTAGTGAAATCATATTGTTTCTTTAAGACAAACTTTATTAACATTGCTTACAATTCACAATTGATCACAACTTTTAATTATCATTTTCGAGTGGAGAAATATCCAAATCTATAACATTTACAATGGGATTATGATAACTAAAGTAAGATACGAAATGTTTGATTATTTTTCTCGCTCTGTCTATCTCTATTCCTACACCCCAGGAGCGTTGAACATTTAATGCAACAGTGATTTCATACCCAAAGATAGCGTTAAACGTTTAACGCATTCGCAAGTTGCATTAGAAGTTTCACTTCAAAATATTAGTAACCAAACAATAAAAAGAATTAAAAGCGCGTTCCTGGGTTGATGGTTCACACTGTTCGTATGTAACTGTAAATACAAAAATATAAACATATTATAAAACAAAGTCCTCTGCGAAGTCTCCCTATCTGTCTGTCTACTGAAAGGGTTTTTATGCGGTTTACCAGTTGGTAAATTGTTTCATAAGGATGATTTAGGTATGCAGGCTGAAAGATTAGACAGTAGCAATATTTATGGAGGATACTGTGCACTCGATTCTCGTTCTAAATCAATTTAAAAAAATAGGTGCTTAATATTTGACCTAATTATCTAGAAAAATACACAAATTATATACAATCCTCTACGCGTCTATGTTAAAGCACAATAACCGTCGGGTGATTTACCTTCATTTGAAAGGGAACGTGGGAACGTCAGGAACAAAACAAATTTATTACCCGTTTTATTATCGAAAGTTATTAACTCTAGGTTGCCTATTGTAGCTTTCGACACCGGTCATTGCACCTAGGTTTGTGTCTATATTAAACTAAACTTCTAATCTTAAACTATATTTCTGGTGCTCCGAGAAAGCCGCTAGAGGAGTAAACATCGCTCCGAGGGAGAAGGAGGCAACAAAGGCTTTCCTTATGCAAGACATGCTGCGGGTATGGCGTGAAAAACTAGCTTTTCCAAACGCTGGCCATAGAGCAATAGAAGCAGTTAACCCGATCTTCTATGAATGGGTGCAAAGGAAACATGGTTCCCTCACCTTTAGACTTGTCCAGATCCTGACTGGCCATGGATGCTTCGGCAGATATTTACATAAGATTGCTCGCAAGGAACCGACACCGAGATGTCACCACTGTGAGGAGGAGATGGATACGGCCCAACATACCTTAGCGGAATGTCCTGCATGGTTGGAAGAACGAGGAGAACTAGTAACTTCGATAGGCGAGGATCTTTCTCTACCGGCAGTAGTGAAAGCCATGGTCAGTGAAGATACTGCATGGAGCGCAGTCGTCTCGTTCTGTGAGAATGTCCTGTCGCGGAAGGAGGCAGCGGAAAGAGCCCGTGAAAGAGAAATAGCGGCTCCAGCAATTCGTCGCCTAGGGGCTGGACGTGGAAGGAGGAGAGGTGGGGGTAGGTTCCACCAGATGCCTCCCTAGGAAACCTCCAAGTAGGCTAAGTAGGAGTAGGGCATGGTAAGGTACCTACCTTACTTACTTACCTTAAGTAAGTGAGGCTTAGGACTAGAATAGATTAGGTAGGATTAGGGACAGGTTAGGTAGAGATAGGACTAGGATTAGGTTATGTAGGGGTAGGGTTAAGACTAGTTTAGGTAGCGTTAGGATTAGGGTTAGTTTAGGCATGGAGGAACCCTCAGGGAGGGTGAGGTGATGAGGAATAAACCTCGTAAAAAAAAAAAAAAAAAAACTATGGTGAAGTGGCGGCGGAGGGTTCTTCCTATCCGTTGCCGGCTGAACCCAGGAGGGAAGGGTTGGGGCCCCGACCTTCCATTGCACGGGTTCGGCAGGCTGGGAGATAGTCCCGGAACCGGACGGTCTCAGTCGGGTGTGGTGTGAGCTATACGCCTGCCGCCGGGGAGTGTTGCGGAGCCTGCTCACGCATCCCGTGACACCCCTCATAGTGCGGCGTAGGGTTCATCGTGGAGTTTTTTAGTCGGTAAAAGTCGCCGATAGGCACCGTCACCGTTGCGTCCTAGTACGCGGTGGGCGGTCGACTCAGTTCAGGCCTCCCCCGGGCCTGACAGTCCAATGAGGATTCTTCTCCACGTTAAAAAAAAAAAAAAAAAAAAAAAAGGTTTGTGTCTATACTTTTGGAAGTCTTGAACAAACTTTAACTGAGGCTTTCTTGGTTGCTTATTAGTATGTGTTTTGATATTATTATTTTATATGTTAAATGTGACTATGAAGTGTCATATCCTAGAATACTGCAAGTGCAAGTACCTTTCACCTGGTATATTTTGCCAAGGTGTTTTTATTGTCAGGACGGGACAACGCCCGCCGGGCTCGTTAGTAATTATATAAAATATGTTGCAGGTTAATGTATAATAACCACAAGTGATTACACGTGTCATGTTCCTTCACGGAGCATCTTCAGATCGATATTGACTCTTCCGATGCGAGTGGGCGAGTGGATGTCTGATACAAAAGTAAATTCAAAAATATTGACAGTATTTACAGATTGACGTTCAGTTGCTATTTTATTTAAATACAAGGTCGTACTGTAATGGAACGTCTTCGGGTACACCCGTACGAAGCAAACGTGGGCAGCTAGTGCTAATATATTTTTGAATATACAGAATTAGATTATAAATTACATGTACGATATAACAAATTGGTATGTGTAACATTTTTATGTAGCGACTCCCCAAGCGAACGACCTTTTTCATAGTAAATGTGGCTATAGATCTCCCAGGAAAGTAACCTTTTTTAAAGGAATTTACGAAGACCTGTGTTTAGACTCGGAACACCAATTTTGAACCACCGGGGATACTCCGAATATTTCAAAGACTCTTTAAGGGATACAGAGAGACGTAGTTCGACCAAATGGGACCCTGTTTCAAAGTTTGTTGGAGAACCTGTTTACTCCTTAATTATACATTTCCCTCTTTCGACTACACGTTGGACCACCATTTTTTGCGTGGGGAGATCCTGGATTGGATACTTATTACCTCGAGAGAGAGGTGGATAGTATCAGAACACTTACTGGCTAGAACCGTGAAGTGTCTGCGAGCTAGTGGAGGCCATCGAATCGCACGAGCATGCATGGCGATTCTCCGGTAGCACGGCCTAAAGCGAACGCCAGGCGATCCTCTGACTGAGGCAGCCGTGTCCCCTCGTCCGCCGAACCAATGCAATGGAAGATCAGGTATGCCAGATCCACCACCCCTCGACGCTCCCTAATATGAACAAAATTTTTACAAGCATTATCTTTGTCATTATTCCCACTTACCACTGCAATCATAATATCTGAACCAGATCGATAACAATGCAAAACATTACGGAAATCATTGTAAAATGTCTCCCTTCTTCTGTTAATAAAGTAAATTGTTGTAGATATATGTTTTTATTATTCGTTATTTGCGTATTGTTTTACAAAGTTTTGCGTACATACACTCATTGGGTAGGAGTCCTTATAGCTTTGGGGCCCTTCTTCATGCTGGGCAGTTCGAGCAATTTATTATATGAGGCCTCGCGAATCATTAAAGACTAAGTTTCAGGAATTCGGTATCTTAACTCTGCCCTCCCAATGTATTCTTAATAATTAATGTATGTCCGCAAAAACTTACTTATGCTGGATCTAGTGAAAGACGTACATAATTTAAATACTAGCAACAGCAACAAATTGGTTAGTCCATGCTTCAGGGTCACTAAGTCCAAAAACATTTGGTGATGGTAGAGCTACGCTGAAGCTATTACTGGTTTACTCTCTCTCTCTCTCTTACTCTCATAGAAAACCGACGTGAAGTAACAGTACTTGCATTGTTGCGTTTCGTTCGGTCAGTGAGAGCGCCGGAGGCCCACATCCCTTTCCCCATTCCCCGTCCCTCTCCTCCCTCCCCCTAAACACAGGCTGGCAACGCGCTTGCGACTCTTCTGATGTTGCAAGTGTCTATGGACGGTGGTGATCACTTAACATCAGGTCAGGTGACCCACTTGTTCGTTTGCCTCCTATGATATAAAAAAAACCAGTTAATTTAGGTAATAATGTTAGGTTTTATAACAAACTCCCAAAACACATTACCGATTTGCCGGATAGTGAGTTCAAGAACCATGTCAAGCGGGTTTTAATATCTAAAGGTTATTATAGGGTGGATCAATATGTGAACGATTGTGACGTCTGGAAATGACGCCCTTCTCTGTGCATCTACTAATAACGAATGTTTTGTATGTATAACATGAAGAGATAAACCAGATCGAGTTTCTTGCCGGTTCTTCTCGATGAGTGGGTTGTTTGTCCGAACCGGTGGTAGCTTTGACGTTCATAAGCGCCTTCTCAGGGCCTAAGTTGAATAAAGCATATTTTGATTGATTGATTGATTAGAATTGAAAACCCCAGGACCAGGGTACCCTTGTTCTATATGTACTTGTGGCGATCTTTCGGACATGCTAAGCAATATGATTTTTTTTATCTACATTAGACATGATCCTTGATATATAAATCTTTTGCTTACGGTTTCGCTCACACTAATGTAGATTTAACCTAACAGTACTTGTGTGAATGTGCCATTTTCGAGAGTTTGTAGGTAATTTTCGTACTGTCTCTTATATTTATAATAGCGGTCCATGCGGACTTTGTCCTGCTTTGATAATTTTAAAAAATCCTAAAAGCCAACTGCAGCGTCACCTACCGGGTCCCATTGTGAATCTAAACCATTTTCGGATCCACTGGAACACACGCACAAAATTTCATCAAAATCGGTCCAGCCGTTTAGGAGGAGTACAGTGACATACACACGTACAGAAGAAATTTATATATAAAGATTGTGTCTATACTACGCGTCGCTAGACTGACGCATGCCGGGAAGGCGCAATACGGTAGGTCACGCCTACTAGCATGTCGTCACGCAAAATTATGAATTTAGCTCTTACTAAGTTACTAAGTTTTCACTTCAAAAACGTATACGCAAAATTTTATAATGATCGGTTGATTATTTAAGAAGGGAAAGCATAACAAACAGACGCACATTCGTATTTAAAATAATAGTTACGATTTGCGTAATATATGTTCTCAACTAGTAGTGTGATAGTGTACAATAGTTTTACATAATTTTTCTGTTTATTTCATTAACCTTCATAATTTAAATGGCCTGTAATTGTTACATCCAGAAACGAGAGTTACGGATATACTTGTTTATCTTTATAGAATACTAGTTTTTGTCCGCGACTTCGTCCGCTTCGAATAACTTTGGGCTAACGCTAACTTTAATTCGCGACTTCGTTTACGTAGAAGGTGAAAATATTAAAAAAAAATACGGTACGTTAACCCCGATTTTGAAACATTCTTCATTGGTGCTCCGCTCCCATTGATCATCTTAGCGTGATGATGTTATAGCCTATAGCCTTCCTCGATAAATGAGCCTTCTAACACTGAAAGAATTTATCAAATCCGACCAGTAGTTACTGAGATTAGCGCGTTCAAGTAAACAAACTTTTCAGGTTTATAATATTACAAGCAGGCCCGGCAGATGTTGTCCCGCCCTGATTATAATACAATCCTTGACAAATTATATACGAAAATGTTCCTCATGAATCGCTTTATTCGCATGAAGATCCGTTCAGTAGTTTTTGAGTTTATCGCGAACAGACAGACAGACAGACGCGGTAGAGGACTTTGTTTTATACTATGTAATGATTAGTATAGACAAGCTTTTGTTCACGACGTTGTTCGCGTTTATATGTGTATAGTAACATAAATTTTATATACACCATTTTGTAGACTGTAAGAAATCTGCACATAATCTTAGTATTGGTCTTGCTTTAGTACTTGGTCTCGGTTTTGGTATTGTGAGCTCTCAATATCGGTGTTTTTCTCGACCTTGCAACAAGTCTTGCAAATATTTATAAGACTACTAGCTGACCTAGCAACGCGTTGCTGTAGCACAGCTATTACATGTTATTATTTTTTACACGTACATCATAAAATAAACTGGAGTTGAAAAAGAAATTCAGAATTAAAACGTGGCGCCATCTATGAGATATCTATAACAGTGGGTCTTTTAAATTTTCTATCAACAGACTAATTTAAAGCGCCACCTGTTCCAGACTGATGAAACTTACAATTAACAACAATAATCAACATTGGCAATAATTTAATTTCTAATTAAAAAATACTGAGGCTATTAATTGAAATATAACTTATTCTATCTCTCAAGTTGGACCAAATTTTACACATAAATGCCAACTTTCATGAAGATCGGTTAAGTAGTTTCGGAATTCATCGTGGACAAGCATCATGACACTGGATTTTTATATATTTAGACTAGTGGACCCGGCGGACGTTGTCCCACCCTGCTAATAAAAAAACCTGACAAATTATATACTTAAACATTCCTCGTGAATCACTTTATCCACTGGTGAAAACCGCATGAGAATTCATTAAATAGTTTTTAGTTTATAGCGAACAGATAGACGTTGCAGAGGACTTTAGTGTTACAATTTGTAATGATTAATATTTGTTGAACAAATTAGTTTAGATTTTAGAACAATACAAAAGAGTAGGTATATGTTGATCTTTTTTTTCATGAAATAATACTACTTGTGTATGTTTATTTTCATGCCTGTACAGTACAAGCTTTGGCTCACGACTTCGCTCGTGTTATTGTAGATTTGATCTATCCCTCTGGAATAGTATATCTTTCTGTAAAGGTAACCTATGTCGTCTTCTATGCGTCTAAAATCGTGTATGCAAAATCTCATCATGATCGCTTTAGCATTTAAGGCGTAAAAGTGTAACAAAGAAATAAACAAACTTACATTCATATTTATATTATAATAAGAATGCAGAATATTACAATATCAAGTTTATCCCGATTCTTGCTAATTACCGACCGAGATTGGTGTTAGTTTTAATATTTGTTAGTGCGTGCTCGGGAACCTAATTTGAATAAACTATTTAGATGTATTACCGTGCTGTGCCATCTATAGTGCAGTAGTGGGACTATTACACATATAAACCTAATACAGAGTATATAAGATAAGAGACATCTATGGAACATATGTGAAATTAAAATTACTAACTAAACCTAACGTTTATTTCCATGAGAAAAATGTGTTATTACGAAATTGATAATTTTTAATGACTTTGAAATAAAACTGACTTAATTGTTAATCGAAATTTAAAAACAATCAATTTATTATTGTATTGTTTTATTTTAAGACATAAAATCATAATATAAAATATATAACGTAAGCGACATCTATGGTGCACTAGTGAAATTAAAATCGCTCTCTAAAACTTACATTTATTCGTGGCAAAATAAATGTGTTTTTAAAAAAAATTAATATTTGAAATTAATATTAATTTGACCTACTTTTTTGCATGTATGGTTATCGATATCCATTTCTATACATCTGACAACGTGTATGCAAAAATACATGATGATCGGATAATTAGTTCAAAGCATAACAAACATTCTCGCATTCGCATTTATAATATTATAGTAAGAAAAACAGATATTACGATCTCAAATTAATCGAGATTCTTGCCAATGATTCACCGAGATCGGTGTTAGTTTTAATATTCGTAAGTGAGTGCTCAAGAACCTAATATGGATAAACTTTTAAATTCTATTAACGTCCTCTGCCATCTATATTGTAGTAGTAGAACTATTACACAGTTATTCCTCATATATAAAAAATAAGATAAGTGACATCTATGGAGCCGTTTAGAATTTAGAATCATTCTAACCTAACTTGCTAAAACTTGTCTTTTGTATCAAAAAATGTGTTATTAAAAAATTAACCACTTGTGACGATTAAAAAAAATTAAAAAATTGATGTACTGGTAAATTAAACGTAAAAACAATGAATTATTATTAGACTATTGTATTGTGTTTTTTTATATTATAGGGGGCACACGTACAAGCGGGTCACCTGATGGTAAGTGATCACCAAGTGCGTTACCGGCCCTTTAAAGAAGTGTACGCTTGTTCCCTACTGGAATGAAAAATAATACACACACGAGATTCGAATCTCCACTGTTTATATATTAATACATAGTTCTTATAACGTAACAACTTACACACGTGTTGGTGGGTGTTCCCATAATTTCATTTATAAAATAATTTATTTATAAATCCATATATACATAATTCTTTCGTCCGTGTGTATGTGACTCAACTCCTCCTTAACGGCTGGACAGATTTTGATGAAATTTTGTGTGTTCAGGTGGATTCAGGAATGGTTTAGCTTCACAATTGGACTCGGTAGGTGGCGGTTGTATTTTGGGACTTTTTTATTATCAACGCAGAACGACGTCCGCCGGGCCCGCTAGTATTTTGTAACATTGGTGTTGTTTTACAAAATATACTTCAGGTATTACGCACAGGTAAATGAATGTGAAATTATACCACGGAACATGAATTCTGACTTGCCACAAAAACTCCCTGGAAAGTTCTAACAAGAGAGCTACCATTTATTAGAACAATGAAATGATCCCAAGAAACTTATAATATCATTACCTACTCGACAATAGCAGTAATAATCTACTAGAAGATTTATTACCAAAAATAAAATTTACCTATATATGCCAGTGAACATTACCGTCAGAATCTAGTACCCATATATGTACTTTTTATGTATACTAAACTATTCACGCTCGTAAAATGCCACTTCGAATTACCCCAGTTTTGTTTGACGCACGCTAAAGAGATGAGACGTACTCAAATCCAATTAAACTCTTTAGAAGCATTGTGAGAATAATATCATCGCTATAAACCCCAAATATCTGCATCAATTGTTTAGGAACACTATTATCTTAAACGTACAGATATTTCAACCGTTCTGTCGTATGCCTCAGGTACTACAGTCTATACATATAATAAGAATGTAAATCTAACGTGTCTGTACTTTTTCGATTTTCGTGTAAAAAATTGTTGCAAGTCTCTTAGAATAAGTAATAAAATACATTTCAATCATTTTTAGAAATTTCCGTCTGTCTGTTTGTATCAACACTCATAACTGCTATAAAGTACTGCGTTCACAATAAAACCTCACTAAGAAAATCATAAAGCATATCTTGGAGTAAAATTTAGTCTTGGTTTCATTACAATATTAATAATATATTATATAATATACTAATAACACATAATAGTACTCTATTAAAAATTATTGTAATTTTAATGACGATGCGAGATAAGTACTAGAGAAAAGTAGATACCTATGTAGAATCTTATATAAAAAAACAGTGATTAATAAAGTCATGTGAATGTATTAATTCCATTTACTTATCTACGTTTCTCTCGTACTTAAGTCACGTCGTCATTAAAATTACAATAACTTTTGATATAGTGAACTGATTATAATGAAACAAAGACTAAATGTTACTCTGAGATATGTTTTATGATTTTTTTTCTCGTGAGGTTTTGTCGTGAACGCAGTACTTTAGCAGTGATGCGTGTCCAAACAGACAGACAGGTATTTCTAAAGATTATTTAAATGTAGACACTTTATTACTTATTCCTTATTACTTACTTATTATTATTAAAATCGGAAAAAGTCACAAGCAGTCGCTAGATTCCATATATATGCATATATGTAAACGCAATGAACCAATAGAATTCACTTATTTTTTAAGAAAAAAGACGCGACATAATCTATTAACGAGGAATAAGAGAACCACAGATAACAAAACAAACAAAACTAATCCGATTATAAACAAAAAAAGCCGTAAACATTTCTGTTTGAAAATCTTGAAAGTGACACATCTAACTTAACCTAATTTACCGAGAGCGGCAAAAAAAAACTCATTGAATTATTTGTTCCCTATTCACAAATTTACATCCGACACTCGCATAATCTTTATTGCGAAAGAACAAGAGTGAATTTAGTTCATTTCACAAAGGGAATAACTTTGCCATCCCTTTTCGATGACATTATATCACTGGATCCCTTTGTAAACGTAAGCCACAAAAGCTAATGTACTCATGATCTTTTCAACATTGTCATTCAATACTAAGTACTCGCGTTGGCAATTTTATAATAATACATCATAAAACTACTATAATAACTCTTAAAACAATTATCATAAAGTTGAGAATAAATAGATAAATACGAATGGAAATAGTAGAATATATTTTTGTGTTCTGGTGCGTAATTGAAATTTTGACTTGAGCAAATCGTGTGACGGGGCAATATTGTGTGACGAATTTTGGATATTTTAATTGGCAACACAGCTTGACGTTCGGGTGAAAGTATTTTAGTTTTATTTCGATTCCCGTTAAATGTCTTTTGTGAGTTTTTCTTACTTATTGCACTTTATTATTTCAAAATATTAAAATGTGTCTTTCAGATTATTTTATATACATTTAGAATATTAACACTTTTAATTTATAACCATGACTAAGCATTTACTTATAGTAATGACTAGGTGATGCCTGTGAAATTGTCATACCTTAAAAAGTTTTTTATCTGTCAATAAATAGCTCGTCAAAATTGTATCAAGCGTTTCAAAAAATATACAATGAAATAAATGTATCCAGGTTAAAGCTGAATCAATTTCGACAATACCTTTACGGGTGAATAAGGAAGGGACTTTAAAGCAATAGTGACAATAAAAAAAAACAAATAATTCAGACAAAACCCATATATGTTTTGTATCAAATAACAAGAACATTTCCACTTGAACACAGCCGCGGTCAATAACTAGTTAATATATGAATATATAATAATTAAGTGTATTTTCATCACTCGACATTGAGAGAATGTCGTGAATTTAATCTCTTAAGCGATATGTATAGTCCTAAAAAAATCCAAACGAGTATTTATAAACAACAAAATAATGTTAAAGCTCCTAAATGAAAAGTTGAAAATAATGGCATCAATATAATCCTAGGTGCTATATTTGCAGGTGCGATTTCTCAGGAAAACAGCAGGTTCGATCCCTGGCCGCCACTACCATGCGGCAGACTGTACACCGTGGGGTTTTAGTCCGTGCGAGTCGGACGTAACCCACTCTCTCCCCCGAGAGTGTGGTGTATCCATAAAGGATTTCCCCACGATAATAAAAAAAAGGTGCTATATTTATAGGTCTGTGGGGACATTACTTACCAAATCCGCGTTAAAACTGCGTTCAAGAAATGGCAATCGTATCTTTGGAAGACGCTAGATTTCCATAGTTTTAATTAAACTAGTATTTAACGCCGTCTGATCTGGTTCTAATATTCGGATTTTTACATCCTTTCCTTTATCTTCTTTATTACGGCAACCAATTATCTCTATTACGGAAAGGTAATATGTGCTTCATAATTAAAATTTAATGTATTCTAATAACTTCAGTGAAAACAAAAATGCTGGCAATCTTGTTAGAAACTTTCAAAATGTTTTTGGTAATTTTCTATATTCACAAGCAACCACGCTTGTATACACTAACCGAATTATCGACAGCGGAATAACTAAATGAAAAATGACTAACGTGCATAGATTGTCAACGGTTTTTTAGTCAATTAGCCTTTCCATCGTCGATATATTACACAGAACGTCACAAATTACAAGCCAAATATATCAAATACACGCTCAAATTATTATTACACTTTGTGAAAAAAAAATTAAATGCCACCATATAAGAAATCAAAATCCCGCTAAGAAATTCACAAAATCTGTTCTTGTTAATCACATTTGACAATTGTAATCATAATTTTAAATTAAGAACTATAGAATTTTAAAAAACGATGAAGTTGTTCTTCCCACTTTTTAATTATACGAAATCACGGGCACACTAATGAAAATATAGGAATGATTAGTTTAAGAAAGCATTATAATTAATAAATAACATCTGTAACTATGTTCTTTGCACATACATTTGTCAAGTGCTTTTATTTTATATAGTGTGTTTCATCAAATTTCAGGAAATAGTTTCTTTTTAGAGATTTTTAAAATTATACCTTTACTGCGGTATCTACTCATGTTTAGGCCTAAACAGCCGTTACGTGGCCCGTGTCAAAGCATTTAGTTTTTTTTCTTTCACATAAGTGGCAGATGCGCGTTGAAAGGGCAATATCTCATATTGTATTGTGTGCGACCGCATGTCATATCCAACGTTGACTTCACGTGTGGAAATATATCGCATACTAGCTTATACATTCGACTTCGATGGTTTTTTCAATTTATTGTAACACAAGCTAAACTATATGAAATAGATTTGGAAAAGACTTCACAAAGTTTAAAAACAATGGCATAAACCGGGTGCAAAATGAGTAATTCATTAATAAAGGTAACCTTAGTCTATTTTTAAAGAAAAAAATGAGTGCGTGTAACCGTCACACGCGATTAAAGTAAAACTTTTTAAATATTTTTGATTTTATCAATAAATAGTTTATGAATAAATTTAAAAAAATTGAATAATAATAATCATACAATAGAATTAATTAAGTATATATGAGCGCGCGATCGTGCTGCCATCTGGTTTCAATGGAAGTAAGTAACTAATTAATTCAAAGCTTCATTATCTATAGTGCCATCTATCAACCAATTCGGAACTTAAACACAGGAAATGTTATTCGCAATTTTATAAAGTAAATAAAATATAGAAAAGTACGAACAGATTACTATGATAACCAACGAATTAAATTAATTATGATTTAATAGAAGTTTTGGTTATGTTTAATTATCATCTAACCGGATGGTACAGAAACGTGCCGCCATATTGTCGTAACGGACTTCCGTTGCACTGTCATCCAGTCACCACCTAGTCGCGCCTAAAGAAGTTTTGATTCAAAAAATTTTATGCCACTTTGCCACTGGCCAGTAGGTGGTGCTAGGTTTTGTTATAAAGGTTACATTAATATATAAAACACTTTTTATATCGATGGATTTTTGCTATAATTTAGCGCAGTCGAAGTTGGGGCCATGGGTTCAAACATATGTACTAACTCACTAGTTTTAAATCAATAGATAATATAAATATGTAAGTTAATAAAGTTAATTCGAGGTCAATTGGATTAACTATATGTAAGAAATAGAATTAAATGAACTTCATTACTGGTATGAATTCTTTCTAATTTAAAGAAGTTAACAAACTATGCATGTCCATTACATAATTACGTTAATAACATTAGTGTTTAAGTTTTTTTCTGGAGCCTAAGTTTCTGCGTAATTATTTAGATATATAGTAACTTATAGTATATTGTATTGTTTTCTCTTATATCCATATGGGATATGAACAGAAAATATCTATTTATAAAAACAATACGTACAATTTAAATAATAATTTGATATTATTAAATAAAGGATTCAATTAAAAAATATATTATCTGTCATATAAAACATCTGTTCACTTTTCTTTAAAATGGCGGTGAGGCAAAGGCACCGCGCCTCATACAGCCACAAAATATGAAACTATACATCAGAGGACGGACAGATAACAAATGATTTGTATCCGCAATAGTCGCGGTTAAGTGACGCGGAAATTCGCCATGGGTTTGTGACATTCGCTGGGGCTGACCGCATCGAGGGGATATTTGTATGTTTTATTTGATCACTCGCATGGGGTTAGAATATCTTTGAACGTATATATAAATCATATAATAACTTATATAAATGAACGGATAACAAACGAATCTTTGAAACTCATCATATTATTGGAATTTGTATTACCTTTTTATATTATAATACGATACTATAATTATAATTATTACTTTTGATATACTTTGTAAACGAAGACTGATAGACTTTATTGTTGTAACTCTATACTTTTATTTTTAATAGAAATATTAAATAGACTATTTATATAAAATAAAGTTTATTTATGGTCGTTCAGTGGTAAAAAATCGACCATAATAAGTGGTAGAAAGGTTTTTTTTTACGTGTTAATATATAGATATATATCAAAGTATCAAAGGCTGCACTAACAGGTTCCTACCAAATTTGGCTAGGCAGGGCGGGAAACTCGAGCAGTGAAGGTGAGCGTTGATGCGCATCTCAAAGGGGGCCTCCTTAAACCTACACCTGGGTCGCAAGTCCTGGGAACTGCTCTGAGTTTCTCCCTCTGCCACACGATGGACCCGGCACCCGCACGGTAAATCCATGGAAGGCTAAGAAGTTCGTCTCTCTGTATTTATTGTTAATTTTATTTCTAAATGGTGAAAACTGTATGGAGTATTCTACAAATATTGTAGATTGTAGACTTAAGGAACGTGAAGCATGACGAATAGAGAGATAAATGAAGGCAAAGTCGCCGTGTTCATGATATTGAAAAAGGCTAAAGATTTCTACTTTTTTTTCTTTGTAACACTAAAACTCACCAATAGTTACCACACAAAAAATAGGTTAGGAAATCGGTTAACAAACGGAGGAGAAAAAAAGGTACTGAATTTTATAACTTAGCTTATTTATATACTGATAGCATATATTTTTTAACTTCATAGAAATAAGTATAGTTAAGTTATATAAGTATAAGCATTTATTGCAATTAATTATCTACACGTATAAATTAATAAAGAGGCAACATTTAGATTTTTTGGCGGGATCTCGGAATGCCATGTAGTGGTCTTTATATTTTATCCATAATCTTCTGTTATTTGGCTCTATATTGTGTAATATTGATGATGTTTTACGTAATATAGTTTGGTTATTGTACACAAGTGAAGTGGATCGGAAATAATACCACGGAGCATGGATTCTGACTTGCTACAAAAACTCCCTGGAAAGTTTTAAGAAGATGACCACCATCTTGTTAGTTGATTGAAATTATATCAAGAAATTTGTAATATCGTTACTCACTTGACAATGGCAGTAATAGTCTACTAGAAGACTGGTTGCCAAAAATAAAATAGAAGAAGAAGAAGAGGCAACATTTGTAAGTTTGAATGTTTGTAGGATGTAACTTTTGAAACTTCTGATCTCATTCTGAGAATTCTTAAAGTAATACGTACCTACATTATCATTGAAGTAAAAAAATACTTTATTGAATTTAAGCCTCAAGAAGGCACTTATGAACGTTAAAACTACCACCGGTTCGGAAAACAACCCAGCCATCGAGAAGAACCGTTAAGAAACTCGATCGGGTTTATCTTTTTATTTCTATTAACGTTACAATCGTTTTTAGTGGAAGCACAGAGAGGAGTCAATTCTAGACATCACTATCGTTCACATATTGATCCACCCTATATATAGCCTTGTGACACCAAAACCCGTTCGACATGGCGTTTATACTGAAAGTCCGGCAAATAGGTAATATGCTTTGGTTCTTTGTTATAAAACCTAACACTATTACCTAAAAAACTGTTACTGATCTTACCGAGTCTGAAACATGGGACGATCGGTTTGTCACAGTTTCGAGTACGTAAAATTAATTAACTATATTATATACGCCGGGTTGTAAAGGGTGTCGAATAACATCATAAGCCTTGAGACATCCAAGCCAACCTCACCTGCACGTGGTGCACCCTGCTGAATAACGAACGAGGCAATGGGGAAAGAGGGGTGGTAGGTTTTTACAGCCTGATTAGACTCCCCTCCCGCGGCCGACGAACTACGCGGCGGCGACGGGTAGGCGATGACCTCCGGCCGCCGTAGTTGTGGCCTGGGGGCGATAGACATGAGCACTGTCCGTCGCTCCGGGCAGTTAAACTGCACAGGCCCATGTGGTGGAGTTGCATTATGCTGATGCGACTCCCACAGTTCGTTAGGGGGAGTGACACCCATTTCCCCTTGAGGGGTACACCATCTTGGCTCCTCAGGCCGCAGTTTGGACCCCTTAGGAGGGGACAACACCTATTGGAGGAGCAGACGTTGTGACGATTAGACAGTCCCTGCTCCTCCGGGCAAAAGGTGTAAGAAGGTACCATGGGGTTTTATTCCGTGCGACTCGGCCATATCCATCCTCTGCTGCCCGGCGAGATGGATTATCCGTTAGGGATTTCCCCATGGAGAAAAAAAAGGGTTTTACAGCCTGACTGGGTCGCAAACACCATGTATACGTCACTCGGTGGTCGCCATTGTTTTTGGATCGTACTGTGCGCAGTGCATCATCATAGTGCAGTCACTTTGCCGTGCTACAATAAAAAAAAAACTATTATGAAGAAAAAGATTTGATTTTTTCTTTATAATGAATAACTAAAAAATACCTAACCGATCTTAAATTGTACCTATACTAAGCTTTTTATCAGCTAGTAATATGAGCTATATTTTATTCTCAAAATCCACAATAAAACGCGAGAAGCCGCGTGCGAAAGCTATTTTTTAATTAAGGCGTTTGAAGACGTGCCTACTTACTGAAGACGACTTCGTATTTCAGAAGGAATTTCTAGCCCATTGTTCTCGCTTTTAGGAATGTTTTAATCAAAAGTTTGTTAATTATAAAGAATATTGGATTCAAGAGTCGATAGAATATTTACTTTTAATCATATTTATATATGTATATCATTACATAGTATAAAACAAAGTCCCCTACCGCGTCTGTCTGTCTGTTCGCGATAAACTCAAAAACTACTGAACGGATTTTTATGCGGTTTTCACCAGTGGATAAAGTGATGCACGAGGAACGTTTTAGTATATAATTTGTTAAGGATTTTTTGATAATCAGGGCGGTACAACGTCTGCCGGGCCCGCTAGTACATATATTAAATTGATGTTAGTATATATATCTCAACTTAAGCAAATTTAACGTTGTTCGATCGATAATTGTAAAAGTTTTTACACCTAAGTGTTTTTATGTTCCTCGTTTCACTATAAATTGCCACCAGGTAGCGCTGCAACACATCTATAATATAAATATCGTTCAACCAAACACCAGAGTAATCGGTTTGTGTAAATATTTGAACATAGAGAATATTAAATTATAAATTAAATAAGTGGGTGTAATGGGTGGTGCACAAGCACACACACGATAGAAGTGAAAATTTATAAAGAAATGTTTATATGGAAATAAATAAAAATAAAATTGAAGTACGCACAATATTTATCTACACTTGAAACACTATACTGATTCGATATAAAACAAACGTAAGATTGCACTCCTTGTCAGACTGTAAATGTGATTCGTGGTGCCTGGAGTTAAGTATACACCAGTTTAGTGCGTCCCCGACCGTGCGTGACGATTCACTGTCGTTCAATGCGCTAAAAGAAGTTTCACTTTAAAAAAAAAAATGTGTGCGTGTACTAGTGTACACACGTAAGAAGTGAAACTTGTTTAAGGCCTTATTTTTCGCAAAATGATCTATATGCAACTTTCCAGAAATTGGTTAAAAAACCCTTTCTTTCTTTATGGCAAACAATTTCATTAATATATTAAAAAATAAAGTTAAATTAGATATTAAAAAATTTATTAAAAAAAATTAAATTAAAAAATATATTAAAAAATAAAGTTAAATTAGATAAAGTTTAAACAAAAGGATTTTATTATCATAGACATGAATACAAAAAAGATGGCGCGTAACGGAAAAATGTGACGCGTAACCGAAAAATGTGACGGTAAATTTTTTTCCAACGCCGATAAAGAAGTTTCACTTCAAAAACGGTTAAATATGCCATATATATGTGGCCTTCTTAGGACGTAAATTGGATTAAATATTCCACCGGTAGCAAATTGCAGAAATTCTAGATTATTAATTCCTTGAAGGTATGAAGATACAAATAAAGGGACAGTTCAACTCATTGAAAAGAAGATACCTGCCGCATTTTGATAAGAATCACTCTAATAAAGCCGTCGACAATCGATTGTGAACATGCCGACAAACTCTTACCGGCTTTGCGAGCCCGCCGCGCCCCGCCTCTGTACTTCACAATACACTGTATTGGTATAATGATTCCTCATTGTCTGCTGACACTCTGAAAACGTCGGTATGAATGCAAATAATGCTATAAGTTGTCGGACGGTCCTTGATGTGGCGAATTATTGTTTGATTTTGTACTAATACTGAATACAATATCGAAGTTTTGAGGTTATGTTTTTGATTGCATTTTTCTGCGTGATAATCGATGTGACCAATGTTACAACTATCATATGATTTTTTTTTAATCTTAATTTATACTAGGTAGCCGTAAGCTAAACCTTGCACGTAATATACTTTGTCAAGAGTTTAAGATAAAACAAAGTTAACATAATCCGATGAAGCTGTAAAGACCTTACCAGGTCAATGGCATAGTCAGTTTGAGTAAAAAAAAACAAGTTAAAATTTAATTATAGTAATCTAAAATCAATATTTATTTATGCTTGTGTTGTGTGGGTGTTATATATATATAATAAATACGTATTTATACTTTTGATATACAAAAACCCAAAAAGCACATTTCACGTCTCACAGACGGCACACAAATATGAGTGCATAATTTTGGATTCTGCAGTCATTTCAAATAGTCTCGCGTCGCTTACGGCCTTGTAAAAACAACTTTAAATCATTGAAGTAAGGTTGAATTTGAAAAATGATAAGTTCATCGTAACAATAACCGAGTATATATTGGGGAGTTTTTGCGGCCGGTTTTGAGCGCCACTTTTATTCGAGACTGTGTGTCTTGGGTTTTTATAATGTCAATGATTTATACCTACATTTGTGTTCTAGGCATAAAAAAAAAGAAAAAAAGCTATAGATATTCACAGTGGTGTAAAAGTTTGGCACAGACTGTATCTGAAAAGAAACCGTTTGATTTTTAATTTCTACTGTTACAATATCTCTCTCATTCTCTCAACCAATAGTTGATCTATATCATCTCAAAAAATACATAAGCGGTTTTTAAAAATTCTTTCATTTACAGAAATCCACATAAACAACGATTCAGATGCGCTTTAACGAAAACTTCTGAGAGTATATACTGCTCTTTGAAGCAATAATTACTGAACGGATTTTGATAAATCTATAAAGTAATATCTATCTTCTGTCTATACATATAATAAGAATGTAAATCTAACGTGTTAGTACTTTTTAGATTTTTGTTAAAAAAAATTGTTGCAGGTGTCTTGGAAAAAGTAATAAAATACGTTTCGATCATCTTTAGGAATGTCTGTCTGTCTGTTTGTTTGAGCACGCGACACTGCTAACGTGCTGCGTTCACGATGAACCCTCACCAAGGAAATCATAAAGTATATCCTCGAGTAACGTTTAGTATTACTTTCATTACAATCGGGTCTCTCTATCCAAAGTTATCGTAATTTTAATGAGGACGTACGAGAGAAAAGTATAATTTATTTAATACATTCAGATGATTTTATTAGTCACTGTTTTTTTACATTAGGTTCCACACGGACGGAGTCGCGGGCACAGCTGGTAGCTTATATAATACATTAGAAAAACACATAGGCTATAATTTATGATATATTGCTTGTTTTAACTAAGATATTTTTCGTACCCTATCATCAGGTTTGTTATTCATTCAATTATTCAAACTGGAACCTTTAAGGTATCAAACAACGATGGCTTCTAAAAACATACTTGCTTGGTCTTTATAATTTGATCAGAAATTGTCGCACCGTGTCCTTTGTACAAATTTATATATAAAAGCCAGTTTTCAAGTGCCCCGAGTGGGCGGAGCACCCGTCAAGCGGTCTCTTTGACGGCTCTGTCTGTTTGTTTGTTTGTCGGCCGAGTTAGTTTCGCACCTTGTAAAGATGCCACTACTTTATGTAATTTTTTTCCGTACCAAAACTCAACCGAGCGTTGTCAGAGGTTATTGAAAGGAATTATTTCATAACTAGCATTTTCCTGCGACTCTATCTGTGTGGTTTTTTCATTTATCACCTGATTAGTGTTCAAATATCCGGGATGAGAGTAACCTAAGTCATTACTCAGATCTCAGGCTACCTCTTTTTCTATACATAAAATAAGAATGTAAATCTAATGTGTCTGTACTTTTTAGATTTTTGTAAAAGAAATTTTTGCAGGTCTCTTGGAATAAGTAATAAAATATATTTCAATCATTTTTAGAAATGTCTGTCTGTCGGTCTGTTTCTTTGATCATGCATCACGGCTAAAGTACAGTGTACAATATAAAAACTCACCAAGAAAATCATTAAGCATATCTTCGAGTAACATTTAGTCTTGGTTTCATTAAAATCGGTTCACTCCATCAAAACTTATTGTAATTGTAATGACGACGCGATTTAAATACGAGAGCAAAGTTGATAAGTAAATGGACTTAATACATTCAGTCACTGTTTTCTTACATAAGGTATCAAGCGGACGGAGTCTCGAACACAGCGAGTGTTAAATATTGCGGTATATAGAGAAAATCAGTCGTGAAAATGTAACAAACCGACGGTACTATTGTCACAAATATACTTATCTTATAAAGATCGAGATATTCTTGCTTTGGTTGCGTTAATTTCTGGAAATACACGTCCGATTTGTAACATTATTTATATATTTTATAGTGTTTCTATGTAAAGGTAATCTATACTAATATTATAAAGAGGTAAAGTTTGTGAGTTTGTGACGTTGTAGGGGGTAATCTCAGGAACTACTGGTCCTATTTGAAAAATTATTTCAGTATTATATAGTTCATTTATCGAGGAAGGTTTAGGTAGGCTATATATCATCACGCTAAGACCAATAGGAGCGGTGCACTAAAGAAGAATATCTCAAAATCGGGGTTTTTTTTCCTCTTGAGAGCTTCCGCTGCGTGTTACCGTTAGCCCAAAGTAACTATTCCACGCGGACAAAGTTGCGGGCAAAGGCTAGTATAATATAGGTGTAGTAAAACGAAATCCATTATTTTTGCACCAAACTGAAGGCTTTAATTACTATAGTTAGAATGATCCGATTGAGGTCAAATATGCGCCGTTTTGATCGGCAACTTTTCGCCATTTTGAAGGTAATATCATTGTGCTTATTCCATATAAGTCTTCATCCTTATTAGCAAAAATTTGAAACAGTGAATTTTCACAAGCGTCTCTTGAAGCGAATTTTTTACCAGCAAAATTGTTCGCTATGGACAGGAACATCTGTAATCACTTGGTGCCGAGTCCATTAACTGACATCATTATAAAATCCTTAAGAGGTAGGCAATGAATATACAAATTGTCTAATCGGATGAGTGCCTTAAGCGCTCGCCTTAGTAGTCCGGTGAAGCTGTTAAGACCTTGCTAGATCAATAGCGTAGTCAGTTCGAGGAAAAAAAAACAAATTGTAGGTGAGAAAACTGACAGCTATCAAGTGTCACGTATTCAAAGGATGAAACCGTGTGACACAGCTGTATATATACTAGCTAGTATATAATTACTATTGGTCGCCTAGTGGTCGAAATTTGGCCATAATTCGTATATATTTTCAACATTTAAAATGGCTACATTTATCTTATAACCACATACAATGAATGCAGTACTTTCACCTAAAACGTCTATTTTAATGAATTTAATGTATTTTAATGCATTTCATATTTAAAAAAAACTACTTTATGCACTTCTCCTCCATATAAATTTTAACTATGCCAAATTTCACGTTCATCCGTTCGCGCAATTCCCTTATGTAGTACAAAGTTCCCGGTTCACGTATTAATATATAGATTAGTACAAACTTCTCACTAAATCTTCAGTTCAGTTGGTACTATTTCAGTGCTGGCCTCATGGTGCATTGATATAAAATAGGGTCAAACAAGAGGTTGCATGTTCTATTCTGATCCAATCAAACTTTTATTTAATATCATAGGAGGCAAACGAACAGGTGGGTCACCTGATGTAAGTGATCACCACCGTCCATAGACACTTGCAACACCAGGGGAGTCGCAAGTGCGTTGCCAGCCTGTGTAGGGAGGGGGGGGGGGAAAGGAAGGGAAGAGGAAAGTGGAAGGGGAGGGGAGGCGGGTCTCCGGCGCTCTCACTGACCGAACGAAACGCAACAATGCAAGCACTGTTACTTCACGTCGGTTTTCTGTGAGAAGGTGGTACTACCCCGGGCGAGCCGACCCATTTATGCTGAAACCAGTAATAGTTCTCTATCTATACTGATCTATACTAATATTATAAAGAGGTAATTAGTTTGTGTGGTTTTAGGGGGTAATATCTGGATCTACTAAACCGATTTTAAAATTCTTTTACTTATAGAAAGCCACGTTATTTGTAAATGCCATAGGCTATATATTAACCCGAAAAATAAAAAGACTTTTGTGGTAGTCGGATTTGCAAAGTCGGAGAAAAAACGGTCGAACGAAAACGTTTCTTGCGAACGCTGCCTTAACGATGAGATATATGATTGAGTTCTAGAGAAAAGTTGTATTGTTTGATAATGCTCTACAAAAAAGTCAGCGACAGCATAAATGTCTAACTTTTATATTTAAGTCTCAAAAAGTAGTTTTTTATATAAAAAAATAATTTAAATTGTCAAGTGACGTTTATTGGTCATACTATGAGCAACAATTATGAATTCTTATTAAAACTAGCGGGCCGGGCGGACGTTGTCCTGCCTTGATAATAAAAAAAGTATCTAAAATTCAACCGCAGCGCCACCTACGGGGTCCAATTGTGAATCTAAACCATTCTCAGATCCACTGAAAGACGCACACAAAATTTCATCAAAATCGGTCCAGCCGTTTAGGAGGAGCTCAGTGACATACACACGTACAGAAGAAATTTATATATAAAGACTAGAGGGACCGGAGGACGTTGTCCTGCCTTGATATTAAAAAAAAAATCTAAAATTCAACCGCAACGCCACCTACCGAGTCCCATTCTAAATCTAAACCATTCTCGGGTCCACTGGAACACGCACATAAAATTTCATCAAAATCGGTCCAACCGTTTCGGAGGAGTTCAGTGACATACACACGTACAGAAGAAATTTATATATAAAGATAAGTAAATTTATCGTCTCAAGTGTTTAAAACAAAAGACTTTTACCATTTTTGGTAGAATTGTTTACCGCGTCCGTGTCGTAATCTATTGTCTGATATTTCTATTAGGCGGTTTTTTTCTAATACAACACGTCAATCTATTTGGAAATAAATTACTTCGTTTTCAAGGATATTTTATTTAGTAAAAATATAAACCTCTCTTTGGCATTCAGGAAATAAATCATAGCAGCACTCTGTATTAACCGGATCACACTCATAATTTTATCACAGGTAAAAATGTTTACCGCCGAACGAAGGCGGCACGAGTCGGATTTTTTTTAACTGTAACACGGCAAAATGACTGCACTTTGCCTGATAGTAAGCACAGTACAATCTAAAAACAATAGCGACCACCGACTGACACACTATCCATCGCCGGTCGCCGCGGTCATGCCGGCCTGCGAAGAGATGGATATATATTATTTATATTTGTCTGGATTTTATATACATCTGAGTTATAGTCATTATTATATACTAGCTTTTACTCACGGCTTCACTCACGATAATGTGCATTTCAGTCGTTACATTTCGAAATGAGCCAAGTACAATTTGAATCGTTCAAATGAGATCTTGATTTTTTTAAAGACAGTCAGTCTTTATTCTAAATAAATTGCTAAAATTGGATTTGTCTCGTTTTGAAATATAACGACTTAATTAATCTACCGCAGTTAGTGAAGCATAAAAAAACTTTTGAGAATTCCCGAAACAAGATAACGATAACTGTTGAAGAACTGACCCTCGTGTTGTTCCAAGTTATTCAGTAATTTACCATCTTCTGCACTCCAATAGTTTTGTTCGTATAAAAAAGACATATCCATCATATCTCAATTACACCCGTCACATAAACCCCTTTACAAACACTCATAATAATGACAAATAAAGATGGATCTATGTTGATATTTATTAAGAAATAATACAACGACACCGACGTATGGAAGTGAGTCCGAAAGGTGCAAAGATTACAGAAATAAACTGGGAGTCAATTAGTATGGCATGCACAGAGACAGCACTTTCCTTCCTTGTTAAGGCTTGTGTTAAACACATACAGTCAGTCAGGGAAACCAATTAACACTCTGTAGGCACTGAGGGTAATTATTCCGACAGAGTTTCGCCTCACTATAACTTCGACATAGAAACGCGTGTAGATCAACGACATCTTGCATTTTATCTGTCAGACTGTGGAAGACACAGCAATTAGTATTCACTCAAATTTACCCAAAATAATCTAGTAACACAAAAATAATAATAACGATCAATTTATCGCTATTTAGGTAATACATCAATTCTATATAATCGTTCTTATTTATGTAAAGGATTGCTGTATCTCTAATATGGTAGCGCTAGTGTTAATCTTCCGGTCGCGTTGTAGTCTCTCTTCTCGGATGTGTCGTAGAGCTACCGGCGCTACCGGATGTAGCCAATAACACTTGGTTGTGAGTGATACGTAATTGAATCAACAATTTTGTTTTGCCATATATTTAAGTCCCGGGAAATACACTTGAAAATCGTCTCATTTAAAAATTCTATTTTTATTTCCTAAAGATAACTCAAAATAATCATTTTTAACTTTTACGTATTACTAGCGGACACGACGGAAGTTATCCTGACTTTATTATAAAAAAAACTCGTGAAAGTCAACCGCAGCGCCACTTACCGGGTCCAATTGTGAATCTGAAACTACCTGAACACTCATTAAAAAAAAATCTGTCCACCCGTTTAGGAGGAGTTCAGTCACATACTTGTCGAAATTTGCGACGCTATTTTCACAAATATATTCTTAATTACACAGCACTTATATATTGTGGCATATCATTTACTAGGTGGTAAGTCTTATTCTAAGTTTACCTGGTTAGCTACCACCCTCAAGTTGAAAACCTGTCGCTAAGCACTTGTTGGTGTGTTCCAACAGCTCCACTTGAGAGCCAGTCCCCTCTACGTAAAAAAACATCAATTAAAAGAACGCAATGCGACGTAAGAAAGAAAAAGTTGTTTATGTGAAAATTCTTATCTATCTTATTCTATTATATCTTAGTTTATTATGATAAACTATAAATAATAATGCGCTAAAAATGAACCTAAATTGTTTCGACACATGCGAAACTGCGATAGGTCGTTAGTAATTTTATAACAGTGAAAATAACTCTGTCTATCTAGATTTAAAGTTAATATAGGTTAGAAATAACATAGAAAATTTATTCTGAAAGGTCACGAAGACTTAGTAGATATTTCTAAGAAGGAGTCTGCTAAAGCTTTAGTCAACCCGCCGGGTATTTGTAATTGGCTCACCCGATTATACTGTATTTTAAATTTCGTGTCCATCAGAAAAACTATGAGCACGCTGAGTAAATTGAATAGATACCAGATAACCCGACCGCAATGCGTTCCTTATGATATAAGTGTTATACCAATCTAGTTTTATTGGCCAACCAGTTTTCATTACATTAATACGTTGTTAATTTGAAATCACGTTTTTTTATTTAATACCTAACTATTTGTAGTTTGCGGCCCGCGACACCATGAGTGAATCGTGTTTGTGGTCCATTTAGAAAAAAGGTTCAGTACCACTGCTTTAGACATAGAACCCGCTTGACATGGTTCTTAAACTCACTATCCGGCAAATCGGTAACGTGCTTTGGGACTTTGTTATAAAATGATTATGTCCATACCTTCCTTGGGAAAGAAGCCAATGACCCTGTAGTCTTTTACAGGCTGATGCAATGATTCAAATAGGGTTGAGAAACATTGGTTATAAACGATTTAAGTAAAAGGTAATAATAATTCTTAGTAGTAACCCTAATCTTTACACCCCTCTGCGTCGTCGGGGTGTGTGGCTCCTCCCAGCTGACCCTCGTGTCATCGCGTGTGGGGTTCGACTCCCGGCTTGTTACGGTGTTGTGGTTTAAATTCTAGGGAAAGAATTAAGTTTACACTAAACGGATTAAGGGTTTTTGATGTGTGATTTTTTTATCCATTTGACTGCCTATTTAAATATGTCAGAGAATGTTAATGTAATGTGTCCGTACCTTTTAGATTTTTGTGAAAAAAATTGTTGCAGGTGTCTTGGAATAATTAAAAAATACGTTTCAATAAATTTAGAAATGTCTGTCTGTCTGTTTGTTTGAACACGCTTAACTGCTAAAGTACTGTGTTCACAATGAAACCTCGCTGCAGAAAATTATAAAGCGTATCCTCGAGGAAGATTTAGTCTTAGATTCATTAAAATCGGTTTACTCTATCAAAAGTTATTGTAATTTTAATGACGACGCGTCTTAGGTACGAGAGAAAAATACATAAATGGACGATTTTATTAGTCACTATTTTTTTACATTACGTTCCACGCGAACGGAGTCGCGGGCACAGATAGTATTTCATATAATATTTAGTAATATTTGCAAAATATTACGGACGTGCAAACGTGAATTAGGAAAACAAAATAACACATTATATACTTATCAAGTTTTGATCAACTGTTATAAAAAAAACTAGCGGGCCCCGCAGACGTTGTCCCGCCCTGATAATAAAAAAGCCGACAAATTAAATGTATACCTAAACCTTCCTCGTAAATCACTTTATCTACTGATGAAAACCGCATGAAAATCCGTTAAGTACTTTTCGAGTTTATCGCGAACAGACAGATAGACGTGGCAGAGGACTTTCTAGTAATTTGAATAATAAAATTGTTAAGAGTAACAAATTAGCTGCTACCTTAAATTACCTTTAATTTTAGTATTTACTAGCGGGCCCGGCAGACGTTGTCCCGCCCTGATTTAAAAAAAATCCTGGACAAATTATATACCAAAACGTTCCTCGTGAATCACTTCATCTATTGGTGAAAACCGCATAAAGATTCGTTCAGTAGTTTTTGAGTTTATCGCGAACAGACAGACAGACAGACGCGGTAGGGGACTTTGTTTTATACTATGTAATGATAGATGAATTAATTATCACTTCTTTTATTTATTCTTGTACTATTTTCTTTTTATTTCCAAACGTTTATCAATATTTAATGTTACATAATTTAATTTCTTAATATTATTAGTAGTGCTAGCTGTATCCATGTGATAAAGCGTTGTAAGTTGTCTAGTCTGCTCCTTCTTATTACTGTAATATTATTCATCTAACTATTGACTGTTACCTGGTATTTATCGAGTTTCTTGCCGGTTCTTCTCGATGACTGAGTTGTATTCCGAACCGGTGGTAGTTTTGACGTTCATAAGCGCCTTATTAGGGCCTAAACTGGATAAAGTATTTTTGATTTCATTTGTTACATTATCCACAATTGTAAATCTATACTAATATTTTAACTGGAGGGTTTGTTTGTTTGGTTAAACACGTTAATCTCAGGTACTACTGGTCGGTTTTGATAAATTGTTTGCCATCGTCGTGTTATCGCCATTATCGTTTAATTGTTTTACTAATTGGTGCCTTGTTTCGTAAAAATGTTATGTTGTTTCACGAGGAACTAGGAGGTGCGGTTGTAACTCAGTTTCATTGTTAGGTAACTCATTTATCGAGGAAGGCTATGAGTTATAATATATCATCACGCTAATAGGAGCGAAGCACCAATGCAGAATGATTTAAAATCAGCCTTTTAAGAGCTTCCGCTGCGTGTTAACATAAGTCCATAGTAGCTAGTCCATGTGGACGAAGTCACGAGCAGAAGCTTGTTGTAAATATATAAATAATTCGACTAAACGTAAAATGATAATAATATTAGTTATTGAGAGTTTTTGGCGGGTTTTTGGAATGCCATGTAGTAGATTTTACATATTATTCATAAGCTTGCGTTATTTAGCTGTACATTTAGTAATATCGGTGGTATTTTACGTAATATAGTTTGGTTATTGTGGACAAGTGAAGTGGACGGAAAATAATGCCACGGAGCATGAATACTGACTTGCCACAAAAACTCCCAGGAAAGTTCTAACAAGCAATGATCGCAAGAAACTTGTAATATAGTTACCTACTCGATAATGGAAATAATAATCTACTAGAAGTTTGGTTGCCACAAAAAAAACTAAAAAGTAGTCAATCAGCCGAATACCCGGCGTCACCCAGTCTACGGTATAACTTTGTGAATGAACTGCATCTCACTTTTAACAATAAGCCGTCACCTCTTTAGGATTTATGATAGTTTGTGTTCTTGAAACTACTTACTAACCAACGTCCAAATAAAGCGGAGACCACACATGCCTCTCGCGAATTTTTATATACAGCATGATTTTAAAACAGTTTTAAACAAACTAGAAAGTAGTAGTAGTATTTTTTTTGACATTTTTTTTTAAATGTTAAATAGTAAACCGTCGAGACGATGTAATTTATGTTCTTATTAATTTTATTAACTAGCCGATACAGGAGACTTTATATATGTTTCTTCTTATTATAATAATGTAACTATTTTATGTGGAGAGGAAAAACAGAGAGTTCTCTGTTTTCTTAGATGTTTAATAACTTTCTATTGAATAATTCTGTCGTGGAATTTTTTTTATCAAGTAAGAGTTCCAAAGTAAAATTAAAATGATTTAACTCAACGCTTCTTGAGCAATTTTCGAGTGATTTTCACAACTCAAAGAATTCATTATGAATGCTAATAACTCTTCTTTATGTATAATTTAGTTTACAATACTCATATACGCAGAAAAATCACGGTTTGAAATTAAAAAATACAATATTCTATCTATCTATATATCAGCCAGTTACACACTTTAAATTATTTTACAAGAGAGTCTGTAACATATAAATAAAACTCGGTAGATCGATGCCCTAATCGACCTTGGAAACATACATCTACATCATACTACATACAGCTACATCAATCTTTACGAGACCCTTGTAGGCATATAGAGAATATTTAAGGTTTTTATTGAAGGCACACCTAATGACGCTTTCTCATAGGAGTTAGGGAGTTGAAAAAAAATGTGTGCGTGTACTAGTGTACACACGTAAGAAGTGAAACTTGTTTAAGGCCTTATTTTTCGCAAAATGATCTATATTCAACTTTCCAGAAATTGGTTAAAAAAAAAAAAAAAAAAAACAGAAAAAAACCCTTTCTTTCTTTATGGCAAACAATTTCATTAATATATTAAAAAATAAAGTTAAATTAGATAAAGTTTAAACAAAAGGATTTTATTAACATAGACATGAATACAAAAAAGATGGCGCGTAACGGAAAAATGTGACGGTAAATTTTTTCCAACGCCGATAAAGAAGTTTCACTTCAATAAACATCTCTTAGCTACTTTAAAATTGTTAGTTTCTAATCTCTAAGGTGGAGACGTGGTCAACTTAGACAGCAACCCCGGGACACTCCCATAGTGCGGCGTTGGTTGTCGTGGAGTTTTTAGCCGGTTAAAGTCGCCGTATGGCACCCACCCCTGCATGGCAGCACAAAGGCTGGTGGTCGGTTCAGGTTGGGCTCTCCCCCGGGGGCCTGACAGTCCATGATGGATTTTTCTCTCCACGTAAAAAAAACCTACCTCGACACTTTGGGGGCATAGATTCTCAAGAGAGATGGAGAGATTTTAAAATTGAATTGATTGACAACTCATAGTCTCTGGTGAGAGAACATAACATTTACCACGAAACAAAGTTACAGGCACCAGCTAGTGAAACAATTTAAAGATCATGGTGATAAAGCATCGATGGACGTAAGTTCGAATCCTTGCAACTAAGTCGATGCTTCCCGCGAAGGAAACATCGTGAGGAAACTATAACATGGCGGTAGGGTTTTTTCTAAGTCCGCTTGACTAACTACCACCCTCAAGTTGGTAATCTGTCGCCCTAAACCTGTATGTTCTGGTAACCGCACTTGAGAGCCAGTTCTCTTTAGGTTTGGCTTATCATCTTAAATTACGTCGTAATTTATCAACAGATGAGATTGTGTTAAGCGGTGAAGCTGAACATCTATCGCCAAGGAACTGTTTGTATGTATCGACAGTTGCACTTGAAAACCCTCTTTAGGTTTAGCTTTTTTTTTCTCGAATATACTATGCTATTGACCTGGCAAGACCTTTACAGCGTCACCGGACTACTAAGGCGAGCGCTTAAGGCACTCAGCCGATCATTTAGGTAACTAGCACAAGGGTGCACGCACACCTCGGCTTGGGCTGTTACCGAAATCCCGATCTGACCTGGCTAAACTATTCTTAACTATTCATACAATTGAGATTGCATGAATCACAAACGTACACGTGTATATCGGATATGAAACGAACTAAACTACTCGGTTCAGTTCGATAAGGGAAAAAAACAAAACCTATATATATGTGCACGTGTGTGAGGTGAGTCACTGTATCCCGATGGTAACATCTCGGGGGCTCTATCTAGGGACGACCTAGGCTCGAGATATTACCCGGAGTTTAGGTTTAGCGTATTTACCATTTAAGACCACATCGTTATTTAACATCAGATGATATTGTTACCAAACATTAAAAGTAATAAATAATTTAAAAGATATCGTTTTTTAAACAATCTCTATCGATATATATTTAAGATCATCCTGTAACACCTACGATATTGTAAAGTTCCATACACGTTTCACTATTTTACGACAACCGTAATAATTGACCAGCACAATGATGCAAGAATAAAAAAAAAAAATTGGACCAAATATGAAGGAAAAAATGGAATAAAATAGACTTGTCACGCTTGCCGAGAAAATTTTCTAAATACTACGTCCATTGTCAGGCTATAGTGTTAAAGATTTATATGAATTTCATAAAGGAATTGAAGTTACGAAGTCTATTAGTATTGTGGTGAATGAATTTTTGAGATTTATGAATGAGTGAACGAATGAATTGAAGTGTGGGCGATCGAATTGTCTGGTTTTATATGTATTTGATATCTATATATACATATAATAAGAGTGTAAATCTAACGTGTCTGTACTTTTTCGATTTTCGTGAAAAAAATTGTTGCAGGTGTCTAGGAATAAGTAATAGAGTACATTTCTATCATTTTTACAAATGTCTGTCTGTCTGTTTGTATAAACACGCACCACTGCTAAACTATTCGGTTCACAATAAAACCTCTCTTTCTCTCTAAATAGTAAAGCATATCCTCGGGAGTAACATTAAATTTTCATT
>AP028449.1:11636767-11927098 GCA_036509395.1 Antheraea yamamai | reverse complement strand
ATAAAATGTAAATAAATGTTTAATAAATGTTTGTCTAGTTTCTCTATTTATTACGAACAGATGAGTTCTTATGTATATCTATATGTATTTCTCTATACTTGTGCTCATTATGCGTAATGGGATGTCATATTATATTAAGAAACACGATATATGTGCAAGTTTAATGTGTCTGGTATAGACAGGCAAACTATGTCTATGTGTGTAAATTTGTTTACATAATACGTACAGATAAACTGTCGTATTTCTTATTTACTTGGTTTCTGTGTTTTATATGTCTTATGTAATGTTTAGAAATATCGTTTACGTAACAAATTCAAATGTAACCGCCAATACGATTATTATTATTATTTGTCTGATGTTATACGGAACCCTCAATAAAAATATAATGTAAAATTACGTGAATTATGTAAATGTATGGATGAACGTGCGGCAGTAAGGCACGTATAATGTACTACTTGTAATCCTATAATTGTAGTGTTAAACCGCGAAAAATATGTATTGTCACCGGCTCGTTACATACGATTATATACATTGTGAAAAGTTAAAATATACAGTCCACTGTGAAGTCAACCAATGTTTCATTGTTCCTGAATCCTCATCAGCTGACCCCAACATTATCAAAAGTTATTGTAATCTGGATAGCGCCGCGACTTAGTATGAGCTGATGAGATGATAAAAGTAGATAAGCAAATGGACTAAGTACGTCCAGATGACTTTATTAGTCATTATTCTATGCATGAGGTTCCGCGTGGACGAAGTCGCGGGAACAGATAGTATGTAATAAAATTGTATATTTTCCATGTTAGAGCACTCAACACTTGAAAACTATTAATCCAATAGTAGTAGTTTTGAAATCGATATACGACTGAACCCGAAGAATGATTTAAGCCAGGGGTACTCAAACGGTTACTCGCGACTGCTGTTTCAGTCGATCTCGAGAAAAATTTGCGGATATACACTATTCACAGATTTCGTTACAAAATGTAACGAATAAACAATTAAAGTTTTTTGATCCACAGGCCAGAATAACCTACTCAACACTTTTTTCATCGTTTTGTAGCGGGAGGTACCTACCTACACGTACCTAGACGACAATCCTGCATGACACGTACTTGTAGTCTTTCAGAGTCGATCGTACGTAGTCTAGCAGTATTGAGGTGGGTCGACAAGAGTTCAAGTTTGAGCAACCCTGATTTAATCTACATATCATCATTATCATCAGCCTGTAGGAGATCCACTGCAGGGTCACAGGCCCCTTCCCGAAGGAAGCTATGGGCTTAATCACTCACGCCAGCCCACGACGTTTTGACGATTTCAAACTCTTAGAAATCCACAGTTCTATGTTTTCCCACAAACATTAGTACTACAATAACATTTCTCAGGTTCGGGTTTCCTCACGATGTTTTCCTTCACCGTCAGCCGATAGTGTCACCAATTTAAATTAGGTAGTAAATGTACGCGAATTCCGAAAAATTCGTTGGTACATACCCGGAGTTCGAGTCTGCGGACATCGGATTGACCACCACGACACACCATGATCTGTATATAATGACTAGCCTCTGCCCGCGACTTCGTCCGCGTGGAATAGTTATTTAGAGCTAACGCTAACACGCAGCGGAAGCTATCAAACGAAAAAAAAAAACGATTTTGAAACATTCTTCATTGGTGCTCCGCTCCTATTGACCTTAGCGTGATGATATATAGCTTATAACCATTCTCGATGAATGAGCTATATAACACTGAAAGAATTATTCAAATGGGACCAGTAGTTCCTGAGATTAGCGCGTTCAAGCAAACAAATTTTTCAGCTTTATAAAATTCTTTTTTTTATATAAAAACCTACTTTTTGTAACTTAAATATAAAAGTAAGACATATGCCGTCGCTGACTTTTTTGTAGGCATTATCAAGCTCTACAACTTTTCTCTAGAACTCAATATATCTCTCATCCTTGAGGCACAGTTAGTAAGAAACGTTTTCTTTCGACTGACTTTGCAAATCCGACTACCACAACAAAGTCTTCATTTTTCGGGTTAATGCCAATAACACACACAAATAATGTGACTTTCTATTAGTAAAAGAATTTTCGAAATCGGTTTAGTAGATTCAGATATTTCCCCTTACAACTTTACAAACTTTACCTCTTTATAATATTAGTATAGATGATAATAAAACTACATATAATCTATATCTAAAGTAAAATTATAAAGCTGAACAACCTCTGTTTGCTTGAACGCGCCAATCTTAGGAAAAATTGGTCCAATTTGAAAAATTCTTTCAGTGGTAAATAGCAAATCGGGGTTTTTTTAGCGTTAGACCAAAGCAACTATTCCACGCGGACGAAGTCGCGGGCAGAAGCTAGTATTTTATATAGCGCAAAAGTAGTAAGGATAAAATTATTTTAACTGAAGGAACTTGCGGTATTGACGTTAGCTATTTGGAGTAGATGGTTTTAGGTGCGTGTAGTGTGTGAATGTACTCCAATTGAGTGACTGCTCCTGCTGGCTAACGAAGGTCCTCACTATTGGTGTTATTTAATTAAAAAGGGCAATTGTTTGCTTGCGTAGTTTTAATATTGATGTTCCCCGTATCTACGACCTTTCGTGCGGGCCAGCGCGCAGAAACAGGCTCGGCGTTCATACGTCGCGCTCTCATATAATTATTTGCTTACCTTGCACTCTGCCTTACATGCCTACATTGTGTCCCTACAGTTATAAATATGCCTTTCAAAATGTTGCAAGTAACACAGAAAAAACCGAAAAAGAATCGAAGTAATACAGAACATCGATCAAAAATACACCCGAGTCTTCAAAGGCGCGAGACTTACCAACCTTCAAATAATAAGAAATTTTATACCAACCTCTTCAGATATCATGTCATATTTCTTGATGAATCGATGCTTTTTCGTATCGTTTATTTTCTAGCGTAAGTGATCGTTCACGTGGGACCGTTATTTTGATATAACATCACCGTTGTTTGTAATTATATAGGAATGAAAGAAAAACCCTATTATTTAGGAAATATTATCTGTATTGTGAACGGTATTTATTTACTCTAAAGTTTTCATACCTCTTTGGTTATTTGTTTCTTTCATAACGATATATAAACTTTTTGGAAGTATTCTTTCTGTAAATATTATTTACGAATCTAGATTTTAGCATTTATCTATCTTTTAATTGTTTGAATGTTATATATGTATTTAATACGTTTTTATACCTAAAATTTATGTTCTGCGCATATAGATAGAACGGTCAAAAATATTGGAGAGAACTTTATATGTGTACTTATATATGTAGTTCCCGTCAATCTCTTTGGTCCCTTTGACAATAGTCGTAAGCTCGGCTTTACGTGTAATATAATCAAGAGCTTAACACAAAACAAAGTACAAAGTAAAGTAAAACAACAGTATTATTATAGGAATTTAAAAGTGGTATTTGCATAAGAGTTGGTCGAACACTAGTCGTGATTGTTCACGTTTTATACCAAGTTGATAAGGTTAGATCTTCTATCTATCTATACATATAATAAGAATGTGAATCTAACGTGTCTGTACTTTTAGATTTTTCTGAAAAAAAATGTGGCGGGTTTTTGGAATAAGCAATAAAATACATTTCAATCATTGTAAGAAATGTTTGTATGTTTGTTTGAACACTTTTTTTTTCTCGAACTGACTACGCTATTGACCTGGCAAGGTCTTCATAGCTTCACCGGATTACTAAGGCGAGCGCTTAAGGCACACAGCCGATCTTATTTAGGTAACACGCTCAAGGGCGCACGGCATACCTTGGCTTGGGCTGTTACCTGAGAAACCCGAACTGACCTAGCTAAACTATTCTAAGCTATTCATACATATATTCGTTTGTGAATCATACAATCGAAATAGATTCACAAACGCATACGTGTATATCAGAAATGAAACGAACTAAACTATTCGATTCAGTTCGATAAGGGAAAACAACAAAACCCTTCCACCATGTGTATGTATGTGCACGTGTGTGAGAGGTGATCTCATGTGTGAGCACAAGTGATGTAGGTGAGTCACTGTATCGCGATAGTAACAACTAGGGGGCTCCATCCGGGGTTATTTGAACACGCATCAATGCTAAAGTACTGTGTTCACGATAAAACCTCACCAAGAAAATCGTAAAGCATATCCTCGAGTATCATTTAGTCTTGGTTTCATTAAAATCACACATGACAAGTTATTGTAATTTTAATGACGACGCGACTTAAGTACGATAGAACAGTAGATGTTAATTAGACTTAATACATTTAGGTGACTTTATTACTCACTGTTTTGTACATCAGATTCCACTCGGACGAAGTCACGGGCAAAGCTAGTCTCAGAACTAATATTACTAATTCGCATCATACTCACTCGGGCACAATATAAACATTTTATATTACCCAAGATGCCACCTATATCACACAATCCTTACTAATAGTATAAATGCGAATATGAGTTCGTTACTTTGTGACGCTTTTACGCCATAACTACTGAACCAACCATCGTAAAACTTTGCACACACGTTGTTAGAGATACAGAGAAGGATATAGGATAACACTATTATCCGGACAAAAGGTACTGTTAGTGTGGGATAGGGAAAATATACATTACCGCGAGCGAAGTGTGGAGCATGAGCTAGTATAGCTAATATTCAATAATGCAAGATTATGAATAAATAATGAAAGTAACTATATGACACCACTAAAATCCCGCCAAAAACTCCCTGTGTAATAATTGTTACAAAGTTTCGAATTACATTAATCTATACTAATATATAAAGCTGAAGAGTTTGTTTGTTTGTTTGTTTGGTTGAACGCGCTAATCTCAGAAACTACTAGACCGATTTGAGAAAATCTTTCGGTTTTAGATAGCTCATTTATCGAGGAAGGCTATAGGCTAATCATCACGCTAAGACCACAAATGAAGAATGTTTGAAAATCGTTTTTTTTTCCTTTTGAGAGCTTCCGATGTTAACGTTAGCCCAAAGTAACTATTCCGCGCGGACGAAGTCGCGAGCAGAAACTAGTTTATAATAATTGTAAAACATAAGTGACACACCAATTGTGTAGCTGCATTTCAAAATAAGCGAATTCCAAGTTTACTCGTTCATATAACATGTTCAATTTTTTTTAAATTCTCACCTTTGATACACCGAGAACGAAGTTCAAACTTCACCGTTCATAAAGTTTTTAATTTTTTTTATAATCTTCATATGTTTCATGTAGAAAATGTGAAGTTCTTAAAAAATAATGCAAAATATTACAAAAAGCTAAGGTGGAGTTTAATTTATTTTGAAATTTATCGACACAATTTTAGACTTACATTTTGAGCTAAACGTGTACGCAATAATCGTCTGTAATGGCTAAAAACTCCAACCACAAGAATTATAACTATAGTTAACCGATAATTCATAACATGTTTATTGTAGGAGAGAAATTATGAGCTGGAGTGCTGTCCACTCGAATCATGTACACCATTTTAAAAGTCCTTATAGTTTTGAAAATAATTCTAATGAGAATGTTTGCTAGTAGGTATATTGTTTGTTACATTGTTATTTTTAAATCTCAAAAAATTGCATTCTCGTAAAGATATAAGTTGAATAATTTCAACAAAATAAATATAGACCAGAGACACCGCCGCGTCCGCGTCACCATCGATCACGCCGCGCGCCATTTTTGACAGATCGCGCCATTTCCAAAATTCGTTCGGTTATCATCCGAAAACACATCAAAAGCGTTCTAATCAAGACTATTGTATTTGAATAGACGTAACTTGATTTGTTTAGATTGATCCCATCCATCCATTTTATGGTTACAATGACAGTTAATCCAGGAAACGAATGAATTTCGATTTGTTCGTTTTTTACTATCTTTTACATGAAACTAGCTATGCCCGCGGCTTCGGATGTGCGTGTTATTTTGTTGTTATTATTTACTACCATAAGTAGTCTAGTTAATGTGTTGCAGTGCCATTTAACGGTGAATTGTATTAAAATGAATATCAAAAATCTCCATTAGAACACATTTCGACGTGCAACTTCCATGTTGATTTATCAAACGAATTTGAAGTTTATCTATAATATATTCGAATTATTAGATATACATTATTATATCACTAATAATTCTTATGTAATGTATAATAATACCATTATATACTAATAATCAAAAAAATCTTGAGAGATTATATACCTCAACCTATGTTTAATCACATTACCTATATACTGGTAACAACCGCACGAAAATCCGTTCAGTAGTTTTTGAGTTTCTCGCGAACAGACAGACAGATAGACGTGACAGAGTACATTGTTTTATAATATGTAGTGATAGATAGCATAAAGCATTCCCCATGAAAAAACACTCAAATATGTCAACTTTTGTCGTAGTTGGTGAAATGGTGTTTAAGTTTATTGTTTTCAGATATCTATACCAACAAAAAGTTTTATATAAACTGCTAGCAGTTGCCCGCAACTTCGTCTGCGTTTGTATCTTTGTAAAAGACTATATAAGATATTTATTATATTTGAAAAACCTATGAAACACGTCTGTTTATTTTGTAACTGAATGAATTATATACCGATTTTCACAAATCTAAGTTCACAAATGACGAATTTTCATTTAAATTTCCATCCCGTTTTCACTAGCTTAGGGGTTGAAACTAAGTGTAATAGAAATCTGCAATAATTACCAATTAATTTTCGTGAGAAGTAAAGTATCTATGCCGTTTTTTTATATGTATGACGTGACTCTATTCCTTTAAACATAAAATGTACGTCACGTATAAAGTAGGATATCTAAAACCCTGAGAAACCAACATTTAATTCAAAAATTTCCCAGTACTGTATGGGGAATAAAATTGCCAAGTCTCCCATAAACCTATAACGTTAACAATACACCGTATATATAAGTAACACATGCGGTTCGTGTGTATGTATCATAAATATAAATTGGGAACCGCAACAATTGCAGAAACCATTAAAACAAGCAAGCTTGCAGCTGCGAAGTTGAGGGCACTCGAGCGTGACGCTCGGCCCCTAGGCCCGCCCCCGGACCCGGCACAAAAATCAACATAAATAACAATACACACCCCTATCTCAGACACCACGACGTGACTCCAAATCAAAAAGTATCAACTCTCTTCAAAGAAACATTCAAAATTACGTTCACAGTATCCGAACGTAAGATTCCAAATGGCGGACCAAAATAAAACGTGGACAAAAAAATTGACGTGCACCACAATTGAAAAATATTGCGTCTCTTTCGTTCATTCAATAGTTGTATCCCTCTTTTATTAAATATATTGTTAAAGTGAATGTATATAAAACTTGTTGACATGAAAAAGGGACTCAGTTTTAGACTTCTACCGTGCGTGACCACAACTTAGTGAAATTAAAAAAAAAATGTTTTCTGTTGAACAAAATTATTCTAGGCTCTTTCGACCTTGGGATGTGAGTGACAAAAAAGACGAACCGAAAAACTGTGTTAAAACGAGTTCAGACGAGCTCAAGAACAAAAAAAGAAAAATCGACGAGAAGCGGGAAAATCGTTTGAGAAGAATTCGTGGAACTTTTAAAAAAGATACCAATATTCATCAAGATGCAACGGTTTCAACGACAACGGAAGAAGAAGAAAAGCTTCCAAATACTTCCGAAAACGTTAATCCAGTCACAAACCTAACTATATGTTGCGATAGATTACTCGAAGAACCTGAAAAGCAAGAATCGAAAACTAAAGTAATCCCACCTCCATACCCAAACCCCGCGTTCATGAATACCGTTCCACAAGTTTACAATCCAAGTTACCACGACTACCTCCAAACAGACATCGCTCAAGCTCTTGGCGTACCTCCCACAGACCCTCTACTCTTAGAATCCTTAGCTCAAGGCTACGCAATGGAATTAGAATATGCGAGAATCCTCCAACAGGAGAACGAAGCGAAGTTGTTGAACGCGAGGAAGCAACGGCCGAAAAAATACAAATGCCCTCACTGTAACGTTGGTTTCTCTAATAACGGTCAATTGAAAGGTCACATAAGGATCCATACGGGTGAAAGACCGTACAAATGCGATGAGAAAAACTGCGGGAAAACGTTCACGAGGAACGAGGAACTGACGCGGCATAAAAGAATACATTCCGGTGTCAGGCCCTTCCCTTGTCCGACTTGTGGTAAGAAGTTTGGTAGGCGAGATCACTTGAAGAAACACACAAGAACGCATTTCTTGCAAGCTGAACGGATGATGCCAGTCTTTGTTCCTTTATCAGCCGTGCCACATGGATTTCCATACCTATATGGGTATTGAAATTCAGTTAAGAATTAAAACTGGGTCTCATTGTCGCTAGACTGTACAAACAGTCTGGAAATCATGTTTTATTTTAGACAGCTTATTGTCTGAAGTAGGTCATGTAGATAAAACAATAGCGTTATTCGGGTCTGTGTGTGTACCCTTATATTTTCTAAACTACTCGACGGATCTTGATGCAGTTTCTAATAATATTTATTGAAATACTTCCGGAAAATATATAGTATGAATACATGTATATTATAGCAAGGGAAAATACAGAAAAATTAATCTATTTTAAAGTGTAAACACTTTCTTAGACAACTTTTTAGCGGAAAATTGTGTTATCTATGTTCTTAATTTCAGTGTATTTTTAAATTATTAATCGCATAAAACCACGACATTATTTTTCGTATTAAAGTTTGTATTCCTATAAAATTTGGAAGCCGAGTAATTTTGATATCTACTAATAAAATATGTATAAATAACACTATATGGCTCTTATGTTTTGATTATATCATACGGCTATTTTCAAGAGAAATATTCTTGGGTATATAAGATGTCTCTTGTTATGTAATTTTTTGTTTCAATCGGAACAATTAAATTTTTAGTTGAAGTAAAATCATTCGAAAAACGGTCCAATGTAAATATATTTTTGTAAAAAAAAATTCATCTTAAAAAAAATTACTATGTTGAATTTTTATAGTATTGTATATACATTTTGGAGATTTCTAAAAAGGTTAAAATGAAAAATGTGTGTAAAAATCATGCGCAAATATATTTTTAGATGAAACATCTATAGAGTATCTGGAAAGGAAAGGAATAAATAATATTATATAATTGACTATTGTTTTATATTTATAAAAATCTAACCTGTGTTATTTCGTCGCCCTAAATAAATAAATATTACTGAGGTATTTCCAACATCATTTTTTTTATGAATCTTAGTGAAAATTGAAATTTGACTGTTTTGAAAAAACCTTTTCGTATACATTAAGTAATTGAAATACGAGTCTGGACCACTGATATACAAAAACCCAAGATGCGCACTTAACGTCTCACAACCGGCACACAAAAATGAGTGCATAATATCGGATTATGCACTCATTTCAAATAGTCTCGCGTCGCTTGCATCCTTGTAAAACAACTTTAAATCATTCAGGTAAGGTTGAATTTGTAAAATCATAAGTTTATCTCGGTTTTGAGCTCTACTTTTATTCGAAACTGTGTGTCTTGGGTTTTTATATGTCAAAGGTCGGGATTGATATTTTTTTAGAAATAAAACTTTAAACAAAGTTTAACTTATCTATTTAAAACTTAAAGTTTAAAATAAAATAAAACAAGTTACTTTATTTATTGCAAAAGACAATATCTTTCTGTGTACCTACCTGTTTTTTATATATACTACTTTATGGGTAACCTAACCTAACCAAACAGAGATAAAAGAGCAAGATGTCGAACGTTCGGCGAGTGCGGTTCATTTAATACGAAGTACCTAAACTTTTTTAAAGCAAGTATTCAATACGTATTTAACTTTTTTGTAAAAAACACGGAGAGAGTCTTACTCTGAAGTGAATATAATCTGGACATACAACACATTTTCACGTAGCCGCTGTTACGCGGCACAAGAAAGAGATACATGTAGATAAATCGTTAATGTTTTATCACAGTGTTGCCAACCTTAGCTTTCTTATTAACTTTTAGAAAGATCTCCGTTCGCGGTAAACTGTAACTTGCCCTCAAAGGCTACAGGGAATCAGCCCCGTAAAGATATCTGAACGATACTCGGAGTATACGTATAAATAATGTAATATGCCGCCCAATGAAAGACAGACACATCTGTCGGATTTTGCAATATTTATTTATTTAGGTAACAAACAGTCATACATAAGTATGTTGTCTATACTAATATAATAAAGCCGAAGAGTTTCTTTGTTTGAACGAGCTAATCTCAGGAACTACTGGTTCGATTTAAAAATTCTTTCAATGTTAGATAACTCGTTTATAGCTATAATATCACGTTAAAATCAATAGGAGCGCAGCACCAATGAAGAATGTTTCAAAATCGGGGTTAACGAACGTGTTATTTAAAATATTTTCACCTTCTACATAAATGACGTCACGAGTTAAAGTTAGCATTAGCCCAAAGTAACTATTCCACGAGGACAAAGTCGCGGGCATAAGCTAGTACTTATAATATAAACCAAAAAGCACCATTATGTAAAAGCAAAATAAATATTCCTAGACTCATTTAAGAAACCTTAGCATTAATTTGATAAGTTAACACTTACTTATACATGGTTTACGTCAATTGCAAATTAATCTTTTTTACATCTCGCATAGTAAGTTTTTTTTATATGCACAAAAAAGTTTAAATAACTAAAATAAAACCACATGAAGTAGGGAGTTTTTGGCGGGATTTTAGTCTGTCATGTAGTGGATTTTATATTTTATTCATAATCTTGTGTTACTTGACTCTATTACTATACTTATCTGTCTTAAAATTGGTGGTGTTTTATGTAATATAGTTTGTTTATTGTGCATAAGCGAATGGAAAATAATACCGCGGAGCATGAATGATGCCACAAAATTCCCTGGAAAGTTGTAACAAGGGAACCACCATCTTGTTGGAACATTAACATTGACATTAAAATGATCGCACGACACTAACTTGTAACAATATTAACTACTTGAAAATGGCAGGAATAATCTAAAAGATTGGTTGCCAAAAATAAAGTTAAAAAAAAACACATGAAGTATACTTTACATGCCAGTCTTATTCAGCACAATAGCAACTTCCTTTTTATAAGATAAACTACTAGAAAATGTGCCAACACTGTTATGGAATTTATTATAGTTATTACAAGATCGTTAAAGAAAACAATTCCTAAAATAGTTGGTGCGGTGAAAAGAGATGTAAAAAGTGTCCTTATGAGGAGAAAAAGGTTTAATTTTATATATATTCGAAATCAGGAAAAATGATGCATCTTCTTACATATGAGCTTCCGTTTTCAAATTACACTTAACTAAAAACTAGTTAGACGTAGTTCGTTAAAGACGCACGACACAGCTCGTTCGACTTTTCTCCGATTAGCGTTTTTGCTAGACGCGATTACTTTACTTATGGACACAGAATACAATTCTGAAAGTCTCAGGTCTCTAACTCTATTGGTTTTCGAAAAATAAAAATTAATATGTGAAATATAGAAAACAAGTTTTTTTCAGGATTGTCTGAATAGATTTTTCTAGAAATGTTATGTGTTCTCAAAGCTCATAATAAATACTATGGAAAAAAATAACAGCTATATGTATAGCTTCATTACAACATATTACATAGGTTTAGTAATTTTTTTATGCAGCTCAAGATGAGGAACCTCTTTGATGGCATGATTTCTTTTCGAACGTATTTGACACTCATCGTTACTTTTTGGTTGTATATACACAATGTCTTTTTAAATTACAGCGTGTGTGTTACTCCGATTTGTAATATATGTTATTGTGAATTATCATCAAAATCGGTATAATAACTTTTGCGTGATAAATCCACTCTCATAAACTACGAAATAAAATCCATCCGTTCGTGGAAGCTTTCTCATTTATTATATTAATAGGAACAGGATTTGCTTAGAAAGGTTATAATATCAGGCTACGGCCCTTAGGTGTAGAACAATAACCATACAAAGTTATTTAAGCTAGTACGCTGAGCAAGAATTAAATATTAGCATGGACAGATCGTGTAAATACTGGGTACCTGGAATCGAGGGCAGGAATCAAAGGTGAATTAAACCTCAGGATACATTAATGTAATATAATCATTAAATTAATTTTTAAAAGGCTTATAATTCGCAAAAGAAATTGTGCAAGGAATGTGTTTACGTATCTATTAACTACAAAAGCCCGGTATAAAGGCAATTCATCATTCGATCAAATAAAAGTGAATCCAAAAAAGTTCCATACACGTCACAGAGTAGCTAAACGACTCACGAGTACCGACTTCCGGTTCCGTCAATAGTCAAATGTGTACAGATAAACGATTTGTTACACAAAATGTTTTGACTTCTGCATCTTTGTTGTTTAGAAAAAAAAATGCACACTTGCATCGATAAAGGAATTTTGGGAAGTATTCATTTATGATGCAACGGTTATTTATCTAGTGAGCACCTACCTACTTTTATTTATAATTTATCTTCACTCCTATCGGGGCAGTTATAATATTAATTTACATAAACTATATAAGATAAGAAAGATTATTCCTGGATGCATCATGCCATTATGTTAACTTTATTTTGAGATGTAAGCCACTATTTAGTGATTACATTTCCAACAACCACTAACAAAAATGGGCCTGAAAGAATAATAATAGAACAAATATATTAATCACATACGTGTAAAATTAATATAACACAATGGTACACTTGAGTTTTTGGCGGCATTTTGGTCTGTCATGTAGTGGATTTTATATTTTATTCATGACCTTGTGTTACTTGACTCTATATTGTGTAAAATTGGTGGTATTTTGTGTAATATAGTTTGTTTATTGTGCATAAGTGAAGTGGATGGAAAATAATACCACGGACCATGAATTCTGAGATGCCACAAAAACTCCATGGAAAGTTCTAAGAAGATGGCCACCATCTTGTTAGTTCATTGTAATTATATCAAGAAACTTGTAATATCGATACTCACTTGATAATGGCAGTAATAGTCTACTAGAAGACTGGTTGCCAAAAATAAAATAGAAGAAGAACTTGTAATACTATTAACTACTCGACAATGGCAGTAATAATCTAAAAGATGTGTTGCCAAAAAAAAAGTTAAAAAAAAATGGTACACTTGCTTATAAGAAAATAATTTGTTCTTCTGAAACAAAATAAATCAAGGACTTGTATTACGGAAATTAGAAAAAAAACTTTATTGCTATTAGTAAGAACTCACTTAAATCATTTTTCATAAACCCTATACTTACTTTCTGATAATTTACTCATTCGTGATACTCTGATCTTAGCTACTAATATATTGGATTTAAATGTGCATACAAAAGTAATTTTTTTCTAAAAGGGTTACTAGAAATTAGTCTTACCTAAGGCCCTATAATAGGCAGTGCCTGTGATATGAAAACCTAAAAAAACGAAGAATATTATTATGACTATGTAATCTATATATTATTTATATTTTATAATATTATGTTTTATATGTAGGTATGTTTCAGCGTACGTGCTGCTAATTTATATGGTATTTAATTTGTTTTACTTGTAGGTACACTTTAAATAACCCAGATTCTTCTCCATGGAACATACACATTCAAAGGTTGCCTAGAAGAGATTGCTATTAGCAATAAGGCCGTACTTTGTAGTAATAACATAATTTTAAAATGTTTTATAGTGTATGTGTATAATGGTGTACTATAAAGATTAAAGAAACAGATAAATATTCTAACGAACTGAATTCTTTGTTTGAATTATGTAGTGAAATATAATACAGCTATGTATTTAGGTAATAAAATAATGGATGTAACTTACACCTTAAATTAATTATATATATCACACTAGCTGGCCCGGCAGACGTTGTCCCGCCCTGATTATAAACAAATCCTTGACAAATTATATACCAAAACGTTCCTCATGAACCACTTTAGCCATTGGTGAAAACCGCTTGAAAATCCGTTCAGTAGTTTTTGAGTTTATCGCGAAAAGACAGACAGACAGACGCGGTAGGGGACTTTGGTTTATACTATGTAATGATGATAATGATAATGTTAAAGATATTTTATTGTATTGTAAATTTTGCTTTAGCCTGTGTTTTAGTAGTTTGTTCCAGATTATTGGGGCTTGTTAAAAAGCAAGCTAAAACAAAAAAACATGTATGTACTTAAAATAGTGAAATGTTTTTATTAACGACATGAAGATAAGTTTACTCTATTTATTCTTACTACTACTCACTTTCCCACGATATTTCCTTGTAAATGAAGACATTATTTAACAATTCGGACGTCCGGTTCGCAAATCTCAGCGTGAGCGCTCGCATAAATAAGATATTGAATATATTGGGGCGCAACAATTTTAATTGGCTGAATGTAATTGTTGTCATTGCGCACAGCGTGACGCATACACTGTAAACGTTTTTCTTTGTAAATCGGGAGTACAGTGTTAACACAATTTTATTAATGTGGGTTTTAGGTTAACAATTACTAATAAACATTTCTATTATATTTAATATTTTTCTAAGCAGCGCAAATAAATATTTTGGTACTTATGTATTAAATGTTATTTTTTTCGTAAGTCTAACCTGACCAAACAAAAAGAGACGAAAATGTTTTGTTTCAACTTAAAAATCATCAAGCTGGTAATATACAAAATTACCAATGATTGTTCGGAAATGTCACATAACCTCAAAACTTTGATCATAAATATCTTAGTAACTGTGACTTTCCGCGGGGAGGGGAAATCACCCCTTTCTTCTGCTGGGCCCATCCCCTTCAATCTTTATATCAAGATGCGAATTTCAAATGCAGCCCTATAAAACACTTTTAGATTTCTAAAGACTTTATTTAAAAACAAAGTATTCAATAAGATTTAGGTGGGAAATGGGTTGATATAGAAGTTTTTGTAGTTTCTTCTGGCTAACCTCCAAAATGAATGAAACGTTTCTTTCTTTATTTTATTACTGGCAACCATACTTCTAGTACATTATTACTGTCATTATCGAGTACGTAATGACATAACAAGTTTCTTGCGATCATTCCAATGACCTAACAAGATGGTGGCCGTCTTGTTAGAACTTTCCAGGCAGTTTTTGTGGCGTCAGTATCCATGCTCCGTCGTATTATTTCCCTTTCACATCACCTGTGGGCGATAACCAAACTATATTATGTAAAACACCGCCAATATTACAAAATGTAAAGCTAAACAACACGAGATTATGAATAACATATAAAATTCACTAGGTACATGACATTCCAAGATCTCGTCAAAAACTCGAATGAACCGTTTGTGACGAAACTTTTACTTGCAGATAGAGTTTTTTATAGACACCAAGCAGTAACACTGATTTAACAGATGTAACTTTTTATCTGTAGAAACTTGTATGGATTAAATAGGGTTGAGGAAAAAAAGACAGCCCATAAAAATTTGAGATAAATACGCATTACCCATGAAAAATTAAAAACATTTCACAACAAAGTCGCAAGCATTAGGCGGTTATTAGTAAAAATGGGTGATTCGATGAAAATTTTAGGCTATCCACCATAATTTACTTGGTTTTATAACTTATAAACTATATAGCTGAGAAGTCGTTATTTCCTAGACCTCTTCATTCATAAATGGCTTTGGTTTACGTTCACCAAATCGATTTATCAAATAAAAGTATTTGATAAAATTTTACGTTCATGAATACAATCTTCTGGCCAGACTATGTGTTACGGTTATATCAAACACGGTTTTTTAGGCTAACGTTCGTTCTCATAGCGAAAAAGCTAAACACATATTATAACAAAGGTGTGACCATAGACCTGTACAGATTCAAAAACTCTACATTATCTCTTTGGACAGATATCGCATTTTATAGTATAAACCCGCCTACGAACCAAACAAATTTCTTTTACAGATAATTTATTGGCCGTATCCAACTTATGCGATTTTGTTATTTGTATAATAAAAAATTGTTATAGTCAAGTTTTATCTCCATTTATGTTGTTAAGGTTCCGTAGCAAATAATATATTTTATATATACAAGTATGAAAATTGATGCACGATTTTAAAGAATCATTCTTTGAAATTTATCTTTCTGTGTCTTATATACTATAGGCACTAATTACTTTCTCTTTGTTACTAACAAGTTCCAACAAAGGCTAGCATTGTGGATCTATCGACGGTCATAGTTTTTGATGAGTTTTCTCCCGGAATTCTAAAATTCGATGACACAAAATTAATATTTTTCCAGCAGGTGTAGTAAATATCTACGGTGACGAAAAGAATGGTTATCACTTAAAAAAAGGATCACCGATCCAATGTAAACAAGAATTGTTTGCAAGTTTTATGAATGGGCAAACCTTTGGACGGTTGTAAGGTCTAATAAAATTTTCTGTGTTGACATTAGTCGATATTTTATAATTTATAATGTGTATAAAACGTTATGTTTTTTATTTCTTTCTACGATTATGTAACAAGTTACTGGAAGATTTTACAATGATATTTGACGATTACAACAGCTGGCACCGGAAGATCCGTTTTAGTTTATCAGTGCCATAGGTTTTTAAACAGTGGTTAACAGATGATTAAAACAAATTTGGTTAGTCCGTAAAGTCGATTCACGGATGATTGTTTTACGTGATGACGTCATAAGAAAACATTGGTAAGAAATTGCATACTTTCATGAATTGAATTATTCTATATATAGATAGATGCGTCACAAGCTAAACGCTTAGGCCGATCGCGATTCTCTATCGCTTGTTCCGCGTTCGCGCTTGCACGCTCGTCTCAGACGGAACGTGACAATGAGTCATGCTTTTTCGTGCGTCAAACGCCGTTCATCGATTTATAAGACGTTATCAAAAAGAGTTGAGAAGTTCTCAAATGTTAAGGTTATGCGCCAACATATAAAATAGTAAGTTAACCAAATTACAAGGAGAATAACATATTAATAGAATATCGGTATCATTTCAACAAAGGCTTCGTCCATTACGTGGGAACTAAAGTCAGGTGGTCACGCCTTCGCTCAAAGCGCTTTATAAAACTCCTACCTGACATAGTCGTATGACTACTGTGACCATGCCGTTATATAATTTTAGAAATATACTTGCGTCGTGTGCCTGAAAAATTGTTTTAACAAGTCAGAAGGCGATGAAATCCGATGATGTAACCAAACTTAAATGAATTTGTTTTTTTTTTATATTTTACAGGTGTAAGCTTTCGACCACAATTTCACCGACGTTCCATGACGATATGGTCTTAGATAGTAGACAGGTTAAACCTTGAGTGAGGAACTGGTTCCCAAGTGCAGCTTCTTGAACACTTATAGGTATTTGGCGACAGATTCTCAATTTTTTTTAATTCAACTATGCGTGCTTAGCATAATATAACCATCATGTTTTACATTCACCGAAAGTTCCGGTTCGTTGTAGCTCAAGGATTCTAATTTGTTAAAATATGAAGTAAGACTTTTATTCCGAGATGATTTTTTTCAAAATTTCCTAGAGCGTTGTGTTTTATTAAAGATTCAATACTAAACGCATTCTACTAGGACATATCGAGAGTTTTGAAGCAGTCACTTACCTTTGTAAATATTCTTTAAAGAAATTCTAGAAAATGATGCCGATTCGGAACTTGGTCACTTATCCTATAATTGGTTAAAATAAACCTTACATATGAGTCGTTACATTTCAAAATAAGCTTTTGGATTGGATTTATCGAATTTTAGCTGTACCTAATATTTTACGTTATTTTTCAAAATCTCTAAATTTCACACATGTAAAATATGAAAATCATAAAAAAAAAAACTAAAAACCTTATGAACGGCAAAATTTCAACTTCGTTCCCGGGAAATAAAAATGAATAATTTAAAAAAATGAAACATGTTATATAAACTATTAACATTGGATTTAGCTCATCGTTATTGTCATCAAGAAGAAGATGTAACGACTCATATAATTACTTTTTTTATTCTAATGATCACTAGTAGGTATCCTTTTTTCACAAATATAATTAATATTCCCTTAAAAAAATAAGACGCTCGATTTATTACTGCGGAATACCACAACTGCTATAAATGAAAAAAAAATAGAACTCCACTTCTATAAATCTATGATTTCTAAATATTAAAGGCTACTTTGGCTTTTCTATACTGTTACTTTTATGGACAAATTTAAGAATAAACAATGAGTGCGTGTAACCGTCACACGCGATTGAAGTAAAACTTCTTTGGCGTTATAAAATATGGCGATTAAGTTAAGATAAATACATCATATGAGAATTTAAAAAGGCATTTATCGATGATGTAACACTAGTAATATATATATATATATATATATTATCGTTGACCACTATACATTTTAAAACAATAATTTAATTAACTGTCATAATTCAAATATGATATGATTAGTTTATGATAACTGAAATGAGAAACATAAATTCTACTCTGCAAATTCTCTAAATTTCTTGAGAAAACTACATATGTTATTTAAGTTCCGTATTAGTTGATAGATGGTACTACAGATAATGAAGTTTTGACTTAAATTGAAACCAGATGGCATCACGGTCGCGCGCCCATATATACATAATTTATTTTACTGTATGATTTTTATTATTATTCAATTGAATATTTTTTATTAATTTTGTTTTTTTATTGATTTGTTTATGAACTATTTATTGACAAAATCAAAAATATTAAAAACCGCATGGTACAGAAACGTGACGCCATATTGCCATAACGGACTTCCGTTGCATTATCGTCCTCCTCCTCCTAGTCCTCCTAGTCGCGCCTAAAGAAGTTTTACTTCAAAAAACGAAATCATGGTTACTGTATATTAAAACCGTCTGCTAAATATAAATCTGACAATACAAATAGGATTATTTACCGCGGTCATTACGCCATGATGCCCATTCATACGTTTTAGAGAAAAATATTTTTTTATTGTAACCAACGTGCAACTTATTCTCACGGCGAGTACGCGAAGCGCATTTTGCGTAAATTCGTCGCGGCAGGTTGCATGCACTGACGTTTGACGTTACATGAATGAAACCTTTTTTGATAAAACATGATCGATTTGATTCGATACTTGTGTTTGTTTAGTGGTGCAATTGAGTGGGTGTTATTTTTTACGCCTCAGTCAAACTCCCACGAATTACGTCAGGTTTTTGTACGTTATATTCTTAAAATTATGTATGTTGTTGAAATTTGTTATTATTTCCAAACACGATTAAAGACATCGTCCTCCTGTTATTTGTGAAATGTCTTATGGTCCATGCACCACAACTGAGTAGAAGAATATTTTATAAAGAATATTTTACTGTTGATGATGTATAGATACCAACTTATTATAAAAGTCGCGTAGTTCCATAAGTATATATATACACTAACAGTAAGATGAGATACGAGAACAAAACTTTCAAAATAATATCTACACTTCTGTACTAATATTATGAAGCTAAAGAGTTTGTTTGCTTAAACGCGCTAATCTCATGAACTACTGGTCCAATTTGAAAAATTCTTTCAGTGTTAGATCGCTCATTTATCGAGGAAGGCTATAGGCTATATATCATCACGCTAAGACGATATGAGCGGAGCACCAATGAAGAGTTTTTCATAACGTACGTATTATTTAAAAACATTTTCACCTTCTACGTAAACGAAGTCGCGAGTTAAAGTTACCGTTAGCCCAATGTAACTATTCCACGCGGACGAAGTCGCGGGCAGAAGTTAGCTATAGATAAGTGTTCAGTCATAGAGTAACAAACCTGCGAGTAGTTAAGCGTAGTTAATGTAAACGGTATCATAATTCTATGTGTTCAGTACTAGACATCATATTATGTGCATATCCGTTTAGATTACTCTCTAGTGCTTAGTGTTATATTAAGTACTTAGTAAAAAGTGACGTCAGAACTCTGTGTTATAATGTCCTTGCTCTCAGGCAGTCTTTCCCTTAGATTTTGTTGTAAAGCACACGTATATCAGTACTATTGGCAGTTAATCTATACTATCTATATTAATATTATAAAAAGGTAAAGTTTGTTTGTGACGTTGTGACGTTGTGACGTTGTAAGGGGTAATCTCAGGAACTACTGATCCGATTTGAAAAATTCTTTGAGTGTTATATAGTTCATTTATCGAGGAAGGTTATAGGCTATATATCATCATGCTAAGCCCAATAGGAGCGGAGCACCAGTGAAGAATGTTTCAAAATCGGGGTTCTTTTCTTCTTGAGAGCTTCCGCTGCGTGTTAGCGTTAGCCCATAGTAACTATTCCACGCGAACGAAGTCACGGGCAGAGGCTAGTAAGTCATAAATTAATAATAGTTGACCTTGGAGTTTCCTTTACCTCAATTTCTGGTTCAAGCAGTTTTTTAAATTTCAAACGCTCGTTAGTTCTTATGCACTTTTAATTTATACTAGCTGTGCCCGCGACTTCGTCCGCGTGGATGTACAAAACGGTGAGTAATAAAGTCATCTGAATGTATTACGTCTAATTGCTATCTACTTTTCTGTCGTATTTAAGTCGCGTCGACATTAAAATGACAATAACTTTTGATAGAATGAACCAATTCTAATAAAAGAAAGACTAAATGTTACTCAAAGACATGCTTTATGATATTTTTGTAAAGGTTTAATCATGGCCACAGTACTGATGCAAGTGTTTATAGAATCTTAGAGTATGATGTATTGTCTTTATGTTTTAATAATTATATTGTGTAAAATTGGTAGCATTTTGCGGATTAAAGTTTGATTATTATGCAAAAGTTAGTTGGATTAGAGATTATAACACAATAAAAACCGGCGAACGGCCTGGAAATTTCTGACAGGGACCAGAATCTTGTTACACCGCTAAGGTCATCACAAGATAACGACTATGTAAGATGTAATAATTCAATACTGAGGATTCGTTGTAAAGTAGGAAAAATAAAAAATAGATATCTTACTCTGAAAAAAAAACAGTGAAATTAGTTGTAAACAATGGTAATCCGTAAATTATTTATAAGACTTGAATTCATGATTGTTAGTAATATTTAAATAAAAACACATTTAGTGATAAGTATTTACATTTTCATCTTACGTTGGTTTAAGCATTAAAATTCCCTAAGATACCAACCACTTCCATCTTTATGCACTGCTCCACCCAAGAAATTAACAATAACGTATGATAAATTGAATCAAATCTACCTATCAACGTGTATTGAAACGAAATTGTGACAATAAATCAATTTATAACAAACTGTGGGTACCACACAATAGCTTTTTGTGACCTGCGACATTACGCTAAAGTCCCCCTTGAGTGTAAACGGAAGAGCACAATAGAGGTATCAATAAATTGCGGTTGAAATGAGCGACCACACGCGGGGATAATCGTATGAAAATTCACAATATTTAATTGGAAAATAAAATCCATCCATTAGTCTATCCTCTATCAACGACAGTTCATTCATTAGTCTATCAACGACAGTTAAAAATTGTACAAGTAAATTCTTAACAAATTCAAAGAAATGACGCAAATGATTCTGGCATTTTCTAACAAATCAATAAACTATTAAAATCTTTATTCGAACCAATCAATTAAAATAGTAAGTATTTCACATGGACTTAGTACCAATAATCCTAGAATATTAGCAGTTAAAATTCATCTCTAGCCGTAAATTTCAAGTTTTCCACATAATCTTGAATAACTGATCGTATTTCGGTTACATTCAAACCATCCACTAAATATTCCTTTTCAGGATCTGTCACAAATTTTAATAAAGCCTGAAAGAACTCTATAGCTTTAGTTTGTCCTCTATATATTTTGATACAAAACGGTTTTATGTTCTTCATAATATCAAGAACTGGAGGTAATATATGATTGTCTTTCGTATTAAACTGCCACGCTACTTCGAAGATATTCAATAAACCGTTGCAACCAGTAGCGGTTGAAATTCTTTCAATCAAGCCAATCCTTTGATACAACCTCAATCTATCGAAATCAGCTTTTGTCTTCTGTATTTTTTCATTCCTCGCTTTTATATGTTCGTTCAAAATATTATTAAAAAGCTCCAATAATGTTTTTATCACTGAAGTATCTAACTTAGTAACTTGATTGTAAAACGGCTCGAGGCCTTTGACTTGCATTACCCTAGCTTGAACAGTAGGATTATTAGGAAGCCATGTACTAAGAACATCTAAAACACGCGCTTTCAGAGCTAAGTTGTCATTATTTTCAAATATATCTAACAATGTGTCCACCATACTAGTTGGTATAAGCGTATTTGTGGTTATAGGAGCAATTTTGAACAGGACATCCAATAACATAAGCAGTCGATTTTTTAATTCCGGATAAGAAAGCATCAAATTTGATGCTACAATTCTTTCTATCCCTTTTGCATTTAGGAATTTGTATGCGTTATTAACATCTCTTACTGATTCTATGATGTCGTCTACAACCTCAACCATTGCATTGTATAACTGTTCTGTGTCATCTAACGGTACTATACCATCTCTTTGAGCTTTTTCTGCTGCATTCCCGACTATTTCAACTCTTTCTATATTCTTTACTATCACTTCGTTTTCTTCGATTGCCTTTTCAAGAGGAATTTCTAATACTGGAGACTTCACTAGAATTATACAATCACATTTAAACCTATCTATATACCTGTGTTTTGATATGAAATTATTATAAAATAGATAATTTTATTGTAGACATATTAAAATTAAGTCGTGGTGGTCTAGTGGTGTGACCGGTGGAATATCAACCCGATGTTCGCAGGTACGAATCCCGGCATGTACCAACGAATTTTGCGGAATTCGCGTACATTTACTAATTTCAATTGGTTACTTACTATCGGCTAACGGTGCAGAAAAACATCGTGGGAAAACCGGAACCTGAGAAATGTACTTGTTGTAGGAAAACAGAACTATAGATTTCTCAACGTTTGAAATCACCATGCCCATATCTTCCTTTGGGAAGAGGCTTATAGCCCTACAGTGGGTTTCTTATATGCTGATGATGATTAAGATTAGGTGAAAGAGATTCAAAGTAGATTTTTTTCAAGACCACAACTTTATTATTTCTGTGTTCAAAGCAGATAATATTAAAACGAATCACTTTTATGAGGTTTATTTTTAAAATAATGTCTGATACATACCAATCTCCTCGTCTTCCGTTAAATGGCAATTATTACCACTTATTATAACCAATAAAATAAAACAAACTGTGAACATCATCTTGCATTACTTTAATGACAGAAGAATATAAAAGTTTTTTTGAGCAAATATCTATATCATTAAAAGAGGTTTGCAATATAAGCATTCAACTTTCTTCAGTGGTTTTATTTGTTTTTATTCCATAATTTCCAGACATTTAAGGAAAATTAAAAGTATGCGTAATGAGATGTTTAGAAGAAGCGTAATTAATTTATGATTTGATATACGTGGGTATTAGGACAAGAAGGTGATTGTATGTATCTGTTTTTAATTGTTTCCTATTGTTTCCATTTTGTAAGATATACAAGATGAGAGAGGCGTGCTCATGTTGAAGAAATCCATAATAAAAATAAAGAAAAAAACTCGTACAGAGCTGCAGGTATTGTTTAGCAAATGTGTAGATGAAACAGATAAATTTAGCGGTAGTGATGCGTACACGAATGGTACGCGACCAATATGCATATAATGATAAATGAGTCACAGTGACTCTCTTTCAGTTTTTTGTGTGTTTGGTACCTGCTAGTGTCCAGTTGCCGACAGACTTGTAGATCGGTATGACAACACCAACTGTTGAGTGATTGTAAATTTCTCAATGTTTGCCGTTTGGTTGCGCCGCTTTATATATATTTGAAATTCCCGCATTATTGTGATCAGATCGCGCCACTTTCAAGCCCCGCCCAATTACCCTTTGCTATGGCACATGCTTATATTCGGTGGCGCGTCGGGCGCGCCGCCACTGCTACCATCAGTGTTGTCCGCGCCGCGCCGCGCGCGTCGGACGCGCCGCCGCCACTGCTACTATTAGTGGTGTGCGCGCCGCGCCGCGCGCGTCGGACGCGCCGCCGCCACTGCTACTATTAGTGTTGTTGTTTCCGCGCCGCATCATTGTTGTTGTGTCCGCGCCGCATGCAAGCGGTTTGAATTTTCGCCTGGTCGAGTGAGAAATAAAACGCATCGCTCCGCATATATCGCATGCCGACATACATTATAAACAATAAGTGTTGTGTGGGAGAAAACTCAGTGGAGAGCAACGAGAATCACCTAGCCGGCTAGCCACGTGGAAACTGCAGCGCCGCGAGGTATGTGCCAAGTTTCCTTCCTACCCTTGTCTCCCTCGTCGTAGCTGATCGCAATAGTTGAATATCAAATATAGCACCCCCGCATATACAGTCCACTTAAATTAGCAAAGAAACCCCCGCCCTTCGGTGGCGTCGACAACGCAACGGCGCCACCACCGTTGTTTTGAGCTATAGATATAGATAGATATATATATATAGCTATATATATAGATATAGTCATCAGATATAGTGACGTTATTTTGTCGTATACATTAGCACAATATGTTTGAATATATATAACGGATATTATAACCATTACAATTATTCTGTCGTAATTATAGTTAAGAACAGCTTTGAGAGTTTTTGGCGGGATTTTGGTATGTCATGAAGTGGATTTTATATTTTATTCATAATCTCGTGTTATTTGACTCTATATTGTGTAAAATTGGTGGTGTTTTATGTAATATAGTTTGTTTATTGTGTATAAGTGAAGTGAATGGAAAATAATACCACGGACCATGAATTCTGAGATGCCACAAAAACTCCATGGAAAGTTCTAACAAGATGGTGGCCATCTTGTTAGTTCATTGAAATTATATCAAGAAACTTGTAATATTGATACTCACTTGACAGTGGCAGTCATAATCTACTAGAAGACCGGTTGCCAAAAATGGAATGGAAGAAGAACTTGTAATACTATTAACTACTCGACAATGGCGCTAATAATCTAATAGACTGGTTGCCAAAAATAAAGTTAAAAAAAACAAAAAGAACAGCTTTAGACATATTTATGAATATAGAAAAAAAATCTTAAATAAAAACCTTAACCTAAAAATATTTGCGAGTGAAATCCTCGTCAAAATCGGTCCAACCGTTTCAAAGATAAGTCAGAACAAAGAGACAGCCTCATCGATGAAAATATTAAAAATTACTTTCTTATTATAAGTATCATATATATAGGCTTTCATTTCCATTTAGTAAAAGGCTATTATTTTGGTATTCACACAAATTTCAGCTTTATTTACTGGTATAGATAGAACTTTAATATTATTAACTTTAATAATATTTATTGCATTCTTTGTGTTCTGTTATACCCGAACCATGTTCCCTAATATGCTGACCTTTCTCCAACACCACAGAACTATATCCCTTCCTAACTAGCACCTTTCCCAGTAGGTACCTAACGTCAGCACTTTCCGAGTCCTCTCACGGTCCTCGATACCACCCGGCAGTTCATTCCCAGACTCGGTCCATAACACTCTCAATCCTCATAATTATTCAGTGTTAAATAATAAGTATATTAAATGAACAAATCTTTGTTAAATAATAAATATATGTTAAGTGAATAAATCTTTTTTTTAAAAGGGATTTTTAGAATCCCGTATAACAGTTCGCAAACCTATTTACATAATAAATTGACTCTCTGACAACCTAAATGTCAATCAGATCACAGAGTGTGCGCTTTTAATGTGTGTATTGTCGCATTTTACTGTTTATTATTGTAAATGCCATAGAAATAAACTTATTGTACTAATATTTATGGTAAACACATACATATATCTAAGGGTGTTCAGAGTTACAAAACTACAAGGGCCACGATGTGCGTAAGAAAAAAATCGTAAATTGTTACCTATAGCCTTAAATTCTCTTGATAAAGGACTCGTAATGAATAAACTGCAAAAGAAAATCCTAGGTCCTAGTGGTTTTTAGGTCGTACGTCAGTGAAAACACTGTACGATATAAACAATTATGGCATTTAAGTTTGTATGTAATCTGTGTTTACTTATAACTGAATTTTCAGTAGTAAATTGAAAAAAAAATGCTGCAACTGCAACCTCTTTAAAGACTATTACATACGCCATTACTGAGTGTCTATATTTACTTCATTATTTTACTTTAACTTTATCTTAACATTTATTTAATTTATTTTATCAGCGATACATACGTGGATACATTTTCAATTAAGTTATGCCTAATTAAATGAGTTGATGAAGAGAAATGGATAAGTTAGCGATTATAACTTTATGTGAGGACGGTACCTGCTGCTGCATACCCGCTAGAGGCACCGTCGTAATCATATCTCTACTCAGTTTGGTATGTTTCATACCTTTTTAGAATTTTAAATACTTTAAATATGTGGTGTTTTAGTAGTTACAATCGACGCCAAACTTTTTGACCGCTCTGAACATAGTTGCACAGAACACAAATGTAAGTAAACACATATTATATCTTCTTTAATTAAATATAAATTTCGTCTGTACGTGTGTGTCACTGAACTCCTCGTAAACGGCAGGACCGATTATGATGAAATTTTGTGTGCGTGTTCCACTGGATCCGGGAATGGTTTTCATTCAACAATTGGACCCGATAGGTGGCGCTGCGGTTGAATTTTAGATTTTTTTTATTATCAAGGCAGGACAACGTTCGCTTGGTCCACTAGTTATATGTATAGCCTAGAGACGTATTTAGGATAAATAAATGCCAACTTTAGATTACTATAATTATATTTTAACCTTGTCTTGGAGGAGTTTTTGACGGGATCTTAGTCAGCCATGTAGTGGATTTTATATTTTATTAATAATCCTGTGTTATTTGACTGTGTATTTTGTAATATTGGTGGTGGCTTACGTAATATAGTTCGCTTATTATGTATAAGTGAAGTGTATGGAAAATAATACCACGGAGCAAGAATTCTGAAATGCCAGAAAAATTCCCTGGAAACTTCTAACAGGTAGCCATCGTTTTTTTGGAACATTGAAATAATCACACGACTGGCAGTAATAATCTGGAAGATTGTTCGGCAAAAAAAACCTTGTCTTGTTTTAAACTCTTGACTATATTACGCGCAAGACCGAACTAACCGGCTATATTCAGAGTGAACAAAAGGATTGGCAAGGCCTATAGTCGTAGCTTGTTCAGAGTCCGTGTCCATTGACGTAGGTTTGAATCTTGTGCCGTGGTACTGGTGGGATCTGATCCGCCTGGTTAAGGAGACTACAACCCTCATGGTCGGGCATATCCAACGATTAGGCCTCAGGAAGACCCTCGAAAAAACCGAGCCCCTAAATTCCATGGGCCTCGCTGAGGGCCACTTTCTGAGGCCCATATAGTTGTGGATGGCATCCGCTTTAGATTGGTGGCCCAGATGAAATATACGGGCAACACCTTGGACGGACGCTAGCGATTCGAGCCCCGCGTCGAGGGGCCGCTGCGGCTTGTACATGGCAGTCGTTTGGTCAATGGCTGCTTACAGGGCACCGTTGCGGGTGAGCGCTCTTAGCGCTACGAATGTGCGGGCATTATGTAACCCACAGCGTATTGAGGCGCTGAGAACGATTCGGGAATACCGCACGATGTCCTCGGGGGTGGCCTTCATGCTTGTCGGCTCCTTAACCTGGAAGATGGAGGTGGAAGTTGTTATCGCATACTTATATTCGGTGGCTAAGAAACGAAGGGGGAAGCCTTCAGCTCCCAAAGAATTTAAAGAGATGAGACGAAGGGTCCTGAAAGGAATGGTGGAAGGAAGGAATACTATCGACGCCATCTGCCCAGTCCTGCCGGAATGAAGTAAGAAAGTATGGGGCTCCCTGATGTTCCGACTGATGTAGGTGTTGATTGGGCACGGATGCTTCGGTTGGTACTTACACCAGATCACGCGCAGGGAGCTGACCACCGCATGCCATGAGTGCAGCACTGAGACACATACCGCGCAGCACACTTTATCTGAAGTCATGTATTTTGACCACAGAGAAACCCTGTTTATTTACGCGTATGTTTTAAGGTATAAATTATCTTCTAGGTATTATGTTTCCTGGACTCGTTGACGAAAGACGACAGCTGCTACTGCAATGAATTAAAGGAGTATGTGGATTCATTAAGAACACTTCTCGTCACTATGTTTGAGATGGCTAATATGCTTCTACTTTTAGCTACCATGGTTGTAAGTTGACGTCTATTCGTGAGAATTGTTAACTTTATATACATACGTTATATGATCGTTTCGTTGAAGATGGTAGCAGGCTGGTAATAGCTTGTGTATCTCCATTTTGTATTTGAGAGTGGTAGCTAGAAAAGCAATCTTATTATACGAGGTCCATTGCAGGGCCATAGGCCTCTTCCCGAAGGAAGATATGGGCATAGTCACGACGCCAGGCACGAAATATTGAGGACTTATTTACTCTTTGATTCTGTTGACTCTGACAAATCTAGTTCTGTATTTTTCCAAATATAGCGATACCAGAAAAACATTTCTCAGGTTCAGGTTTCCTCACAATGTTTTCCTGCACCATCAGCCGCACGATGCTTTCTTTAAATGTTGTTTAGGCTCATTATAATATATGCGGTGTTTCCTACATTTACGTACAATAAAGTGGTCTAAAATACTAGGAAACTTAATTATATCTTTTTAACCTTTATACAAAAGAAAACTACCGAAAGTTTTAGCGTGTAATTTATCATAGTATTATATTCCAAAGTTTGGATTTGAAATTTATAATCGTTTTTAAAAGAAATGTTGAATAACATAATAATATTATAATTTTTTTTCGAAATATTTTAAACTATGTAATATACCGTCTGTTTTAATTTTAATGAACTACTTTCTTAATACTACGAACTACGTTATACTGCCATCTGTCTAATCTCCAAAGAAGTACTTTCACATACAATATCGTACAGAAATAAATAAACATTTTTATAAACACACCTAATAATTGCATTTATTTATTGGAAATAATGATTTTCATAGTTAACTTATTTTATTTGTTACTGGAAATTGCGACCTTGAAGATGCTAAAATTCATAAAAATATGAATAGTGATTTAAAATGTAATAATTTGAAATTATGATTATATTTTTATTGCACCTTAACAGATGAATCTCCCACAAAACCGTTACCTACTTTTAGCTTTTAGTAGTACCTTGTTTAAATGCTTTTTTTTTTCAAAACATATTCATCTGCAGGAGAACGCCTTACTGGTGCAAATATACGTATGGTATACGATGGGATTTGTGATATTGGGTCTAATAATATCACTAATAGAGTTTCTCTTCAAGATCAGAAATGAAATATTGTGGAGTTTTATCGGATTTATTACAGAAATTGCTTTTCTCTTTGGTGAGTTTTTTTTTTCTATTTTAATCTATTAGATTTAAACATGACAAATGTTTAACTGAGATATTTTTCTATTCAATTTTACAGTAATATTTCGATGTCTACCTTTGGTTAATACATACAGAAACAAAATAGAAGGCAAATGAAGACGAACATAATTAATTTTAAGTTTACCAGATAACTGCTTAGACAGTAGCAATATTTCTGGAGGACACTCTGCACTCGATTGTCGTTCTAAATCAATAAAAAAATAGGTGTTTAATATTTTACCCAATTATATAGAAAAATACAAAAAATATACACAATCCTCTACCCCTCTATGTTAAAGTAGAGTGTCAATGAACGTCGGGTGATTTCACTTTCATTTGAAAGGGAACGTGGGAACGTCAGGAACAAAAGGGTTTATTGCCCAGTTTACTATCGAAAGTTATCAACTCATCGTAGCTTTTGGCACCAGTCATTACACTCAGGCTTATTATTTTATTTACAGGTTTGTACCTATACTTTTAAAAGTTTTAGAACAAACTTTAACTTAGGTTTTCTTGGTTGTTTATTAGTATTTGTTTTAATATTATTATTTTACATGTTAAATGTGACCATGAAGTGTCATATCCTAGAATATTGCGAGTGTCTAAACAGTCACCTGGTATATTTAATTAATAAATAAAAACCTTACCTCTTTTATAAGATATACTATATCCATTGAAATAAATAAACAATTTTAAATACATATTTTATTCGTTTAATATTTTTGTACTATCTACTATATACATTGGTGAAAATTAAATATCTATAGAAAAGAAAACATCATATAATCGTACAACGAAAACTTAAATCTAACACGTTTCATAAAAACACTTCATCAACTTAACTAAACTCCTTATAATCTTTCATATTAAAAAAAAAAACACATTCGTAAACGATTCCTTCAAATCGTAAATCAATTATCATCAAATTATTAAATTGTCAATCGTGTCAAAGGTCATGATGTAATAATTATTCTAGATAATTTCAAGAAGAATTAAAAAGTCTTAAGCAATGATATTATAACTATAGGCACGTCATAAGCGCTTCGACAGCGTCTTGTTAAAACTTGGCTAGTTAGCTTATTTTTAACGGCTGTCCCGTCAATCCGCCCGTATCTAAGCAACATCTCTTTCTTTTTCACCACCGATATTGAGAAATGCCATCTTACTTCCACATTTCATCTAAGACAGTTTACGTATGTGTGCGTTATCGTGCCATTTGTTTTGTCACAATATCATGTAGGTAACTACACCTTTTTAGTTATAATATCATTGATGTTACATACTCAAACACATGAAATTGAGTTATTTTCATAAAAAAATAATTAACTTATTTATATATATATATATATATATATATAACCTCAAAGTTATTATAATTTCATATATATTTGAAAGCCCATAGACAATCATCGGCTTAGGCACGGGTAACGTGTTGCGAGGTATTATTAAATGCCAAGATAGCAAATCTTACAAGGCATTGTGGCAGATATAAAATTTTATATTTACACGCTAGAATTAACTCATAATCTTTATATATATAATTCTTCTGTCCGTGTGTATGTGACTGAACTCATCCTAAACGGCTAGACAGATTTTGTTGAATTTGTGAGTGTTCTTATGAGTTCAAGAATAGTTTAGATTCACAATTGAACCTGGTAGGTGGCGCTTTGAACTTTAGGATTTTCGTATTATCAAGCCAGGACAATATCCGTCGGTTCCACTATTCTTCTATATAAATAAAAAGCGATTGCCGTATGTATATAATCGCATACATATTCAAAACGGCTGCATCTATCCAGCGACTTTTTTTAGTTGTATTTATAATTTTCAGGACAAGGTTTGCATCAAAAATGTTTTATAAAACCGTAAAGTGAAAAATTTCTTTAAAAAGTCCACATACAAGGAGTGAATGAATCAAAGACAATCAATTCCACAAAAATAGTGACATATTGACGTACAGTTTTTCAGTTACCAATTTATTTAATTACATGATAGTACTGCGTTAGGAAGATTTGGTCTTCTGATACATAACTTTCTCAGTTAGAACCCGTGCGAAGTCGGGACGGACAGCTAGTTTTAATAATCAAATATTGGCATCACTATTATTATTAATGTACAATTTTTATAACAGTTTTTTATTTCAACAAAAGCACAAAGATGAACGAATGAAAATTCATTCATTCAATGAAATCGAATCATTCAATCAATAGAAGCGATACAATAGCGCTGTCATGGAACAATTTATCTCTGTTTTATCGATTACAATTTCTTAAACACTCTAAAGAAAGTCACAAATAATTTGGAAGTATTTTTTGTATTACTCACAAATTTCACTTATCTCTTTGTTAATATTTCATGTGTTTTGTCGCAGAAATGTCAAAGAAAAACCTTTTTTTATATTTTATAAGGTTTAGCTTTTCACCACAAAGTCATTTGATGTGAAACGATGACGCGATCTAAGGTGGTAAACACGCTAAGCCTAGAGAGGACTGGCCCTTAAGTACAACTGTCGGAACACACATACAGGTGTTACATTTTCCGTATATTTATCACTAGCTGTGCCCGCAACTTCGTCCGCGTTGGAATCTTATGTAAAGAACAGTCAAAATCAAAATCAAAATATTCTCTATTCAATTTAGGCCCTGAGAAGGCGCTTATGAACGTCAGAGCTACCACCGGTTCGGAAAACAGCCCAGTCATCGAGAAGAACCGGCAAGAAACTCGATCTGATTTATCTTTTCATGTCATATATTTTTATAGGAACATAAATATTTACATTCGTTATATTATGCACAGAGAGGGGCGTCATTTCCAGTGATTAATAAAGTCATCTGCATGTAGTAAGTCTATTTACAATAACTTTTTGGTAGAGTGAACCGATTTTAATGAAACAAAGACTAAGTTACTCCCTAGGACATGCTTTATAATTTTCTTATATGAGATTTTATTGTGAACACAGTACTTTAGCAGTGATGCGTGTTCATACAAACAGACAGACAGACATTTCTAAAAATGATTGAAATGTATTCTATTACTTATTCCTAGACACCTGCAACAATTTCTTTCAGGAAAATCGAAAAAGTACAGACACGTTCGATTTACATTCTTATTATATGTATAGATACGATATAGAATTGTAGGACGAAATATCTCAATGATTTTTTCAGTAAGCATTATTAAACGTTTATATTCAAGGCTGTATATTTCTGCCGATTTTATATCGTCAAGTCCACGCCGATAAAAGTGCGTCTGTTAATTAACTTTACACTGATCATAGACCCCAGAGGCATCGAAAATTTTCTTAACCATTGACAATATATGCTATTTAGCTGTCTTTGTCTAATAGCTCAGATAGAAATGAGATACAAAACATTTAACAATATCCTTTCGTTAACATTACTCCGTATAAATTCAAACAATTCAGCTAATATTTTAAGCGTAAGATATCAAATAACCGTACAACTGTACCTTTAATAAAAAAAACAAGTAACTCAGAATGTTCGTTTTTTGAGTTTTTACCAGAAAGTAAATTAACATTGCGAGAAGCATACGTCCAATTCAACAGCCGCTTTAATACGAGCAAAACTACGAACTGTTGTTCTCTTTTTGATTTAAACGTGTGATAAACTTAGTTTCCGAAGATTGTTAATAACATGAAGTAAAATGAAATAAGTCGATGCTTTAATAAAAAGTTATCTTATTTAGTTGGTTTATTTAATTTTATTAAAAAACGTGCTTTACTTTAGTGTATGCCATTTTATTTCTAAATGAGTACTTGGTTTTCCGCAATTTAATTCAGTTTTATGGTAATTATCATAGATAGTCATTATACTGTTACTCCGCCTGTATTTAGATTATTTTAGAACATATAGCTACATATTATAAAACAAAGTCTTATTCCACGTATGTCTATCTGTCTGTTCGCGATAAACTCGAAAAGTATTGCACGGATTTTCAGCAGTAGATAGTGATATTCGCGAGGAAGATGTAGATATATAATTTGTCACCTTTTTTACTTACCAGTGCGGGACAACGTTCTCCGGGCTCGCTAGTTTTATATAAAAACGAAAGAATTAACTACGAACTTTTTTTAATTGTATACTTTAAGATCTTCTGTTACAAATGTTAATATTTTCTATAACGACCGAATAACAATATAATTACACTACTTATCCATACTTATAGAAGTGTTTAAAGCGCTCCATTTATTTTTAAGATATACCTAAAATGAACGTGTAAACATGGTCTAATTTTAAACACATTTTTCCGCAAAATTGTATTTTAGAGTTAACCCTTTTTTTGATTAAAGGTGCAGTATGTATGTACTAACGCCTAGACAAGTTTTCGGATCAAATCGCAGTTATTAATTAATCTGTGATAAAATCCGAAAAATATATAAAAAATCTTAAGTCTTCATTAATACCTACTACAATTATTCGACGCATTCATCAATTGGATTAGAATTCTTCTATAGCGTTTATAAAATACACATATAGGTAATAATAATATAGGTAACATTGACTGTTTAAAAATCCATATGTAGATAAGTATCAACAGTTTGTTGCACCGGTTTATTAAACATTTTACGTTTTGTCGACTCTTTCACTCGTTCAGAGAATCTGGCTAATAATTGAAAAAAAAAAATCGCTTCTGGTCTTTATGGAATATGTGGCAGAAATAGCAAAAAAAAAAAGAATCAAATGAAGAGTAGGTAACGGAGTTTACAAAAATGAAGTTGAAGACATACAGTAAATAAAGTCTCGGATAACGTCCGGGGGCCGAAAATGGGGACTTAAAAAAAAATCCCAATTAAATATTATCAATAAAATTGGTCGTCCCAAGTTTCAGACTCAGTAAGACCAGTAACAATTTTTTTTTAGGTAATAGTGTAATGTTTTGCAACAATGTCCCAAAGCGTAATTACCGGACTGTAAATGTAAGCGCCATATCGAGCGGGTTTTGGCGTCAAAAGGCTATTATAAAGTCGATCAGTATGTGAGCGATAATGATGTTTGGAATTGATTTGTCTGTGCAACCACTAAAAACTATTGTAACCCTAATGTATTTAAAAAGATAAACCCGATCCAGTTTCTTACCGGTTCTTCTTGATGACTGGTTTGTTTGTCCGAACCGGTGGTAGTTTTGCCATTCGTAAGCACCTTTCTAGGCTCTAAATTGCGTAAATTATGTTTGATTTCTTTTCCGCAAAAATGACTCAACAGATTTTGATGAAAATGTACAGTAATATAGCTTATATATAAACAATAACACATGGACTATAACTTATGACATTTCAATTGGCCAAGATATAGGAATGAGTATAAAGTTGAGAAATTTTCAACATTTGCGAGCTATTTGGACGTGCGCTGCGTACATTATTAACTGACTTTAGTCCGGTGAAGCTGTTAAGGCCTTGCTAGGCCAATAGCGTAGTCAGTTCGAGAAAAAAAAACGTATAAGTGCACAGTACCATCATTATATCAATAAAATTTAATGTAAATAGAAGAATTAAATAGTGAACCAATCATATTTCAATATGTTTGTCATATTAAATACCGAAAATGGAGTTAAAATACTTCAACAGTCCAAATAAAAATCAAATAACAACATAAATATTCTATAGATTTCAGTGATGGAAATACCTTTGACTATTATAAATTCGATAACATTTCATTCATTCGAATGTTTCGTGTCATTATTTATAAAGATAAAAGATAAGAAGATAGAAGAAGAAGAGAAGAAACGACGTGGACTAAGTCGCGGGCGTTGTCTATACTATCTAAACAAGACTCCCACAATCGCTAACGCGGAAGAAATAACCTCGTTCTTAGACAAAACTAAAACTAGTGTTTCGAAACTCAGATATGTCGTACTACCACCTAAATATATAAAAATCCAGTGTCATAATGTTTGTCCACGATGAATTCCAAAACTACTAAACCGATCTTCATGAAAGTTCGCATTTATGTAAAATTTGATCCAACTTGAGAGATATTATAATTTATATTTCGATTAATGGCCTCAATATTTTTAAATTACAAATTAAACGATTGTCAATGTTGATTATTGTTATTAATTGTTAGTTTTATCAGTTACGAACAGATGGTGCTTTAAATTAGTTTGTTGGGAGAAGACTGTAGAACCGACTGTTATAGATATATCATAGATGGCGCCAGGTTTTAATTTTGAATTTGTTTTGCAATTTTAATTCAACATGTTTAACCGAGCAGCAGCAACGCGTGGCCGGCTCAGCTTGTATCATTACATAGTATAAAACAAAGTCCCCTACCGCGTCTGTCTGTCTGTCTGTTCGCGATAAACTTAAAAACTACTGAACGGATTGCCATGCGGTTTTCACCGGTGGATAGAGTGATTTATGAGGAACGTTTTAGTATATAATTTGTCAAGGATTTTTTCATAATCAGGGCGGGACAACGTCTGCGGGGCCCGCTAGTATTATATAATTTATGTTTTGTCCACGTTTGGGATGGATATTTGGGATAAATACAAAGATAATAAAATAAATAACGTGATTGTTTCGAAGCTTGTGGATTTAGGTCTAAAATACACGTTTGAATTTATGAAAATCCTTGCAATTCGTTTAAAATAATCAACTAATGTTAAAAATTTTAAGAGATTCTGTTTGAACGTTTTAATCTATTTGCATTTTACAGTCCAATTGTTAAGTAAAGTTATATATTAAATATCACGCTACGACCGTTAAGAATCGAGCATTTATCATAAATAATATGGGACAAAAAGTATATTAACCGGCTATGAAGTGATCAAATGTGAAAGAAACCGCGACGCGCAACTAGTATGTAATAAAATCTCAAGTTTAATGCGACCTTACTATATAAAAAAAATGACCGAAAATCATTTAATCACCTGATTTAAATAATATAATAATCTGGTCGTAGTGCGAGCGAAGAGTCGACATTTAAATCGATAGCTTTTTACCGATATTTCCGTCTTTTCTACAACCGGTATATTTACAATTACATTACTGTCGTGTAAAAAGCTGTAGTCTCATACATATATATAAGGCATTTTAGGCAAAGGCACGATACGCGCTTCGAAAAATTCCATCCAATTCATGCTTGAATTAAAATCTTATATCAACTCGGAAGTAATTTTAATAACTCTAATCATACGCAAATCTTTCATTTCATACAATCGTCGGTGTGGATATAAAAAGGTCCTAAAACACATTTCTTATTATATATGCAAAATTATATTTTAGAGCCTTATATATAAGAGTCACTTTAACAATAGCATCAATGCCTGTGCTAAACCCGACAAGATTCCACACCAAAATGACTTAAATGCATAATTTAATACAAAAGCGAATCCACAGCTGAAAGAAGTAATATAAGCGAAATCGTCCTTCAATTACTGTAGACTTTGTACAATAGTTTTACTGTATATTTTTGTATGTCGGTATTTGCAGACACACCAAAGATAGACCTCATGACAAATATAGACGTAGATGGTTATAGTATAGTCATTTGAATACCTTCTCATTCATGAAGACAATAGTAATATATCCCTAATCAAATCTCAGCAAATGTGAGTCACTAAATGTGATTTAGTTAACACATTGACTGTCAACAACGAGATATTTCGTAGTTTGTGAACGTGCCCAGGAGACCCAATATGAATTATCTCGTCCTTTCTTTAATTGCCTTATTTGTACAGCTACGAGCAAAGTCGTAATATATCAGTGTAAATATAGATCGGTAGATTCAGGAAAGAGAAAAAGAAATCAGATTTGTCTTACATAAACTTCTGTGTTGCAGTTGTAACTATAGTTACAAAGTTTCAAAAGTAACTATGAGATAATGCACCATGTTTTTCTTCTAAAAACAACATTTTTTAACTTCTTGATTTTTACTATCTACTACAATTACCATTGTTAGTAACATAGCATCATCAAAACAAAATGACTTCCCAGGTCACTTTCGTGAAAACTACCGTGGCAATTAACTTGATAAATCGTCTTTAATTTTGTAACAAATACAATTTTTTATACAATTGACAATAGTTTAATCGTTAAGAGTCGAAACAAACAACTTCGAACATCCTACACGTTATAATCGACAACAGATAACTTCACGTCACAATTAATCCTCTTAAAAGGAACAGTAAATCTATCGATAAATTTCTGACGCAGCACTATTACATATGATAAAGTTATTAACGGAAAATTAGACACAAGAGAGTGTAAATAAAACGGTCTAGATTACTAGAGTGGACTATAAAATCAAATGAGACAAAATAAGGAGGTAGTAAAAATGAGTTTACACATGGCAACACAGTTTTTTTTTATATAACTAGACTTTGATTTGCTTAAATTAACTGTTAGATGATAGTAAAGTATTCACTGTGATCTTGTATGGATTTAATGAAAGTTTATCACTTTTTATATTTTATTATTAAATTATAAGTCAGCCAGACTTTGTCTGATTTGATTTTATACATCTGAATACATATCCGTAGTATATTTAAAGTACGCATCTTGCTCTAGCAGTAAATATGGGAAAAACGCAAAAATTACAAAACTTTTTAAAAAGAAACGCGGTTGGCAATACATTTGAACTAAACGATTCATAATAACCTGTCACACTCTACACCGTGTGCAAAAATAGAGGGCGAAAGAGACAATCGCTATTCGGACTGTTTGCACTTATAGAATATAGAAAATTATAAATGTATATTCCAGGATTACACCAATCTTAAGCGCTTTTGAAGTTATACTTCTTTTGGCGCGTTAGGGAAAAATGATGAGAGTAAATTTTTACGATGCGCGCGCACACCGTCACGAAAAACCGACACCGTGAATTTAGCTATAGTCAACATTTTGTTTCTTTGTATTTGTTGTTTGTATTTCTTTGTATTAAAACTTTCAATGTATTAAATACCTTTTTCTATTGTTAGTGTCATTATTTCTACAAACGTAGAATAAGGCGAAAGATAAAATTTTTGAAAAGTTTTTATCTTGTTACGCCAAAGAAGTATAACTTCTAACGCGTGTACATAACTTTAAAAGAAAAACTTTGGCAAAAATTATCTTTTTTTACATATAATTTGTCAAAAATTGTTTCCTGAATGTCTGAAAACTGCGGTATAATTTTTTATGGAAAATAACATCTTAATTTTAAGGTATAAAAGTCCAGTATGATTATCAAGGGATAAAATAGAGAAATATGTTCGTATAGACTATTAACAAAAAAATATTTAAAAAAATCATATTACTGTGACCATAAAATTGGAAACTATAATAGAAACCATAATTAATTTTAATTTACACAAAAATACTTTCTTATAGAAATAATTATCAATTTAACTATAAACATAACATATTTTTTGTTGGAATTTAAGATATTTTATTCATCGAAATCTCAAAAACTTCTTTGTCATAATTCAATGGAACTGTCCACATCCATTTTGTGTCATTGTGACTGAAGTTATTTTTTTTATTGTATTTTTTTTAATACTACAAAAATACACATAGGAACTGACACAAAGACAAAAAACGAAAAATGTTTTGTATAGTTTTTTTCCATCTATTTTATTAAATGTAGAATTATTAAATATAATTTTTCAAACATACCACAACTGGTACACGTTTTTATAATAACATATGAAGTAAAGGGAAAAAATGGCTAAGAGACATTTACAAAACTTTACAGGAGAGACAATTAAAATTTTGGAAGCATTTTATGGTGAACTTGAATACATTCGAACGAATGATTTTGAAAGGAAATTTTGTATGTTATATGTATTTGGAATTATTTTCTGTATAGAATATGCCTAATAATAATAACCGACGTGGTCAAGTTTCGGACTTAGCTAGTTATTCACTATTGAAGAAAAAATACGACAAAAAATGTGTCAAACCGCGTTTTACACGTGTTTCAAGATATTCATATCATGAAATAAGTATTTTTATGGCCGTAAACTACAAAAAACCAATTTGAAAAACATGACTTAGCCAGTTTTACTTTTGCCCTTCATATGTAATTTAAACTGGGTGTTAGGTTAGACGCCGGCAATATTATTACATGATAATGATTAGTCGTTTCTGGTTCTAAATCAATAAAAAATAGGTACTTAATATTTGATCGAATTACCTCGAGAAACGCAAAACTGATATACACTCAACATCAGGTGATTTACGTAAAAACGAACTGGTGTAATAAATACAGAAACGAATGAATCACGCCCTGGCGCGTACTCCGGGCCGCGTCCGGACTCCCTTTGTTCGACCGTGCGGCTTTCCCACGATAAACAGTTACGTAATGATTAACCTTGAAAAGCGCTCCTTTGAAATTGTTCCTTGAACATAGGCGTCATTTTTTTCCGTTTAAAGGTTCTCTTTGTTGTTTATTAGTATTTGTTTTGATATAATATTATATGTTAAATGTGACCATGAAGTGTCATATTCTAAAATACTGCGAGTGTTTAACCTTACACCTCGTATAAACGAGGGCAATACAATAACATTTACCTTACAACCCTTTGGCACTTCACGCTCATTGCCAAACGACTGGTCACACGTACGAAGTATGTGAGATCACGAACAATAAAACTTAACATTTTTTACTATACAAATTAAAACGTACATATTTTATCGACTAAAAACATTTATTAAAAGACGAAAAAATCGAAAAAAAAAAACATTTTTTAAAATGTTTAATATCGATCCACAAAAATTAGTAGACAACTATTTTATATATATGTAGTAGACGCAGAGAAGTCTATACCAATTAAAGCATTTACATTTTACCGACTAAAACTTTTATCGAACGTCGAAAATATCGAATAAAGAAAAAAAACACCTTTTTTTAAAATGTTGAATATAGATCCACAAAAATTAGTAGACGACTATTTCATATATATGTAGTAGACGCAGAGAAGTCTATACCAATTAAAACATTTACATTTTACCGACTAAAACTTTTATCGAACTCCGAAAATATCGAAAAAACCTCTTTTTTTAAATGTTGAATATCGATCCACAAAAATTAGTAGACGACTATTTCATATATATATAGTAGACGCAGAGAAGTCTATACCAATTAAAACATTTACATTTTACCAACTAAAACTTTTATCGAACTCCGAAAATATCGAAAAAAGAAATAAACCTCTTTTTTTTAATGTTGAATATTGATCCACAAAAATTAGTAGACGACTATTTTATATATATGTAGTAGACGCAGAGAAGTCTATACCAATTAAAACATTTATATTTTACCGACTAAAAACTTTTATCAAACGTCGAAAATATCGAATAAAGAAAAAAACATCTTTTTTGTAAATGTTGAATATCGTTCCACAAAAACGCCCGGGAAAGTTCTAGCAAGGGAGCCACAAAGAAGAAAACAATTATATGCAACTTTAATGCGTATCGAGTACATATTTATCGAAAAAAAAAAATATAAATTGTTATAAAATCATTTTAAAACAATATGCATTATAAATACCGATAAAGTGAAGGTACAATTAAAGGGACCCAAGTGACAAAAAATTCTGATGAAGTTGAAAAGGGATAGATAGATATCAACTTACACGGGTTAGAAAGAAACAACAAAAATTTTCATAAACAGTAACATATATGTTCTACTTTATTTTTTTTATTTAAGATACAAAAAAGAATTAAGAAAGCTCGACCTTTAATACTTTAAACATAGCTCAGAACTAGACAAAGGCAGAGTATTAACTACCTATCTTGTATGTTAGTTTGTCTGTCTGTTTGATACATATCTTGTAATTGATTTTAAAATAACTCCCGGATAAGCCGAAAACTTTAAATCATAGCATAGAGACCGGTAATAAAGTAAGATTATCTCGCTTTCTTGTCTGTCTGTTTGTATGCCTGTTTAGTGCAAATTTAACATTCGATTTTAACCTATGCTATCACAGGTATATGCATAATCTCATAGATATGCCTACAAATCAATTGCTTTACACACGCAAAAATAAAAATATGTGTAGCTCGGACGCGATATAAGTGAATAAACGATACACGCAAACAATATACCACGTTTGTATGACGGCTTTTCACAAAGCTTTGCAATACGGCACACACACACGTACAACATTCAGAACAGAGCAAGCTCCATGATGAAAAAAGTATAAGAAATACTGTATAACGTATTCTATCTCATTCCCTCGCACGCTAAATCCTTATAGATGTCTACGTTTATCGCTTTTTCGTTTCATAATAGTTTCAAACTCCAAGACTGAAGAAGTTATTTTTAAGAAGCATTTTTTTTGTATGTCAGACTTTTAAAATGAACTGAAAACGGATTAAATAATTAAAAAAAATTGTGAAACATGCAATAGATAAATAATAAGGAATGTAAAACGTGACTGTTATTAAAAACACACACAATTTGCATTGTAATCATCAGTAGCCTGTAAGAGAACCACTGTAGGGTCATAGACCTTATCCGGAAGGAAGGTATGGCCATAACAACCATGTCAGCTCAAGACATACTGACAATTTCAAACCATGAGAAATCTACAGTTCTATGTTTTCCCACATAAAGTTCAAATGTTCTTTGCATTGCAATAATAAATTGTTAATAACTTTGTTTAACATATAAAAAAGCAATTAAATTTAATCATTTCCATAGATTGTCATCAACAATTAGTCCTAGGCAAAGTCGATTTAAGCGTCTGTCTGTACGTTTCCTTAAATCTTTTAAAGTTCACAACGGATTTGATACTATTTTCTGTGTTATTTAGACAAATTACAGTATGGAGTGCTTCAAGAGGAAATTAATAGGTTATTTAAGGGTCGGCAACTCGCATGTAACACTTCTGATGTTACAAGAGTCCATAGGCTGCGGTGACCGCTTTACATCAGACGGCCAGCATGCTTGTTTGCAACGGTTGTAGTATAAAAAAAAATCTTCCTCAAGGTTTATGTATACTACTTTAGCCAATATGGTATCAAACCTGGTCCGATTAAATATTCTCTAGTAATGTGGATCGAAATTGTCATACGCAGTATATATAAGTTAATGAATATCTTACAAGATATAGATTTAAAATCAAGCACAACAGAAACCCGAGTTGTCCGTATGAAGACTCTTACGTGGCTTTTATAACTGATGAGTTTAAAATTATTTACACATTTATGACGTCACAATACATCGAAACTTATTAGTGAATATTTTCAATAGTCATTTGGAACAACAACAAAAAAATCGACGAGATTAATAAAAAATATTCTGTATTTTCATATAATTTCCCATAATTTGCCATCTTTGATTTTACATGACCCACTCATTTACAAAACGCGGCTCTGAATATCTCATTATTTTATATATACACTATATTATAGTCTTTAGTGCGTTTCAAAAAAGTGGTATTTATTTATTGGTCTTCGACTGTTCAGAAAGTAGACACAAAGTCATCGATAAACTTTTCTAATTCATTTGATCGATATCGAAATCATCCAATTTAACTCTTTTTTTTTTGTTTATTTACCCTGTCTTCAACTATCCAAAACGTAGGCACAGACTCAACTAAATTCCTTCAATCTATTTTATAAAAAAAAACCGTACGATAAACTATTCCAATTTGTTGCATCTGAAAGATATTTTTATCGATATCGACTCTGTGTAAACGAGTTTTTATTTTTGCTCATTCACTCTGCCTTCAACTAACTATCTACGACGTCGGCACAAAGTCACCATTAAACGTCTCCATTTTGTTTGTATTACAAAAAAAATCGATATCGATAAATTATTTTATTTTGATGTATAACAATTTTTTCGATATTGAGATTGCTTGATTCTAGTTTTGTTTTTGAAAAATTACTCTGCCTTCAAATTTCCAAAACATCGACACAAAGTCACTATCTAACTTCACCGATTCGTTTTGTAAAATAGTTTTCTTTATAGATATCGAAATTGCTTAAGTGTAATTTTGTTCTTGAAAAACCACTCTGCCTTCAACTATCCAAAACATCGACACAAAGTCACTATCCAACTCCTCCGATTAGTTTTGTAAAACAGATTTTTTTATCGATATCGAAATTGCTTAGTTGTAATTTTGTTCTTGAAAAACCACTCTGCCTTCAACTATCCAAAACATCGACACAAAGTCACTATCCAACTCCTCCGATTAGTTTTGTAAAACAGATTTTTGTTATCGATATCGAAATTGCTTAGTTGTAATTTTGTTCTTGAAAAACCACTCTGCCTTCAACTATCCAAAACATCGACACAAAGTCACTATCCAACTCCTCCGATTTGTTTTGTAAAACAGATTTTTTATCGATATCGAAATTGCTTAATTGTAATTTTGTGTTTGAAAAACCACTCTGCCTTCAACTATCCAAAACATCGACACAAGGTCACCGTAAAACTCCTCCGATTTCTTTCATAAACCATACTTTTATCGATATCGATAAACACTTTTAACTTGTTACACGAAAAAGATTTTTATATCGATACCGATATTACCTAACTGAATTTTTCTTTTTGAAAAGTCACTCAACCTTCAACTAACAAGAACGTCGATATAAAGTCACCGTTAAACTCGTGTAATTTGGCTTATACTTATACGATCTTTTTTATCGATATTGTCTAACTGACGGTAGAGTTCGCAATCGATACTACTGGCTGTTGGTTACCGGCTGATATCACAGTGGATCCAGGAGGTATTTTCTGAGGCACCATCCCGTCAATGTGTCTGTATTTTTTCAACCTTGTCCACTGCCCGTTGTTGTAGTTCATCTGGAAGTGCATCTCGGAGAGCATCGTGAGGTACGTATCATCTGACTGTAGAACGTTCTCGATGTTCTCGGACAGTTTTATCGTCACGATGTTACCCAGATTTGGACACGGGTTATCTGTAAATTTTAACGCCTTCTAGATTATTCGGTTACATAGCGTCTTTAATTACGCATGGGTTGGGGGATAATTCGAATTATTCATCAATGGATAAAGTCGAATAATTCAATTCAAAAATCGAGTCGATTATCTAAATGGTTCGAGAATGTATATATATTGGACAATATTTTAGATTAATCGAGTCATTCAAATAATCGAATTGTTGGAACCATTTGAATATTTGAATGGTTTGAATACTCATTAATTCAATTTCGAATATTCAATTCCTTTTAAATACCATTAACATAACCCGATTTTAAATAAATAATAGTGATTTAAGCATAATCGGTGTTCAGTTTGAAAACCATGGAACTTTGAGCTTTGTATAACATCATGTCGGGGTACCATAGATTATTTAAATATCTGCCATCGGATACATACACATCTATTCTAACTAGGTATGGGTGATTTGCAAAGTATACTGTTATTGAAGGTATGTATTGTATAATACCGATGAGTATATCAGCTCCTAGAGAGACTATTTATCGTGCATCAAACACTTGCAGCTTCTTGTCAACTTGATGTAAAACCGACTGACAGTAATATATCTTTGACTCTGTTACGTTCGTCACCAAATCGATTCCACTGAGTGAATCAAACCGATTCGCTCACTGTCTCTGCTATAACCGTTGTTCGTTTTCTACTATAGTAAGTACATCTTCCCTCTCATGTATCCATTGTCAAGCTTAAGAAATTTTCAGAGTTGTTATTGTACAAATGGAGATGAATATTTTCTTAATGGAATTAAATTTATTTAGTAATGATAGTACAAATTAGTCCGGACCGGGTAAAATAAATTCTCCAAATTCAACTCGTCGTTGGAGTCGAAGGACCGTTTCTAATGTCACTGTCAAATATGTCACTTCGCGATAATATTTATTACATCGACACGTTTTGTAGGAATAAAAAAAATTATATAGAGATTACCTCTGGATCCAGCCATAAAACCAAGAATCAGAGCCTTCTCCGGCCTCGTGACGCGATTCGCATTCCGGAACATGTCCTGAGCTTCTAACATCTGTTCGCGCTGGAATCGATTAAAAAATTTAATTATTATACTTAATAGTTGTACTTCTCATCTGTTCGGACATTCGTTTCATAAAAAACAAATCGAGACAGTCATAAGGACTGCCGATTGAGGTGAAAACTAAAAACAATAAAACTTATTATCTTTTGAATTTTAAAAAAAATTATAGTGTAAATTATTCAACTTTTAAATTATCATCATTAGTCTCTCTTTCACATCTATTGGCACTCCGAATAATAGTTATATACTTTTTTATACAATTTATTAATTCATCAAACATATGTACAATTTCAATACAAAATATCAATATTACATCTACACAGGCTGCTATACTACGGGTCGCTAGTCTGACGCAAGTGTAATACGGTCGGTCGCGCTTATTACCATGTCATGATACGAAATTGTAAATTTATCTCCAACCAAAAAAATATCACTCAACACGGATACAGAAGTTTTCACTTGGAAAATACAAACAGAAAAAAACAGTTATGTATGTTTACGTGAGAGGTAATACTTCTTTGGGGTGAATTATCAACTAACTTCATGGTATTACACAGGCACGCGTTACTTTTGTCTTAATCTAAAACTAACTTCGTAGTGTGTTACACTGGTACGCCATTTCCGTTTTAAATTAAAACTAACTTCACTGTGTGTTACATCGACGCTCGCAACTTACGCTTTAATTTAATACCAGAATCACGATACATTGTCGTTTACAATTTATGCAACTTCCGTTTAAGCTAAAACTAACCTCACTGTGTATTACATCAGGAAGAGCGACTTTCATTTCAAACTAAATATTCACTCTCAACATTTTCTCATAACGCAACAACAGATCTTACCTTGATGTTTGTCCGTAGATGTGCTAGATTATAACATAGATTGCAGACGTGGATATCATAAGAGGAAATTATGTAACACATGACTTACAGGTTACTCTAACTAGGGTATAAAATATTAGATTTCTCCACAGGAGTCAATCGCTAGGGATAAAGTCACAATTTAGAAGAAAAGTGTAGAGTTACGGCGACGTATCATATTCAGAGGAGTGACGTCACGGGTTAAAGTTAGTTAGTAATAAACACTTACGGTAAGTGAGAGTCCTCTACGCGGCAACAGCGGCGTTTGCTGCTGTGTTTGCTGCCCTCCCTGCTGCTGCTGTTGCTGTGTTGCCTGCACCGGAGCAGGTGCTGCTACTGGTGCTGATGCTGCAGTTTGCTGCACCGTCTGCGACATCTGTACCTACAGGACAATAATATCTCATCTTAATAAAAGCATTTAAATTATTACAGATCGCTTCTTACCCTTATCCTACCTAAAAAGGATCTTCTTCATATCCTTATCCCACCTAATTAGGATCTTCTTCATACCCTTATCCCACATAAGTAAGACATTCTTCATATCCTTATACCACCTAAATAGGATCTTCTTCGTACCCTTATGCCACACAAATAAGATCTTTTTTATATCCTAATCCCACCTAAATAAGATTTACTCCATATCCTTAACCCACCTAAATAAGACCTTCTTCATACCCTTGTCTCACGTAAACAAGATTTTCTTCATACCCTTATCCCACCTAAATGGGATCTTCTTCATACCCTTATCCCCAAGTGGTATCTTTTCAGAACTTCTATGACGTATGATGCGTTTTTAGTTAAACTTAAATGACAAAAATGTATGGTTCAATTGTTCCTTATAACAAAATCTATAAAAATCTTCCCTACAGCATAATATATCCCACTACTAAGTATAAGTCACAATACCCATTTCAACCCAAAAAAAATACATATATATATCAAAAGTAATCATAGTTTACCAATTTGCCAATTTTATCGGTGAGGTCAATAAAGACACCGTTCATCTCATACAATGGTATTTATTTCATAACATTAACTGAAACACTATTAATACAAATGTGTACACGGTTGTATTCTACGATCGGTTGGAGGGGACTGCGGCCAGCAGCGTCGGGCGTGTGCCTCACAATTTGTCTATGCAGACAAATTGCTATGCACGCGCTATACTGTGTCGCTACAATAGCAAAGCGATCATTTTGGTAGTTTTACTTTGACATGTGTTTTCGTGACAATTAAAAAAAGCAACCAGTTTAACAGATCTGTACTGGCTTCACACCGGAGCAGTTTACACACCAACTGCAACCAGGTCAAACTGGGACGGGTCATAAGTATGAAATAAAACCGTTATGACTTACAGGTTGGTGTATCTGATGCAGCCCGGTGGCGTGATGCAGCGCGGGGACAGGCAGAGAGGCTCGGGGAGTGCCCGCTTGCACCACAGTCTGTGACATCTGGATACACAACACATAAACTTACTATATGAATCGATACACTTGCGAATTAAATAAGTCAACATGAACAGTTAAGATCTCTCTGGGCAGTTTTTAGCGGGATCTTGGTATGTCATTTAGTGGATTTTCAATTTTATTCATAATCTTGTGTTATTTGGCTCAGTTATTGAAAAATAAATTCAAACGGTCCTAAATTTTCTGTTAACAAACTAGTTAAACACATCGAGTGGCACGGGGGTCACTGATGACCTGCGACATGGTCAGTACTAAAACTACATAATTATAGTAAATATGGATACTGATAATTTTTTGAACAATACCATTGTTACTATAATGGTTTGAAGAAATTAACGCAATATAGAATGTACAAAAATTATTTTTTTATTACCTGAAATATCTACACATAAACACATTCTCAGTGCATTTTGCAAATACAAAGTGAACCAGCGTGTCTGAATAATATGTCATCACACTTTTAGTACAATTATTTACTTCAATTCTTCCTAGATGCTTTGATTTTTTGTTGTAGCACGCCTTAGAAAATCGTAATTATTATCTACAGCGCTGTGGGGGGCACCGGGGACCCCCATCACGAAAATTACTTCAAACACGATTTTATAACTCATATTATTTGCTGGAAACAATATTACATCATAATATGTGTCGCATAATGTTTGCGCCTCGGACAAACCATGAAGAAGCCGTCTGGCAGTCAACGTGTTACAGCGCCATCTATTTGACGTTGACAAAACTTAACATAATCAACATTCACAATAATTTTACGTGTGATTAAAAAATGTTTACAAAGTACTGGTTAATGCTAATGACATATTGTTGTAGTATTTTCTATACTACAGTAGTAAACTAAACAAAGTCAAGCAACTTCAACATTTTAAAGAGTTTGTCGTTGTCGTTTACACTGTATACTATATCATGGAAAGTAAATCCCTATCAGGTAAACAACGATCACTCACCGGCTTGATGTTCTGCAGGAGTACGGCCTTTCCACCAGGCTGCAGGATCACAGCGGATGCAGTGTTGATCAGGTTCTGAGCTGTCAGGAGTACGGGTTTGCCCCCGGCTTGACCCGCTATTAGAAGTTTCGGCTGCTGTCCTATCACTATCGGTTTTGCTCCTGACGTCTGAAAACATTATATAGTCCTTATCAATCTGTTTGAACTATCTGAAGTTATAGACATAACTTTGGTCTTGTATATCGTTCGAAATAAAACTTAAATCCTTTATAATAATATTTTTGGCAACCAATCTTCTAGATTATGATTGCCACTATCGAGCAGGTAATACAAGTGTCTTGTGGTAATATGCTGATAATTGTTTTTTTTTTATAAGGACTAAATGTCTAAGAAATAGAATTAAAAAAAAATCGTAATCTGCCCAGTTGCTTTGTGTGATGTACACATAATAATATATACCTGTATCATCCCTACTAATATTATGAAGCTGAAGAGTTTGTTTGTTTGTTTGAACATGCTTATCTCAGGAATTACTGGTCCGATTTGAAACTTTTGTTCAGTGTTAGATAGCTCATTTATCGAGGAAGGCTATAGGCTATATAGATCATCACACTAAAACCAATAGGAACAGAGCACCAATTAAAAATGTTTCAAAATCGGAGTTTTTTTCCTTTTCAGAGCTTCCGCTGCGTGTTAGCGTTAGCCCAAAGTAGCTATTTCACGCAGACGAAGTCGCGAAGCGAAGCTAGTTTCATTTATATAGAAGAAGATATATCATTATATATATATATATTTCTTTTATCCGTGTGTATGTGACTGAACGTCTCCTAAACGGTTGGACAGATTTTGTTTAATTCTTTTATGTGGATTTAAGAATGATTTAGATTCACAATTAGCACGCGGTAGATGGCGCTGCGTTTGAATTTTAGGATTTTTTTTTATTATCAAGGCAAGAGACTGTCCTCTGGGCCTGGTAGTGTTGTTATAAGTTTTCACGTGTATCGTGAGGTTATAAGGAAGCATCCCTTTTTTTTAATTTGTTGTAATATAAAGTTTGCTGGCAATACCTGATGCAGGAGTATAGGGCTGGTGAGGGGCGGGGTCTGGTCCGTGGCAGGCTGAGGTCTGATCTCCGCCCCGCTGGTCTCCGCAGGTTGGTCTGGCCGAGGAACCGGTGCTGGTGCTGCAGGCTGGGCGCTGCTGGTGCTGGGGGAGCCCAGCGGTTGGGCTGTCTCCGTCACGCTCGTCGCGACAGTACCTAACGATTACAACATACCTCATTATCGTCACAACACACGTGTTGTTACGTTTTAAATTAAGGTAAATCCAATTTTAATCGTTCATTATAGGGAAATAGAATTGAAATTTCACTGGCCAAACCACTCGACTATCACGATTTTTTTACCTCATAGACTAAGGATAAAATTAATACTACAGACTGGTTGGTCAGGCATTAGCGACATGCTCCGAAATGTGAATGCCTATGTCAATGAACCTGTCGAACCAGACTCAGTCACATTTTCAGGAGTTCTCAGTAAGTTTATCCCACTACAGTGCCATTAATTAATTTAGTTAACATAAAACACTAACTACGAATAGGCTGGCAACGCATTTTCTACTCTCCTGGTGTTGTCAGTGTCTATGGACTACGGTGATCACTTAACATCAGGTGACCTACCTGTTCGTTTGCCTGCTATGACATAAAAAAAAACTGTACTAGAATGAATAAAACATACTGACCCGCTGTCGGTTCTTCTGGCTTCGGTAGTGTGTAGTTGTTGAGACCTTTTGTGTAGTCCGGCGGTGGGGGGGAGAGGGGCGCTGCAGCCGGAGCCTTTTTTGCGCCTTCTTCCATTTCTACACAAAACAAAAAAATATATTTTTCTATTTCTTATAGAACTTTATCCACAATGTCATCTTTAATCATTTTAAATTTGTTATAAGTTAGTAACACGCTAAGACTGAAAAGTAATTGATTAATGAAGCTGCCAAATGACTCTTGGTGGTAGATTTTCAACTTATGAAGAACAACTAGCCTGGCGAACTTATAAACCCTATCCGTACCATTTCACCATGTTTTTCCTTCTCCAAAAGACAAATCACTAAATTTAAAATAAAATCATTTTTTTTTAGTTATCTAATATGTTATTACAACTGATTCTAAGTCCCATTCTTCACCTATCCAATCCCAAGATAATCTCTCAAGCCTCACACATCAACTTCATTATTTTAGATTAAAAATTTTTTATTTCAGACAAAAGTCCATTTGGTTAGTACACACACAACTAAAAACTAGTGTTAGTACCATATGTACTATGAATATGTACTAATTATTTCTATAACGCCACGGTGGTATGTAGACGTAACCAATGTCCCAGTATGGGGATGTCCCACCTGTCTGCTACAACATTCAGGAAAACGACATGCATAATTAAAAGGTAGCGAGATAAAGAAAATGAGCCTACCCAATTTTCTCCTCTTCTTGATCTGTGCATGAGTTGCCGGCTGTTCAGTTATGTCGAGAAGTTTTATGCCAGGGCGTTGTGGTGGTCGAGGTACTGGCGCCGGCGCTGATAGAGGAGCCCTACCTCCTGACCTGCCGGCCCACCGTGAGGGTAAGCCTTTTAGTGGAGCTAAATAAAAAAATATTGTTACTGTATCCGTCCGACAAAAGGTCCATACTATCCTGTAAGGGATCTCCATTAATTATGTAAGGTATTCAGGGTGGGATGCAGCCGAATTTCACTAAATCTTACGTAGGAGAGAGAGGGCGTTTTGGCAAATAACACGTAATTTTTTTCAAGTGTAAAATAGTGTAAAAATGTAAGAAAATTAGGTTAATCTTTATTCTAAATTTCTTCTGTACGTGTGTATGGAACTTTTCCTAAACGGCTAGACCGATTTTGATGAAATTTTGTGTGCGTGTTCCAGTGGATACGAGAATGGTTTAGATTCACAATTTGACTCGGTAGGTGGCGCTGCGGGCGAATTTTAGATATTTTTTTTATTATCAAGGCAGGACAACGTCCGCCCGGCCCGCTAGTTTAAAATAAAGCATATATATGAGAAAATCTGGCACAATACTTTTACATATATTTAAATCCATGAATAGTAGTAAAGTCATTTAGTACTAATACTTCGAAACGTAATGTAATAATAATTTATAAGTAAATGTAATAATAGTAAAAAGTAAAATTAAAATTAAAAGTAATAAAGCAAATTGTGTCTATTTTTTAATAAATCCAAGGCGTTTATACTCAAAATTTATATTTCGAAGGATCTCGCATGAGGTTAGGGGAAGAGAGAGAAACTGACAACATCTCAACTGGAGACAGAGGGGGTCAAAAAATTATTTAAAATGTGTCACATAATAACAGCGAACGGATTATCTGTGTCAGAGGCGCATGAGATAAAATATCTAAAGATGGGTCGTGCGTTATACGTAAAGATTTTATATTTCCAAGAATTAAAGATTCATTTCATTTGTACTTAGCTAAAAATAATACTGGACAAAAACAAGGACTGGATATAATTATACTAGTAAATGTACAGCTTAAAAAAAATTGTGCTTTGGTATCGTAAGATCTGTCTGACACTGCGTATCTCATGTGAGATCATGCCCTTATTCTTTTCCACTCCCCACCTCCCCGCACATACCTAAGGCACGGTACAGCGGTTTCGGTCAGACTATACGTATAATTAGTCTATTCCATAATGGTTTAGCAGAAATAATAAAGTTAAGAACAATGAAAAACCATCCGTATTGAATCCACTTCCACCTGTGGAAGTAAGACTAACTAACTATTGTGAAGAAGAAGATCACGAGCACTAGACAGTATAGACATAAAAATAAAATTTAAGCATCGTTATTTAAATTAAGTATGAATCCACGATTTTCACAACATTTATACTGGGAAATAGTGGACTCTTGTAAAAGATCTAAGCAGTGATGACAAGATTTGTTCTCTAACTAAATCAATAAAAGAGACTTTAATAAGTAAATAAATAAAACTTACTCGTGTCTGTCATTTTTCTTGGCATACCGCGACTCCGGACAGGTACTGTAGGCGCCTGTGCCTTTTTCTGATTCGCTTGTACTTCTGTGGCTTTCGCGAGAAGCTCACTGCGGAGAGCCACTGACTTCGGTTTGCGTTTTAACGTGAAATGTTTCACAGCGTTGGCTTGTTGACCCACCTACAGACAATAGGACCTTCTTATATATTTGAGAATATTTTACGGAAGGTTTAGTGATGACATCTTTGGTTGGAGTCCATGTAATGAACTAGCGCTATTAACGAAGAAAAACATTGTGACATAACCATTATAAATTAGTAAGTTTTTTTAACTTAATAATAAATAATGCATTCAAGGTTTTGATGCCCTCCACACTCCTCTCTCTTCTCTCAAAAACAGGCTGGCAACGCGCTTTCCACTCTCCTGGAGTTGTTGGTGTCTATGGACGGCGGTGATCACTTAACATCAGGTGACCCACCTGTTCGTTTGTCTGCTAGGACATAAAAAGAGCAGACTTAGAAAAAAACCTTAGCCCATGCTATGGTTTCATCACGATGTTTTCCTTCACCGGAAGCTCGATTCACTTGCAAACACACTATCAACTAAGCCATCATCGCTTTAGTAGTATAGTGACACAGCAAGCATGTATATTTATACGTATACGTAACATGGAACGTGACACAGAAGTGTTAACTTACAAAATGTATTTATAGTGAAACCTTATATAAAAACAGCAATTAATAAAGTCATCTGAATGTATTTAATACATTTACTTATCTACTTTTCTCTCGTGCTTAAGTCGCGTCGTCATTAAAATTACAATAACTTTTGATAGAAGGAACGACTTTAATGAAACAAAGACTAAATGTTACCTTAAGATATGCTTTATAATTTTCTGGTGAGATTTTATCATGAACGCAGAATTTTAGCAGTGATGCGTGTTCATACAAGCAGATAGACAAAATTGATTGAAATGTATTTTATTACTTACTCCTAGAGATTTTTTTTGTTTAAAGAATCTAAAAAGTACAGACACCTTTAATTTACATTCTTATTATATGTATAAACAACTTACCACTGATACTAAAGCATTTTTATTTAAATATAGGCACTCGAGTGGTAGCAGTCCAAGATCAGAATGTTTCGCTAAAGCTCGCCTCAGTTCACCGATCATATCGCTGAAGATGGGCCTCGTCTCATCAAATTCTGCTATCTCTGTATTAAGGGTGCCCACTGATGGGAATGTCTTGAGTACCTCAGCGAGCATGGCGACCCACAAATCTGAATCCACCGCTGCCACTTCAATGATTTCTTCCAGTTCATTTTTCCACTAAAAATTTACATAAAATTTATTTTTTTTCATTCTAAAATCTCCTAATAGCACTATCATTTTCAGTGTCATCATCATTAGCCTGCAAGAGATCCACTGCACGGCCATAGGTCCCTTCCCTAAGCAATGTAAGATAATAATCACCAGGACAGCCCACAACTATTAGTGACTTTCAAACTATGAGAAATCCACAGATATAATTTTTTTCCCAATGTGGTGGTACTATAGGAATATTTCTCAGGTAACATTGCTTGCATTGTTGCATTTCCATAAGTCAGTGAGAGCGCCGGAGGACCACCTCCCTCCCCTCACTTTCCCCTCCTACCCACTTCCCCAACTCCTCTCCCTCCAAACACAGGCTGGCAACACACTGGCGATTCTCCCGGTGTTGCTAGTGTCTATGGACGGCGGTGATCACTTACCATCAGGTGACCCGCCCGTTCGTTTGCCCCCTATAATATAAAAGAAAAAAGTTCCATGGAACATGCCAGGGGTCGAACTTGTGGATATTGGATAGATATTGCAACAGTCAAACCACTCAACCAGCACCAGGATTATGATATCGATATGATATTATATTGAGTAGGAAAACCGTTAATATTTCTTAAGAACTTTCTATATTTTGGGATCCAATTTATAAATGACTACTCAAGATACAACATTCTTTGCAGAATCTTAAATTTTTCAAATTTAAACATTAAGGAAAACAGTTATATTATTGTTTTTTTTTTTATATAGATAATACTAATACTCATCATTAGCTACTAAAAAAATTGGTTGTCTGTAAAGTAGGTTTATAGTCGACAATTTTACTAATTTTATGTGATATCGATTCCGACGCATCCGTCGATGGAGTGGAAGAGACATAGATGCGTGACAAGCGGAGTGGTTGTACCGATCGTGCTTCTCTATCGGTTGTTCTGCCCTCTCGCTTACACCGATCGCTCAGGCGCAATGTGACAATGAGTCATGCTTTTTCGTGCGTACAAGGGGCGTTCATCAACTTATCACGTCAAAAAAATAAATAAACTGGTTTAAAAATAAAAGAAGGATATGTACTCAGCTGTCTTGTGTTTATATATAAATTAGATGTTATAGAGAATAGTGGTGAGTAAGTAGTCTTTGATTTTAAAGTCATAACTGAGTTGGTTTCAAAAGTTTGATATCCTTGACGCAACATTCATCTTTGTAGAAGAACATAGACTACCTTTTGAATTATATAAAAATCATGGGACAACACCAATGGTAGTGCCTGTACAAGGTTTTTACTGCACCACAGCCTATATCTGCCACAAAACAGCAGTTCTCGAGCTGCTGTCTTCCAGTTTGAAGGGAGGTAGAAAGAGAGACTGTGGCTTTTCAACTCAATTCTGAAATAGGTTGGCTATTACAGAAAATCTATTATAACTGGTCTCAGGACTATGCTCTTTTGAGATTCATTATAGAATAAGATATAGATTATAGTGACCACATATCATAAGGTGAATCTCATGCCTGTTTGTTACTTCATAAAGTAAATAGGTAAATTAATATGATTTCTAGGTAAAGCAAAAAGTGAATGGAGTAGGTATTTATTATAATACCTAAAAATAAATTGTCACGTGTATGCCTTCATAAAGCAATTTTATGTAAAAGAACAATGTTTTTATTGCTGTCCTTGATAATCAACATTCTAATTGATATTTACGTCATATACTAGTTTATTAATCTTAAGCATTGACATATAAAAACCCAAGACACACAGTCTCCTATAAAAGTAGAGCTCAAAACCTTCCCGAAAAACTCCCCAATATACATATGTGGTTATAGTTATGAGATAAACTTATGATTTTGCAAATTCAACCTTACCTGTGTAATGATTTCTATATTTATAATTATTTTTAATGATTTAATATGGCCTTTATAATATTTTTATAGGCTAAAATGATATTTAAATGATTTAAACATGTACTTCCGGTACCGCTACAACACGTCCAATACGCGACCACAACATTAACACTAGCACCCTATAAGAGAGTTCGGCCTATAAAAGGCAAGACGTCGTTTATCGGACACTCATTGCGATGTCGAAGTTATTGTAGGGCAAAGCCCTGCTCAGATAAATAGTCACAGTGCTTACAGAGTATTAATTTGACCGATTATACTTTTGTTCATTACACGTGAATGATTTAAAGTTGTTTTTAGAAGGACGCAAGCGACACGAGATTATTTGAAATTACAGCATAATCCAAAATTATGCACTTATTTTTGTGTAGCGGCTGGGAGACGTTAAGTGTACATCTTGGGTTTTTGTATGATCTTAAGCCAATAACTTGGAGGAAGCAAAATAACTAGTTAAATGTTATGGTATTCTTTAATAAATAATAAACAGAGTGTTTCATTAAGACAGAAGTGAAACTTTTGTATTACAGGGAAACATTTTAATTTAAAATATATACAAGTCCAATATCACACTGTGTTCCCTGGTACCCATCCAAGTACTGACAGAGTCGGACATTGCTTAATTTCAGTGATCGGACGATAACCAGTATTTTCACAACACTCTCCCCAATATAGTATTTACCCCCACCTCTTCTTGTCACATGAAAGGGCGCAGATGAGTATTTCAAGACCTCCCATAAGAAGTTTTACTTAAAAATTTAACTTCAATCAGAATTTAGTTGGTATTTTGGTGGGATCGTAGTATGTCATGCAATAGCTTTGTTTCATAATGTTTTGCAATTTAGCCCTATATTTTGTAATATTGGTGACATTTTATATTAAACGAGCGGGCCGGGTGGACATTGTACTGCCTTGATAATAAAAAAAAATCTAAAATTCAACCGCAGCGTCACCTACCGGGTCCAATCGTGAATCTAAACCATTCTCGGATCCGCACAAAGTTTCATCAAAATCAGTCCAGCCGTTTAGGAGGAGTTCAGTGACACCCACACGTACAGAAGAAATTTATATATAAAAATTATATAGTTTGGTTGCTGTACAAAAGGGAGATGGATAGGAAATAACCCAATAAAATATGAGTTCTCACATGTCAATTGTAATTCCTTGGAAAGTTTTAATAAGGAGGCCACTACCTTCTCGGAACATTGAAGTAAACACAAAACAGTGACAATCTTAATAAAGAGGATTGGTTGTTATAGTGAGAAGAAAAATAAATTGGATAGTAACAAGCTCTTACTAATGTTTATTAGTGTATATGTAACTGTAGCCCAAAATACATTCTAAAATTATAGTATTTAAAATATTTTTAATTTTCAATAAATATTTACAAACATTAACATAGAAAAATAGACTAAAAATTTACAAGTTTGTTATCTTATTATACTGAAATTTATTGTATTCATAATTTTCTTTTATATATTGTTATATAGCTTTGTATAAATAGCATTCCTGCTCACCGAAATATTATGTCAGTAAATAATTTACCAAACTAATAAATATAAAATTGTCTAGTTTATTTCATGACCCAACTTCTATCTTCAATAGATTTTCATAATAAATAACCATTATCAAATAAAAAATCAGTTGAAATCGAAATAAATAAACGTTGTCAAACGTCAATAGTTAGCAAATATGAGATATTTTAGCTGAATATTGTGTAATAATGCGTCTTCGATGAAATTAAAATGTAAATTGACATGTATATCACAACAAATAAAACAACCACATACATATCTGATTGCTCATCTCTTTCCTGCTTATGAATTTTATTAATAACTAAAAGAGACAAAAATAACAATACAGTTACGCAAAACCATAGAACATAAGGGAGAAAAGTTACCTCTTCAACATTTCTGCGCGGGATATGAAAGAAACTTAACAATAATTTTAATTTCACTTGTGTTTGCAAATCAGGGAAACAATCCTTGATGTTTTTTAAAACTTCAGCATTTAATTGTGTACAAATTGAGCCACTTGTCCACGAATCATTCGATGTACCGAGTTTATTGTGAAGCCACAAGGATGTGTCACTATCCCGCACGTTCGCCATCTTGCAACTGAAATAGTGATGTATTCACCATGTGTCAACCCGTCAACCGGTCAGCCTAACACTAAAACCGATTCAGCTCTTATCCATGTTTCTTAAGTATATAGTAATATGTTATTTAATTTTAATATTAAATTATAATTACAATTTAAAACTAAATATTTTCATAATATATATATATTGAAACTCTTTTTTATATTCCAGAAAATTCATAAATAGATTCTTGCTTGATTTGAGCTTGATAAAATTTCTGTATACTTACATATATTTATCTTATGACTTAAGTCTATTAAATCATCTACATAATGTTGTTAAGACGATATCGCATACGTACATTTATTATCTGTCAAATGAAATTGAGATAATTTCATAAAATTATCGATAAGCATTATGATTATGTAATTTATGGTTTATAGTTTTCATAAACGTACAAATATTATTTTTCTATACAAACAAAATAATACCAATTTTAGGAGGTGAATAAAAGTATTGTTTTGTAATACTATTGTACATATTTATCCGTTTTAAAAAGCGTAGATAAAGTATAGGAAGTGAAAAATGTCTATGGTCGGCCAGTTATTATCTATAATTAAATTTAACACGCCATGGCGCCATGTATAAAAGTCCGTTGGGACATGTTTATTTGGAATAGTTTTGCTAAGTGATTTTATTGATTAAACTGTTTGTTCAATTACATACGAATTTTTAAAAAATAATGAGTGTAGAATCTGAATTATTTGCTTCTCAAAACATATACCAGGAAGATTTGAATGATGAAACAAAAATGGATTTATCGGAGCGAAGTCTAGATTGCGTACCAGAAATAAAAAACAAATTACTCTGTGTTAGTTATTTTACGATCGCTGTGTATGATAAAATTATTGTTTTTTGTAGTAAACTGTATCAACTTTAACATGCCATAAATTTTATTACTTTTATTTCAGGCGCTGTATCTGCAAAACAATAATATCAAGCAACTTCCTGATGATTTATTTCCGTCATTACCCAGGTTGATGTGGCTCGACTTGAGAGATAACCACCTCACAGCCATACCTAAAACAATTAAAAATCATCAATGTCTCACACACTTCTTGTTGCAAAATAATAAGATTGGATCGTTACCTGACGAACTTGGAACTGTGAGTACTTTACGGGTTTTACTACTGTCAGGGAATCCCCTCAAATATCCACCGAAAGAAATAATCGATTCTGGTATCATGAACATTTTAAACTACCTCCACGATAAATACTTGGAAGGGATATTTACGAAATCACAATCAGATAGTTTTGAAGACGAGGGTGTTTTTAATGAAAACTACCAAGAAGCGATCAGTTACAACTCCGTTCTTGAACTGGAAAAAGCAAATCAAAAAACTTTATCTGTACAATTTAATGGAAATAAGTCGTCTGAAGAATCTGATGATGAATCATCAAACGTGAAAGTTAAATGTCATAAATTACCTAAAAGTAGGAGCAAGACGTTACCACCTTACTGTCAGAGCGCCAAGTATGTCAAGGCTTTGAGAGCGAATAGCTGGAGGGAACAAAGCGATAAGATTAGACGTAGCTATTTCAAAGAGAAAGCACTGAAGAAACATGCGGACATGACAACGAAGATAGATCAAGTCTTACAAGGGAGAAAGTGTGTATCTAACGTATAAATATGATGACTTGAATCTAGATTGTTCAACGCAATTTTATTTATTGTAGTGAATAATTTAATATCAAATACCCATGTGTGATAAAATGTTCTTTTAGTTGGGAAATTTGCATCGTGTTTTTAATTTTAACGATTTTGGCTACATTAATTATAATCGCAATTAACCTTAAACCTTTAACCTTAAACCTTTACGCAATTATTGTACTGTACGAGCAATTCATAACTAGAGATGTAGATAATGATGATTGATTTTATGTTTTTTTTTTTCATATTTGAATTACTTATGTAAATGGGGTTTGTTTAGCTTGTTGTTTGGCACCTTTATATGAAGGCAGAATTCACGAGTAGCAATCGCATTGTTATATAAAAAGCACGTGCGCATTCCGGCCGTGGCATCAGCGCAACCAGACATTTTAATTCGTATCAGCTTAACTATGTATAACGAAAAGTAGCCGTCAAAATGACGGTTCTACACTTGGTGGTAAGCATAGTACATTGCAAAAATACCGCGGTAAATCAACAATCCATGGACAGTCGACGCTGTCAAGCCGAGCTGCAAGTATCTCAGTGGCAGAATATAGACTGGCTGATTCTGACGCGACAAATGAAGAGAGTCACTACAACGACACGCCTAAATATTCCACTATATTAGGTTTTGCACTTGGTGTATGATGGTCACAATCCACTCAAATGTATGTTCTACTATCCGGCACATGTCCGTTCCTTACATTTCTATGCTTACTTATTTCGGTTCCTGTTATCTCATTTTACAACACATAAGGGAGATATATGTTATTCGTATAAAGTCGTAATTTTTTTAAACTGCCTTTACATCGTACTATATAAACATGTAATGATGCGATATTATTTTAGAAATTTGGAATACATAAAAAATTGGCGTCAGAATTATAAGCACAGACAGCAAACAGCAGATCCATCGTACAGATTAAACTCAGAGTCATATCCATACGATACTAACCCGGAATACATGAAATTCCTGACAAGAGACGACATCGAGAAAGATCTTCCCGATAAATATAAAAAGAGATTAGTAAGAAGGTGCAAACCAACTGTACCAAGGAAGAGCAACAACGATGTGCATTTGGCAATGAAGATAAAGCAATTGTTTACGAATCTGGAAGCTATAGATTTGAATCGACAAGGTTTAACACCAAGGACAGAGCAGAAAGTGTTATATAATGAAATACAAAAGGTAAGGGTGTCTACTTTGATAAATGTATCGATTCTTGTATTCTATATATTATATGGAAGTTCTACTCGGAGGTTAATGATACATCGTTTTTTTTTGCGTGAAGTTATCAATATATGAGGGATTTGTATGATATAATAATGTTATATCTACCATTGAATAGTTGTTTCAAATAATATTTGCATTTATTGAGGGTATTGTCTATGGTACCGTATGCTGTGGCATTGTAAAACACATTTTTAATATATATAGACTAAATTCCTTGCTATAGAAATATACATACCTACGATGATACTTCTACTTATAGAAGAATAATATATATTCGTGTTGTCCAATTCGATGTAACGATGAAAATAAATCGATTATTTTCGAAACATCGATGTATATACTGCCGCGCAATTGCGCAATAAACGCAGTAAACATAGAGTAACAAACCTGCGAGTAGTTATAAGCGGTTTCATAATTCTATGGCAGTAAAGAATATATTAACGGTTTCGAGAAAAATGAGGTCAGATTTGAAATTGTATTTGTGGTTACCTGCAAATTGTTATGCAAAGATTAGTAAATATATACCTAGTCTTGCCATAAATACTGAAACAAAGAAAAAAAAAATTCTATTGCAAATAAAATGTATTACTTTTACAGTGTGTTAGTTTAATACATAAATATAAAAGAATTTAAAATACAAAAAGCTTATTCAAAGTGGTCTCCATTGGCTGCAATACAGTCCTGTAAACGTTGAGGCCAGTTATCAATAGAATCACGCACTCTTTCCATGGGAAAATTCTTCACTGCCAATCGTATGGATTGTTTTAGGGACTCCAAATTATCATAGCGTTTAGAGCAAGCCGTACACTCTAAAACTGACCATAAATCATAATCCAGCGGATTAAGATCGGGACTAGACGACGGCCAGTCTTCAGTTCTGATGAAGTCCAAAACGTTCGTTTCCAACCAAGACTGCGTAGATCGAGCTTTATGACCCGGCGCCAAGTCTTGCTGGAAGGACCATTGTTGATTATTGAACATGGTGTTGTTAAGGGGCTTCACTACCTTCTCAAGAATGGTATCTTAATACACTTGTACCGATGTTTTGATACACTTCTCACAAAAGTATGGCTCAGTCATTCCTTCATAGCTAATGACCCGCCAAACCGTCATTGAAGTCGGATAATGCCCATGTTGCACTCTGTCGACTAATTGGGAAGCAGCCTTAGAGCTTTGAGTATAAATACGGTCATTTTGTTTGTTAAAATGTTGCTCAATTGTAAAAATGTTCTCATCCGTAAACAAAATTTTTCTGTGACCTCCCTTTTGCGCACCGCTTCATTAATTGTTTCGATCTTACCACTCTATTCTTTTTTAAATTATCAATTAAGAAATGACTAGTACGTCTCTTATAGGCTGCAAGTCCTAAGTCATCTTTTAAAATACGCGACATGGTTCTGGGTGCTATCTTCATCTCCCGAGATAAAATCTTTTGCTTTCGGACAGGATTTCTTCGAATTCTTCCCCTTACTGCTTTGACCACCTTTTTCGTACGAACACTACGTGGACGGCCAGATCTTTTTCTGTCACAAACAGAGGAGATATCATTGTACCTATTAATAGCCCGGTACACAAGCATTTTACTAATACCAAGCGTATGGAGAGTTTTAAATATTGCATTTGGCTCCATACCTGCTTTGTGTAATGCAATCACAGCGATTCGGTTCTCTTTATCACCCCACTCCATTTTAATATCGCAAAATATTGTACAATGTATTGGCGCCAAAATGAGAAAAATCAATGAATAATCATATAAAAATGACAGATTCCAAATTCAAATGTAATATTTTGTTTATTTTTAATTGTATCCGTATTTATGACCAGACTAAGTATATGTAATATAATAACCAAAAATAAAAATTTCAAGTAATACCGCATTTTTCTCGAAACCGTTAATATGTTCTTTATTGCGTTTATAAATTGCGCGGCAGTATAAAACTCGAATATCTATAACAAAAAATATTTATTCACGAATAAAGGTACAGTGTGATAGAATTTTGATAAATCGTATTCATTGTTAAATATGCAATTGTGAATTTCAGATATCCGAAATAAAGCAGAAGATAATGGAATTATCTACAATGAATACACGATCTGTTACCGCAGACTAGATCGCAAAAAGATGTCTGAAGCTTATCTCAGGGTTGCCACTGCATTTGCTGGTAGATTGTGGGAACGATTACATTCATTACATATTTTACGTTTATAAAAATGGTCTATATATTAATGGTGGCATTTTGTTTTTTTTCTTTGTCATACAAGTGATTCCATTAATTCATTTAACCTTTTTTTACATTAAATTTTATGAAAAAGCGATTTCATAATAGTTGCAGGGATTAAGTCAATTATTTTAATACTGTTTTCTTTTTCAGCTTTTTAGTTTTTAATGTAGCTGTATCAATACTTAACGATAACAAAGAGGCTTAGTTGGTAACACCTTCGTCAGCATGGTCACATTCCTTTTAGGGAGCGTCCATAAATTACGTGAGGTGTTTTTTTTTTAATTTTCTGCCCTCCCTCCCCCCCTGGTGAGATTTTATTCAACCCCCTCCCCCATCCCCAAATCTCACGTGAGATTTTTCAAAATGTGGATTTCTTACGTAAAGGCGTTGGATTGTTATTGTAAAAAGAAAATGAAATTATTTTCTTTCGAACGAATAAGTGAATGATCTTAATCGTATTACGATTACGCTTAATATTAAATCTTAAGCATGTACAATCTGGATTAAATGGACCAAAACAGTATTTTTTTTTTGTTTTAATCAGAAAAAAAAAATTGCGTGATATTTGCCGAGACCCCCTCTCTCTCCAACTTAAGATTAGATGAAATTTGACTCGACCCCCACCCCCCTTATACATCTTACGTAATTTATGAACGCCCCCTTAGCTGCAAAACAATATAATCGTTTCAGGATCTATATTACAATAAAAACACAATATGATTTTCTCTGTTTTATTATATAATAGATTATCACGACGCCGGCACCATAACAAAATGTGTAAATAAAGCCAAAATTATACAGTCTAATATATCTTTAAAAATAAAAGGAACTAGTATGTAATCGACGTTGAAGTTGTCTCAACTTATAATTAAATAAACTGAAATTTAGAAACTTACTATCTAAGAACGTAATTCATATAAATAAGGTATAAGTTATACCATGTTATACTTAGCTGATTTCTTGATTTTTCAATTACAATTACTATATAAACATATTACGAATTTAAATTTTCTACTCAATATATACAATGTAAAAAATCTCATGTATTGTTTTAATAAAAAATGCCAAATACTCCTAATAATACGACAGTATTTTTATAAAGCAAAATACTTATATAATTAATGTAAGATTATTTTCGAAGAAACATACATTTTAATAACATTGGAAGTCTTTTGAGAAAAAGAGGTTTTTTAACAAAAAATAAAGAAATCCATATTTTAGTAACAATGTTTTTTCGAAAAATCGAAAAAAATAATTTTTAAAGTTGGACGTAAATTAAACAAACGTCTGACCACAAATCGCGTTAAACTAAACCGCACTTATTTATTCTTATGATATAAATTACATACAGTCTAAATGTTATACTGTTGCTTAGGGGTGTCCCAATATTGTTCGAACGAAAATCGACTTGTTTAATCGTGTAATTTGAATTGTCTGAATAATTGAAAATGTTCGCACACCCCTGTATTTTTATCAAAGATCAACAACAAAATAGAAAATTAAACACAAGTTTTTATATAAAGTAATCGTATTTCTAACATTATATTGTGCTATAGAAGAGGAAATAGCGTAAGAAAATTGCAAAAATAAAAAAAAATCTTAAATACATATGTTTCTATAACAAAAACTAAATAACCAAAAGGTTCAAATACGTATAATTAATAAGTAACATAGAAACAGTGTTGTTTAAATAAACGTTGTAGAAAAAATATTTAAAAAAAGAAAATAAAACCAGTCGTCTCACCATAAGCATTTAATAATCTTACTTCAAAATGATTTATATTCTATCTCTTTCAAACCGCATCGCTACACTTGAAACAAAGAATAAAGACGTCATAGAGCTGTCAAAACTTTATTATCGATTGTCGATTATCTATACAAAGTAACAATTAACATGCTATTTTACATTAAATTATCTAATCATTTATTTAATGGATAGCATGGAGTATCTATTTAATAAAAAATATAATTATGGAAGAATGTAAACCTTAATGTCTGTGATACAATCAATTATATCTATTCGTAATATTACAAGATTCGAAAAGTACAAATGTGCGAAGTTAACTTAGTTGGTTTACTTAACATACTTATTGTTGATTACTATTGTATCGATATTTTAGCTTAAGTTACAACTATTAATTAAAACAGATATCGACAAATATTGGCGAACAATAATTGAGCCTGTCACAATATTTGGGTCCGATATGAACAAAATAGAGAAGCGTTAATGAGTCGGTTCGACACAAGTATGAGTTTGTCGAGTCGAATAACCATAGTCATATAGGTTTTTATTTATTGGGCAAAGATATATTTATGGATTTTGTCAGACAGAAAGTCTCTAAATGCATAAATGAAAGATAACAACTGAATTTCATAAAAAATGATAGTCCAAGTTGAAACTAAATGCTTTTATACCAGGTGAAAGGTTAAACGCTCGCAGTATTGTAGGATATAGTACTTCATGGTCACATTTAACATATAAAATAATAATATCAAAACAAATAATAATAAACAACCAAGAAAACCTAAGCTAAAATTCTAATACTTTCAAAAGTATAAACACAATCATAATAAACCTAGGTGTAATGGCCGGTGTCGAAAGCTATAATGGGCGACACCGAATTAATAACTTTCGATAAATAAACGGATAATAAACCCTTTTGTTTTGTTCCTGACGTTGCCACGTTTCCTTTCTAGTGAAAATGAAATCACCCGACGGTCATTGACACTGTGCTTTAAAATAGACGCGTTGAGGATTGTGTATAATTTTTGTATTTTTCTAGATAATTAAGTCAATTATTAAGCACCTATTTTTTATTGATTTAAAACGAGAATCAAGTGCAGAGTATGCTACGTAAATATTGCTACTGTCTAAACATTCAGCCTGTATAATATATTTAACTCATCAGTACAATAGGAATTCTACTTAGTAATGACAGGGATTCTAGTCTTCTGATTGTGAAAATTCAATTAAAGAATCATAACCTCGATTATACTAGAAATATACGTCTGAATATTACGTTTTTTGGTACAAATCATCGTAATTTGCTATTGGAAATAAGTACCAATTGTCGATATATCGATAAGGGTACTTGACATAGTATTGACACAATTATTTTTTTCCCCTTAGTGTGCCCTCTGCATATTTACTATATTGATCAATCTTAATATATACACTTATGTATATATAGACATGTAAAACAAAAAAAAAACGAATTGATCAAGAAACTGATACAATATCGACAAATGCTATCGTATTTTGAAACGAAACGCTTATTTCTCATCGATAAATCACGGCTATTAGACATAGGTACATCAATGGACCTCTTAAGGCTTCCTAAATGCAAATACAGTCAAAACCGTTTATGGCGACATCGTTTATAACAACACACCGGTTATATTGACTCAGAACAAAGGTCCCGGCTGAATGCCGTATCTTGAAAACATTACCGGTTGTTACGACTATCGGTTTTTACGACTAAATATGAGTAGTCCCTTCGATGTTGTTATAACACATTATGGCTGTAAGACCTATGCTTTTTTTGTAAATATATGTTTCATTAAATATAATTATTCCGCTTTAATATATAACATCATAAATTATGTCAACATTTGCCCTCTTTGTAAAATTATATTTCATATACATACATACTGGAAATAGTAATTTTTTGATAATATTTAATCGCCAATGAAAACATGTATTTTTATTCGCTATAAGCAATTAAATCAAACTATAATGAATATTAAGCTGCCGAAACTAAAGACATGAGTTGATGAAGATGTTTTTTTTTAATTTACCATTGGTGGCAAACGAACGTGCGGGCATGCGGCCGCGGGCAAAGAATCATAACAGCGAAAAATTGCCGTCAGATGGACTGAACCGACTTCACCACTATTTTATGTGGTATTCGTTTGATTATAGGAATTATACTGAATTGATTGCTGTACCTAAACTATAGTAAACTAGCTGTTACTCGATATTTCACTTCACTTACCCACTCTCTATATAGAGATTTTTTTATAATAGATTGGTAACAAACGAACATGCGGATCACCTGATGGTAAGTGATCACCGCCGCCCAAGATGCGATACGAGGGGAATCACAGGTGTCTTTTTTTTAATTGTAGCACAGCAAAGTGACTGCACTATGCCTGATCTAACATATCTTTAATTTTTCATTCCATGAGTTAAGTTAAAGTACCTATACGTATTCACAGCATCTGTTCTTACAAGTTTAAGGCACACAGGCTTAGAAAAGAAAATAAACCAAGTACCCAAACTATATAATATCATTACATAGTATAAAATAAAGTCCCCTAGCGCGTCTGTCTGTCTGTCTGTTCGCGATAAACTCAAAAATTACTGAACGGATTTTCATGCGGTTTTCACCAGTGGATAAAGTGATTGATGAGGAACGTTTTGGTATATAATTTGTCAAGGATTTACTTATAATCAGGGCGGGACAACGTCTGCCGGGCCCGCTAGTAATATAATAAAAAATATATCCAACAATTGTAACACATTTCTGTGAAATTACAAATTTCTGACATATCACCTTCACCCACTCATATCTTCAATTCAAATATATTCATAAATTACATTTTATATAAAAATATTTGCTTCCAAAAGCTTATATATTAATAAATTATATCGGCATTCGATACACCGCTTTAAAATTGAAAAATACACGTAAGTTATATCCTATAATTAAACATAATACGCACAAGACGACAAACTAAAAATAACGAATATATATATTTATGATAAAAAACCCAAGATGCACACTTAACGTCTCACAGCCCGCACACAAAAATGAGTGCATAATTTTGGATTATGCACTCATTTCAAATAGTCTCGCGTCGATTGCGTCCTTGTAAAAACAACTTTAAACCATTCAGGTAAGATTGAATTTGCAAAATCATAAGTTTATCGCATAACTATAACCACGTATGTATATTGGGAAGATTTCGCGATCGGTTTTGCGCGCTACTTTTATACGAGATTGTGTGTCTTGAGTTTTTATATGTCAATGTTACTATATATATATATTTTCAATCATATAGGGACATTATAAAGCTTACTTAATTTATAATTTTACATACTGTGACTAACTTACTATGAATCAATTCGCATTATATGAACTTTATGATATAAATCAGATCTTGTATTTGACCTATGATCTAAAATATAAGGGACTTTCAATAATATATTGATGATTGTTCAACAAAAATGATGATATTCTTTAAGTGCAGTATTCAATTGATTTCTCAAACCTGTTATTAACAATTTTCTTGAATTTGATCACTTAACAATGAACTAATTTAGTAACTAATTAAGTAATCTAAACAAGGATTAAATCACTCTCCTGTTCGATCGAATTGTTCCTTAGTCTATACATATCTTATTAATTTAATAATCTCTGATTTCAAATTACATATTAATTAATTTCAGACATTAATGAGATAAATTTAGAAAATAACACGCTGTATAATATTATTGCACTGTATATCAAATTGTTGAAAAAACACATTAACCGATTTTAATATTATCAAAAACACCTCTACTTTGCCGTGAATTAAGCCAAAACTGATAACGTTAATTGATAACAGATATCTTGTAAACGATTATTTCAATTAATCGATAAATAAAAATCGATTACGGTTTTACCAAAGTAATAATGAAACTATAGCTTTGATAAATAACTGAGTCGTTACATTTTAAAATGAGCTAAATCCAATTTGAACCGTTGCTAATATTTCATGTTATCTTTCAATGTCTTCAAATTTTGTAAATGTTAAATATGAAGATCATAAAAATAATACTAAATATGTTATGAAAGGCAAAATTTGGATTCCTCTTTTTCAATGTATAAAAACTGTTAATCTGAAAAAAATTCAACATGTTATGTGAACAATTAAAATTGAATTTAGCTCATTTCAAAATGTAACAACTCAATTATAGTCATGAGATATGACCTGTAGTATTTAATGTGATACAAATAACTCTATTGCAGTGTGTATGGGAGACGCAGGAGTAAGTCAAACTCTCCATTTAACTACGATTGGCCAATTTTCAAAATGGTTGTTATCGATTGTTTTGGCAACCAATCTTCTACATTATTACTGTCGTTGTCGAGTAGGTAAAATATTACAAGTGTCTTGAAATCATGAAATCTTGAAATCATTTCAATTCTAACAAGATGGCGGCCCCTGGTTAGAACTTTCCATGGAGTTTTTGTGTCATCTCAGAATTCTTGCTCCGTGATATCATTTTCCACCTACTACACTAGTGCACAATAACCGAACTATATTACGTAAAATATCACCAATATTACAAAATATAAGAGTCAAATAACACAACATTATGAATACAGTATAAAAGCCACTATGACAGACTAGAATCCTGCCAAAAAGTCCAATCGATTGACTACCCACACTTCAAATATCTGTATGTAGGTACATGTTGTTATGTCCCATAAATTGACAACGGCTTATGTCAAACTTTAAAATAATGTTGCCACGTTAACTTTCCCTCTGTTACCCATTGGTTTATTTCATAGTATGTTTCTTTGTATCGAAAAAATGAAATACTGTGTTGTGGGTTTGTATTTATTTATATAAAAATAAACGAAAGAAAAAGGTTATAAATATATTTTCCTTTTCTGCTTTTCAACCGATTTTCTTGTTTTTTAGTTGGTTGGTATTTAGTGTTATGAATGAAAAATGATTGGAAATAGTTCATTTTTTTTCCTTAATATTGAAACCTAAACGATTCATAGACGATCACAAGTATAGATAAATAACTATTATCAGTACATTTGTTTGTATCGAAAAAAAATTATTGTTTATATTTATTAATTGAAATATGAAATATTATTCGTCCACATAATTAATAAGTATTATAATATATATTCTATAACATATAGAATATGAAAATTTGGACTGTAGATCCATAGCTCGCTGGTTTAAATCCGGCTCGAAGGACCATGAACATACTTTGAGGTCCTCCCAAAAATAAAACGACGAGATCGATTTGAGACACATATTGAAAACTTAAAAAAATTACAAAATCTAATCTAATACGTGGCCGCATGCACTTTTGAAAGCGCGTTTTAGTATGGTAACGATTTTGACAAGCGCACTCTACTGACGCGTGATACAAACTAAATGCACCATTCAATATGGCGAAATATTAATATAAAAAAAAAAACGTTTCAGTTGGGGATTTGACAGTTGTCTAGTTTTTAATGCGTAGTCTTTTTTTAGAAACTCTGATATTAACACTATTAAAACCTAATCGATTAGCGACACGTGAAATATTATTTCATTACAGGGTATTTAATGAGGTCTAGTAGTCATCTGATTGTCAAAACTCTCTGCTATAATAAAGGGTACACACATTTTCTTCACACTTTATTGTACAAATATCGTTGATCGAAAAGCATAAGGCAATATATTTTTTTAAATATTTTTAAAGTTCGTCAGGGATCACTGAACAAAAAAATAAAATAAAAAAAACAGTTGAGAAGTAGAAGAGGAAGACGTAGTTAACAGTTTTCCTTTCGCATATTCATATATTATAGATGATAGTATGGAACCGCGCTCATGACTCGTGATATAATGTATACGGGATGTTGTCGTTCAGTGCTTACGTGCTAGCGGATGTTTCCGCGTCCGGAGCGGGGCGAGCGCGGGGCGGAGGGGCGGAGGGGGCGGAGGGGGCGGAGCGGGCGGAGGGGGCGGAGCGAGCGGAGGGGGCGAAGAGGGCGGAGGGGGCGACGCAGCAGCAGCAGCGGGCGCTAAAAGGCGCGCGCGAGGTAGACGCGTCCGGCGGCGCGGTGCACCTCCACGAACCCGAGCTTCGAGTAGAACTGGTTCAGGTAGTGGTCCGTCGCGTTGATACACGCGTGCACGCCGCTCACACCTAATTGATACAGAATTAAAAATATTCTTTATTGTTGTAAAAATCCTTTTAGCCGCGTTGGGATATGAAACGAAATAGAGACAAATATGTACATCCGCAGGTTGAACCGTGCGAAGGAATGAGAGAGAATACGTTATACAATGTTGCTTATATTCGCGGTCTCCATATCGTATAATGCACTAGTATTAGATAGCAAGAGTAAGTATTAATTTCCTTTGGTCCGAGCGTCGTATGTGTGTGTGTGGTCGGGCATATTGTGGCACTGAGGGTGATCAAGGGGTTCCGCACCGTGGCCGTCGCGGCAGCGTTCGCGCTCGCCGGCTCCCTTTTTTTTTTTTTTATATCATAGGAGGCAAACGAACAGGTGGGTCACCTGATGTAAGTGATCACCACCGTCCATAGACACTTGCAACACCAGGGGAGTCAGAAGTGCGTTGCCAGCCTGTGTGGGGGAGGGGGGAGGAAGGGAAGGGGAAGGGGAAAGTGGAAAGGGAGGGGAGGTGGGTCTCCGGCGCTCTCACTGACCGAACGAAACGCAACAATGCAAGCACTGTTACTTCACGTCGGTTTTCTATGAGAGGGTGGTACTACCCCGGGAGAGTCGACCCATTCATGCTGAAACCAGTAATAGCTTCAGCGTGGCTCTACCACCTACTAAAACCTGTCCTGAGTGTTGAAGGCAGAAGTGATAGCCGTCGTGTACGAGTACACGGCGGCTAAAAAACGACTCGAGGAGCCTCTGGTTACCAGGGCGCTATAGGAAAAGAGGAAAATTCAGAGGGAGAGGATGGTGGGGCGGTGGAAGCAGAACTTGGCGGATGCTTGTTACAAGCGTTATACTAATGACGCCGTCCGCCCGGTCCTGCCGGAGTGGATGAATAGAGAGTAGGGCTCCCTATCGTTTCGACTGGTGCAAATTAGTACCCAGTGGGGTAGTACGGTTCGCAACCGGACACGATTGTTTCGGGTGGTATCTGCACCAGATCGCTCGCATGTCACGAGGACACGGCGCAGCACTCTCTGTCTGAATGTACTGTGTGGGAGGGATAGCGCCGTATTCTGGCTGCGGGGGAATGGGGTTTTGTCACTGCCGAGTGTGATCTCGGCCCTGCTCGGCAGCGAACAGGCATAGCAAGCGATAGCGTCCTCCTACGGAGAGGCCATCTCGCGGAAAGAAGCGGCGGAAAGGATCGACGAGGTAGACCCTCTTCGCCAACAGAGGACCGGTGGTGGGAGGCGGCTATTTGCGCAACTCCTCCCGCCACCGACGGCCCATCGCCTCATTGCATAGGTCCGGCTGACGAGGGGGGGCAGCTGGTGTGTACCGTGTGCCCGGAGCGCGGCGAGCAGGCAGGTGAGGAGGCGGGCGGGCGCGTGCGGGTCGGCGCAGGCGGGCGCAGGCACCACGCAGCACGTGAGGAGCGCGGGGTGAGCTCGCGTCACGCTCTCCGGCGCACGCTCCATCCCTCTGAACTGGTGGAACTCGCGGATGCACTCCTGCGTCACAAACGAAACTCCATTTACACTTAATCAATGATAACCAATGTAATAACGCATGGAGGTTTAGAAAAAGATAATAGCTTCATTCTCTTTCGCATGTAATGCCACTAGTCATGTATCGTACCAATATAATAATCAGTGACAAAGACAATGCTCTACAAGTCCGAAACTATCAATGATATCAAACAACAATACTTATCTTAAGGACACGCTCTCAAAAAAGGTCCATTTTCACTGTTTTTCGGTAAGAATTACAACAAAACTATTGAACTTTCGTAAACATAATGACTAACTACAGATACATTGAACCTTTAACAATGATGTACAGATGATTGTTTTTTAAAATTAATAGGTTTCTATTTTAAAAAATCAATTTTCCGTAGTCCCGTCGCGTTAAACACCCTGTTTTTCGGTATAAATATATCAGTAAATTTACATATTTCTTAATTTAAAAAATACCTGCTTAGGCTACATATAATCGAGTTTAAATAATATTTAAGTTATCTATACTACATCTGAGAAAAAAACTAATTGTATACAACATTTCACAGTTTTATGTCAGTTACGTAGACCTTAACTCCTATAGAATAAGGTCCAATATATTTCTTTATTTAGATTCGATTTAAACAAAAGTATGAATGAACTATTCACGCCTCGTCAGACCGCGCTCAGGCGCCGTAGCGAGTGGATGTTTACGTCGCTTTGCACTCGATTAGAGAAAAAAAAAACATCGCTGTAGAAATACGTATACACTTCACAAAACGTACTGATCATTTCGAAAAACTAACCAATTTTTTTATAGTGATTTATATTTCTAGCAGTAAGAGACACAGTAATTAGGTTGAAACAAAAATTCTAAGTTTGGTTTTTATTTCGTTAGTTTTTTTACGTTTTGACTGTAGATGGATTTCAGGTTCTGTTATGGAACTTCTTGACGGGTAGAATTACATATGTCGACTTTGTAGTCCTTTTTTTAGTAGTGACGGGAGCTTACCATAGGACTGAACAAAGTGAGCTGATGGTAGTTTCCAGAAATTGTTATCGAACTCCTTGATGGGTAGAAATAGATATGTCGTCCTTGTAGCCCTTTTGTTAGTAGTGACAAGAGCTTACCACAGGAGTGAACAAAATGATCTGATGACGACTCACTTCAAAATCTGTTATGGAACTCTTTGATGGGTAGAGATAGATATGTCTTGTTTGTACTCCTTTCGTTAAGTAATAACAAAAACATACCGCAGGACTTAACAAAAGACCTCATAATGGACTCTCAGAAACGACTAGGGAGCTCCTTCATGTGTAGAAATAGATATGTCGTATTCGCATTCTCTTTATTATTCTATTCAGAATATATACAATAATATCATAAACACACTGCAGCATTTAAAAAACAAATGTAAACTTTTATCATTTTATCATTTCATCCGATACTGTGAGACTAAACATCTGAACCCAAACCTGATGTTTGTAGCTACTATGAATACTAAAGTTCAGTTATCATGATACACCTACTCATCTGTTCCATAAAATGAAACGGTGATCTAACTCTATGAGACTAGACCTCTGATTGCAATGTTGATGTTTCTAGCGATTATTAGCACTAAAACTCTGTTATCATGATACAGCTACTCACTTGGTCTATGAGAAATGATACTCTCATCTGATACGACAAGACTCAACCTCTGAGCGCAAACTTTATTTCTAGCTATTATCAATATTAAAATTCTTTTATCACGAAATAGCTCTCACCTTGTCCTTAAGATATGAAACATTTAGCTGACACTAAGCCTTTGAGTGCAAACTCGATGTTTCTAATTATTATCTATACTAAGATTCAGTTATCATAAATACTGTCTACAACAACCTTTAAAAAATTTAATTCATTATTAGATACGAAATATATATGAGAGTTGTTGAGGTATGTATGCTTGGTACACATATATGTTTCAACAACTCATATATGTATGAATAGTTAGCTTAGCTTAGTTTAGCTCAGATACGTCGCGAATTGCATGTATGAGGCAACAGCCCAAGCCGAGGTGTGCCGTGCGCCCTTGAGCTAGTTATCAAATAAAGTCAAATAAAATCAGCTGAGTGCCTTAAGTGCTCGCCTTAGTAATTCGGTGAAGCTGTTAACACTTTGCTAGATAGCGTATACAGTTCGAGAAAAAAAATATTTAAACCTTTCTCCTACACTGGAAGACTAACATCTAAGCACAAACTTGATATTCCTAGCTATTATCTAGACTATGATTCAGTTACCACAATACTACTCCTCATGAGAATGTTGGGATATGATAGATACCTTAATCGGGCACCATGGGGCTAAATATTTGAGCCCAAATTCAATGTTTCTGTCTATTACGTACACATATTTAGGTTTAGTTATACTGTTCTTGACGTAGTATAACCTTGAGAAACGATAATTTATTTTAGTACTATAGCATCAAATATATCAAAAAGTAGAACATCAATAATAACAAAATATCGTAATATTTTTTATAAAAGTATCAAAGTCGTTTCAAGTGCGCTATAATTTCGCGGCTTATCGGTTGTCGTCTCTGTGTGCGTGAGCTGTACGTGTTTAGTAGGACTCGATGCCAAAATTGAACAGCGAAAAATTTGGAGCGCGTCCTTAACAATAATTTTATATACGGAGTATGAGTTACTAGTTTCTTAAAACTCTAATAACTTTAAATCATGAAGATATGACATTATTATTTTTTTACATTATGGCCAAGTGTCTATGAAGTAAAGCTAATATTTACTTGAAATCTACTCAATAGGTTTAGAATATTGCGTACACAACGGCAGACCTCTATCATTTTATTTACTGCAATTATAAAGTGAGAACTTATTACATTTACCGCATTTGTGAAGTGAGGAGTTATTTTATCTATTGCATTTGTGAAGTGGAGAGTTATTTTATTTACTGCATTTGTCAAATGAGAACTAATTTTGTGTACTGCATTTGTGAAGGGAGGAGTTATTTTATTTACTGCACTTTTGAAGGGAGGCGTTATTTTATTTACTGCATTTGTAAAGGGAGGAGTTATGTTATTTACTGCATTTGTAAAGGGAGGAGTTATGTTATTTACTGCATTTGTAAAGGGAGGAGTTATTTTATTTACTGCATTTGTAAAGTAACGACTTTATTTACTGCATTTGTGAAGTAACGAGTTATTTTATTTATTGCATTTGTGAAGTGAGGGGTTACCTTAGCAGCTTGACTGAGGTCCTCTCTCTCGAGGAGTGACTCCGGATACTTGGTACACATCTCGGGTATCCAGGCGATCTCCTGCCGCCTGTAGAACTCTTTGCTATTGAGTGCGGCGCACGCGTACCCGACTATCTTCGGTTTGCTACCTGTAAAATACAAAATATCGAATACCATTACACCACAATCTCATTTGCAAATGTTAAGGATATAGGAGAATTTTGCTATTAATTAAAAAATGTTTTTTAACCTATCATTTACCATTACCATAGCAACGCATTCCAGTCAGCTAGTATTATATAAAATAATACAAGATTGTACAAAACTAATTGCTGCAATCATTGATATGGACGGATTGTGTGAAAAATTATGTGTATAAAAGGTGAATACTGATATGACAGTGAACAGCGCAGAATAATTTATTGTGCTGACTCTACTTAGTTGTAGGAAATATGATTATGATATGAGGTTTGTGGTTATCAATACGATAAAGAATCCAAAACCCACAAGCTAGTGTAAGATGTCAAACTTACCGTTAATGATGGAATCGTTGACGATCTTATCGCTGACCTCTCCGCACTCCGAGTCAGGTGTGATGATCTCCGAATGGAGGCAGTCCTCGTCATCTTCTATCACCATGCACAGTTCCGGGTTCAAGGTCAAGAACGGTACCACCAACCTGCATACGAGAATAATTTTTCGATTGTTTTTTTTTACTAATTAGATAGAAAGAAATTGGTAATATGTAGAGGATGCAAGAGTTAGAATACGAAGGGTTAGAATCTGTATTAGTCTGTTAATCCTCATATCGCTCACATTATACGAGAAAAAAAAAGACAAGAAATATGAAAAATGTTCAAATACTTATTACAAGCCAAAGGCGATTAAGGTTTCTTATCAATAAGATAATCATATCGCTATTTGAGTAGAAGGGGGAAGTAGGGAAGTCTAGTTAGTGGTAAATAGTTCATATCATAGTACTCTTACAAATAAAGGAGGGGAAAGGGGAGGGCCCAAAGTTAGGTAGCTAAAATATTTGTGATGTGAAATATTTTCCACTCGGATTGAGGACACGCGTATGATTTCGCAAGTCACCTAATGGAGGGGGGGGGGGATAATATTGGGTAATGAGATATTAATAAGTAACAGAAGTTTGTGTACGGGTGATTCCGTAACTTACCTGTCAGCGGGCAACGTTTGCAGGTCGCTCGGGAACAGGTCACTGCAATCGGAGCCGTCACGACAGGTCTTATGGCATATCGTGCAAACCTGTACACAGAACAAATATTCACAAATCATACCAAAAGTAACCGTACATTTGGAATACATGATCTATATTGTCATTTCAATAAAGAGCAGCCATCTATCGTTCTTGCGATATTTAGTTGTATGATTATACGGAATCAGGAAAGAAGGCATCCAATAGATTATTTATCTATGAACTTATATTCTCAGATATATATTTTTTAACATCATAGTAGGCAAACGAACACTCGGTTCACCTGATTAAGTGATCACCGCCGTCCATAGATACTAGTAACACCAGGGGAGTCGCAAGCGCATTGCCAGCCTGTGTATGGGGAGAGAGGGAGTGGAGGTGGGCCTCCGGTGCTCTCACTGAACGAACAAAACGCAACAATGCAAGCACTATTACTTCACGTCGATGTTTCTGTGGGTCGGGTACCACCCGGGTACCGCGGTTTTATGCAAAATGGTGAGGGAAGGGGGAATGGTGAGAGGGTAGGGGGAATAGTGAAGTGGGAGTGACGGGACGAAGGGAAAGGAGAGAGGATTGGGGGCCTGGGGGAGGTGCGGCAGTCTTTAATGAAGACTTAGTTGCTGAAAGAGATGTGCGAGTGGAGGGGAGTGAGGGTTGGGGGTGGGCGAGAGAGGAGGGGCGGTACGTACGTCGGCCTCGTAGTGCGGCGCGTAGGGGCGCAGCGTGAGGGGCGGCGCGGCGGGCAGCACGTACGCGCGCAGGGACTCGCCGCCGCACTCGACGGGCAGCAGGCGGCGCAGGTCCGCCGTCAGTCCGCCGCGGAACACCCACGGCTCCTGCGCGCCGCTCTCGAACGCCTCGCGCCACCCCTTCGAGAACCCTACCACACACGCACACAACCCTCTCTAAGAACTCCCCACTTGATCGTAGGTGGTTCGCCCCAAACAATCACGTATTCAATCTTAGTACGTTCCACTGTTGTGGTTTTCAAAATAGACCGCGTAAATCCGCGCAGTTTAGTCCGTTGATTGTAGGGGGTTTGACTAAAAATATCACTTATTATCGCTCTACTCTACGTTCATCTAGGATCTAGGATTCGATAATTGATCGTAGAGGGATCCCCCCAAAATATCGCATATAACTCTAATAAGTTACACAAACATGTTTTCTAAAATGGACCACGTAAATCCACACAGTTTAGTCGATTGATTGTAGACAGATTCAACGAAAAGTATCACGTATTTCCACTCTAATGCGTTCTAGACTAAAGTTTCGTCGAGACTTACAGTCAGTACTGCGATTCGTCACGTAGTTGCAGGGGGTTTACCGCAAAATATCGCATATTAATTCTAATACGTTCCACATTCATTATTTTATAAATGGAGACCGCGTAAATCTAACCCAATTTTGCCTGTTGATTATAGAGGGTTCGCCAACTAACTATCACGTATTTACCACTCTAATACATTCTAGATTAGAGTCTCATCGAGAGAGTTACATGAACTACTAGGGGGTACTGTGAAACCACTTGGCTACTGTCTCTGATTTGTGTACACTAAATATAAAATAGTCTTATAGTATTTTTATAGAGATAATAAGCTCAAAAGATTATTTATTTACATGTTAACAGAAAAAATATTTTTGTATTTTAAAGCTTGTTTACTGAGGAAGTTCAAAGATTATCTAAAATTACACATTAAGATAAGATTTGACAGGGCACGGGTTTTCCAAGTGGCGTTCATCACTTGATTATAAGGGGTTCACACCATGATTAATATTGTTATGTTGGACACACAATATGTACACATCTAACCTACGACTGTATTCCTTATTTATTTAATAAAACAATTTATAATCCATAACGGGATTTTTTGGTTTCTCAGTCAACTAAAAAATTTAATGAAGATATGTATAGAGTATAAAAATCTGTTTTACTTCACATAAATATAAACAATGTATATACTTTTATTTATCTTATTTATAAAGATATTGAAACACTAACTTACATGTGTAACTTCCTTGAGTATTCGCTGCTATGTTTGGTGGGAATTTGCCAAGCTCTGAAAATTAATTAGTCAACATCAGCGAAACAAGAACAAACAGAATGGTGAAAACTCACATGGGTATCAATCTTAATTATAATTTCTTTTACTCTATACATATATATTTCAAATAAATTATTTAGTATGTGCACATTTACACGTTAAGTGGTTAACTAAGACAAGAGATGTGAAAATAAAAATAAAAACGGCTATATTTACGTCTAGTAGACATGAATTTCTATTACCAGCGTACGCAAACACCTAGACCCTACGGGTTCTCAAGTTGATTACAAGGGGTTCTCAAGTTGATTATAAGGGTGTCTCAAGTTGATTATAAAGGGTACTCGAGATGATTATAAAGGGTTCGTGAAAAATGTAAAGTCACCGATAATATTCATTTATTAATAAGAACTTCACAGTACAAACATGGTATTTGTAAAACAAACGAATATATGTCATTACAAAGTGCCAATTAAAAAGTAGTACGTTTTATATTTCGTATAACAAAAGGTATATCGTATGACTTTGTGTACGTGGGCATGTGTGCGTATATATAGTGGTTATAAAAAAATAGGTGGTACCGAGCCAAGCGAGGAACCCGTCGAGAAGTGCTAGTACCGCGCAGAGATCCCACACATAGGGGTGTAGTTCTGCGTGTAGCTCGCGGTTCTGTACAAGCCCCAACCGCCTGCAGAGCCGGCGTGCGCGCCCCGCCCACCACGCGAACCTACTGCGACGTCGCCGCCACTCGCTCGTCTGCATCACCCCCCACACACATTATTGCAATTATTCTCTATCTGTCTCGAGGCAGATCCCCTCACTCATTATTGCTACTAATCTCTTTCTGTCTCGAGGCAAACCTCAATTACATCTAGGTTGAACGAACAGCATTAAAGGGACGCTTTTCAAGGTTAATCATTACGTAACTGCTTATCGTCAGAATGGCGCATGGTCGAACAAAGGGAAGCGGGGTGCGGGTCGAAGTGCGGGACTGCGTGGCACGGTATGATTGTTTTTCTCTAGATAATTAGGTCAAATATTAAGCACCTATTTTTTTAATTGACTTAGAACCAGAAACGACTTCTCAGTAACCAATGAAAATATTGCTGCTGTTTAACAAGTCACCCGTATGTCTAAAGATTATAGAATATACGGTACCTCTGGACGGCTACCACGAGGTAGTATGGTGGCACCATGTGTCGTCAGCCAGTGGAAATCATGGAGGAGTCGCAGTCCTCTGGATCCATGCTCGAAAGGCAAGTAGAACAGGTCGCACAGCAGCACCAAGTCTTCAGCGACCAGATTATTGGTGTCCACAGTCGGTTCATCGTTCTCTACCTGCCTGTGGGTAACCAAAACATTAACAGCATGTTTATATAATCCAGAACAAAGAGAGAGGCAGACAACAATTTCATTAAATTGGGAGATCAGAATCCTTACGTAATAATTTAAGTCAAAACTTGGAAAAAATATATATTTATACACAGAACTATATATTGATTAATATAGTTTACATCAGTAAAAAGAAATCCTAAAAATCAGTCATACAGTTTTTGAAAAATTCACACAGATGCGCAATACAAAAACATGAACCCTCCTTTTTTAAAAACACAACAATCACAAACAATCTTCTAAACCAATGACATCGAAGCTTTCAATTAATTTACCAATGACAACTAACATTATTACGGCGCGGCGTAATCAACCAATAGCGTTAGGGCTTTCACATGTGTGATGTTTCATGATTGGTTAAAAATTTTTTGCATCTACAGAATGATAACAAATTTACAGTTACATAGGTGTAACTAAAAAAAAACTATTTGTAACTTAGGAGAAATTAAGGGAGCTTAATTCTACATATTACTCAAGTTTTATACTAACTCGTCTGCAACTTCGACAGGCTCCAGAGGCTCCACCATCATGTCAGTGCTCAGAGGGCTGTTACTTGGTTCTACTTGCATAGAACCGTTCTGTAAATCATTACATAACAATTAGGATCCTAATAAAATAATGTCTTCAGGTTATTTACAACTGGGGTTATTGGCGTATTTTCATAAGAGGTAAGCAAACAGGTGGGTCACCTCATGTTAAGTGATCACTACTGTCCATAGACACTAACAACACCTAGGGAATCATAAGTGCGTTGCCAGCCTGTGTTTAGGGGGAAGGGGGAGAGGGGAGGAGAGGTAGGCCCCCGGCGGTCTCACTGACTGAACGAAACGCAAAAATGCAAGCACTGGTACTTCACGTCGGTTTTCTGTGGGTCGGGTGGTACTACCCCGAGTGACCCGACCTATTCATGTTGAAAGCAGTAATAGCTTCACTGTGGCTCTACCACCTACAATATAGTATCCAGTTTAAATCCGGTATTCATTGTTCAATCGTCATAAGTCGACCACAATATGGGATACAATTTTTTTTATATAGTAATAATCAAATATTATTTGTATTTATTTTGATTTTTTTGAAAGATAAAAACTGTCTTGAGTATTCTACAAATATTGTAAATTTGTAGACGTAACAACTATGAAGCATGTCAAATAAAGACATAATGGATAGGAAAAAAATAAACAAAGACAATCCGTAGAAACAACAACACAAAAAAAACAGAAGGTATTTCATTGTTTTGTTTGATTTCTAGCTGTCTAATTTATGCAATGCGCTAGATATATAACTTTTTTAGAACTGGTAAAGAAAAACAATCCCTCCATACATTATCTTCATGTAACATGTATTTTCTAAGATGGTAATATTTTCTCCAATATCTTATCGTTGTATTTTGGTCAATTTAAACAATATTTTTATAGGCCTACTGTAAAGTTTCATCAAAATCTTTTATGTGAAAAGGAAACAAACGTCCATCCATTCTGACAAACGTTCTGGTATATAATATTAATGAGATTTAAATTATTAGTACATGGTTTTTGAAGTAAAATTTCTTTAGGTGCGACTAGGAGGTAACTGGACGACAATGCAACGGAAGTCCGTTACGGCAATATGGCGTCACGTTTCTGTACCATCCGGTTAGATAATAATTAAACATAACCAAAACTTCTATTAACTCATAATTAGTTTAATTTGTTACTTATCGTAGTAATCTGTTCGTACTTTTCTATATTTTATTTTATTTATAACAAAAAGTTCCTCATAATATTTGCTGTGATATTTGAGTTCCGAATTAGCTGATAGATGGCTACAGATAATGAAGCTTTGATTTAATTTGTTAGTAACTTACATTGAAACCAGTATGGCGTCACGTTTCTGTACCATCCGGTTAGATAATAATTAAACATAACCAAAACTTCTATTAACTCATAATTAGTTTAATTTGTTACTTATCGTAGTAATCTGTTCGTACTTTTCTATATTTTATTTTATTTATAACAAAAAGTTCCTCATAATATTTGCTGTGATATTTGAGTTCCGAATTAGCTGATAGATGGCTACAGATAATGAAGCTTTGATTTAATTTGTTAGTAACTTACATTGAAACCAGATGGCAGCACGGTCACGCGCCCATATATACATAATTAATTCTATTGTATGATTTTTATTGTTCTACAATTTCATATTTTTTTATTATTTTTTTTTTCAAAAATTTTTGATTGATCATTTTATAAACTATTTATTGACAAAATCAAAAATATTTAAAAAGTTTTAATTCAATCGTGTGACGGTCACACGCACTTATTTTTTTTTTTTGGAGACTCATGTTCCGCACTTTTTTGCTGCTTACTTCGTGTATTTTGTTAGTTGTGTTAAAGATCGTTTTTAATGTGACCAACCAATGTTATTATTTTAATTAAGTATTAACCGTTACACATCGGATTAGTGCCTGTATGGCGGCTACATTTTCATCTTTTCTAGCCATTTAAAAATTATAATACAATTTTTTTTAATGTATTTAAAAATTTTATTTAAATTAGATTATATTTAAGTACATGGTTGAACTGACCTCACTCATGCCATCGTTCATGACTACATCAGGGTCGGTGGCTGTCGTCGATGGCGGGTCCACGTCGAGAGGTTCCACTCCCGCCTCAGGCAACGCCGGTCTACTGGGACTCAGAGTTTGTGGCGTATCTAAACAACATATATTTATGATCTTTAAATTGAAGAGGACCAAAGACGTTTGTCGAAGACCACATCAATTATTGACAGTTAACTCCTCATTGCATTTGTATTACCTATATCAACTTATGACACCCAAGGCGATATAGAAAATTGCAAAGACAAGTGATACACAGAGCATCAGTGAAGTAAAGAATCTATTACTGATTATGACTCTTCATTTCTTTCTCAAAAAAATAAATTCTACTTGAAGTAGCTAGGAAATGGATTTCTGCAGAAATAGCTGGTGATATGGCATAGCTTCTGTGTAAAATTGCCAGTCAGCAAAGTTAAGAATCCCAAAGTAGATGAAGTTTACTAAGAAAAAGATTATGTCTGTTGTATTTATATAAGCATTTATCAGAACCTTGTTCAGATAATATCAAATCCTTGTTTGATCTAGTAATGCTAATAGTAATTACCATTATGATACGATGAAATATCTGACTCAGTAGGCAAGTAGATAAAATATAGTGTACAAGAACTAGACTCAAAAAAGTCCCGAAAAAAATCTTTTTACTCACCAGCAATACTCATTTCTCCATTCTGCTGCACGTCCACATCATCAACAACTATGCTATCTTCTTCTTCCTTCTTCACCATATCGTCGATAAAACTAGCACTTTCTAACACACTATCACTTAGCACTGTATCACTAATCACATTCTTATCAATGTCCTTATCTCCGTTATCCTCAAGGACTTTCAGTCCGAGCATAGGCACTGGTAGAGTCGAGACCGGGATCTCCGATGGCAGAGACATGTTCGAGCTGGCAATCGGTATGATTGGATTCGGTATTGATTCGTTCAAAATCACCTTCGTCGGTGAGACCAGAGAGTTCATTACAGAGTTTGGGACTGGATTGAATGTCTCTATCGGAGATATCTGTAAAAAGTTTAACGAATCTTATTATAAGTGGTCATTATTTCAACAACTAATAATGCAATGCCTTATTCATACACAATGTGTAACAAATTATTAAACACTTCCGAGGTGATTATCTGATTATTGACAATGACAATGGGTGGCTGGTTTTATGGCAATGTTTAAACAAGCGGTAACAGAGAGAGCACTTTATATCATTGTTTGTAATCATTTATAGGTGTTAGGCTTTGACCACAATTTTATTAATTGAGGATATGTCCTAATATGAGAATACTCTAAAGGAGGACTGGCGCTCTAGCACAGCTGCCTGAACTTATCTATAGGTTTTTGGGAAAAAAAATCTACTTAATTAAGCCAGATGAATTTTGAAAAATGCTCAAGTGTTAGATATATTATAAATTCATTATAATATCTTCCTTCATTAATGGGACCCTTCCTCTTTGAAGAACTAAAGAAATGAAGTCGGTTATGCCTAATACACATATCATCTAATCTTACAATTTGCCTGAACTTCGATGTATAGATGTTAGGGCATATCCTAAATACTCTTCTGGCTAACTACCACTCTTAATTCTGGTGTGTTGTGCACTTGAGAACCAGAACTTCAAAGCTTAGCTTGTTGTCATCGTTCCAGTTCATATCAGCACTTAATATGACGAGCGATCAAGGCTTCATTGATAGAGTGTTTGGATATTGTGTCAGTTGAAGAAGCTTCGAATCCTTGCAAGTGAGTTGGGAGCTTTTGCAAATAAAAAAAAACATTAGTGTTAAGCATCCCGGTTAGCCGTCACACTCGGGTTGAAAATCTATTGCTAAGCACCTTATGATGTGTTCCAACAGTTGTATTTGAGAGCCAATCTCCTATAAGTTTAAGGTATTACCATCTTAGACCACATAATCATTAAATATCAAACAAGATTACGGGTACATGTTAAAACCTATAAAGTAACTTTTTAAAGACAAAGAGATTGGGTTGTCAACCGTTTATAACTGATGTGTTAACGAAGGACTAGCTTTCTTAATAAGCCCAAATAAGTGAGACTATTTATCAAGTTTAGACAAGTTATGACACGTTTGTTTACAAACAATCTAATATTTTCCCTAAAAATAAGACAACTGTTATCATATTAACCTGCCTATTTGGGAAACGGGTTCAATGAAAACCATCTAAAAGTGATAAAAAATGTATGCCCCTTCAGATCCTACTTGTCCAGGTTTCACTGTATTATTAATTTTGGTTTTTGATTTTGGATTTTTGATTTTGGTTTCTGATTTTGGTTTTTGATTTTGGATTTAGATATTGATTTTGACGTAAAGGTTACCCCGGTGGAGAGTATGGGCCTGTCGGCGGAGGAGCAGGAGGCGCAGGAGTCGGCGAGGGCCTGCAGCTGGCTGGCGTTGACGGTGGGGATGGCGGACACTAGTTCCGCGGTGCTGGTGGTGGACGTGTTGCTCGTGGCCGTCACCAGCGACATGCACGTGTTCACCGACGGCAGGATCGGTATTATCGGAACTGGAGGCACTGTCGATTTTAGCAACTGTCTTTAACGCTTTGCTGATTCTTCTTATACTATAACTTTACTTCCATGTACTGGTCCAGTGGTTAGCAAAATTATTATACAAAAAAAAACAATTATAAACAACTACGCTTGCCCGCGACTTCGTCCGCGTGGAATAGTTGATTTGGGTTAACGCTAACACGCGGCGGAAGCTCTCAAAAGGAAAAAAGAACGACTTTAAGCATTCTTCATAGATGCTCCGCTCCTTTTGTGTTTGCCAACTACTGTACTAGATCATCGTTTCCCAAATGCTTGATACGCAGTACTGAGCCATGAAAATAATAATCTAATTTTGATCTTTTAAACATTATGATTCTGTTGTGACCTGGTATTCATTATTGACGAGATATTCTTTAAATAATTCATGCCCATTAATTATAATTCTATCACTCTCTTAACCCTTACATTATGTTTTTATTAAAAGTAGAATTTATTTGCTACTGATCAGAATTATACCATGTTGAAGCTGTAGAGGCGTTGCTAGGCCAATAGCGAAGTGAGTTCGAGAAAAAAAAATTATACCATACCTAATAAAGTCCTATGCGGAAAACATTCCTCCAAACAATACAATACGAAAATTAAAATGTCTTTCATTCTACTAATTCATATACTAGAACTGAAAACAAAAATTTAATGGGTTATAAATTGAAATAATAAAAACAATTGCATCATGATAAAAAGTAGTTTCAGAACCACTATTAGATAACAGAGAATTTTACAATTACTGGCATCGTTTCCCCGGTTGTAATTATTTCCTGAACCAGTGATTAGACAATCAAAGATTGGAAACTGCAAGCTAATATTATTTTCATTAAATTTTTATCTTCAGCCTAATACTCCCTAAAGTTTATCAACAAGTGGCATTGATTTTCCCAATTTTCCTTTTAGTATACAATTTCTCTACTATTTCTATAAAACTTGTTTACTCATATTTGTTGTAAATACGAAAATATCTCGTGCCTGTGGCCCTATTAATCTCGGGAAATATCGATTTAGCTTGAAAAAAATATTGCATTAATTAGTCGTTATACTCCAAGAAATATTAAGTTATACGATTTCAATCTACGTTCATAGAAACCGAAGCAGTAAACATTCTCGTTTAACGCGGGCGAAACCGCGGGATATATTTAGTAACTTAATATAATAATTTAAGCGCCACGTCAAACGGGTTTTAGTTTCAAAAGGATATTATAGAGTGGATGAGTATGTGAACGATAGTGATGTCTGGAATTGACTCCTCTCTGTGCATCCACTAAAAGCATTGTATGATGTATTGGAAATATATGTTACAAAAAATGTACCCGATCGAGTTTCTTGCCGGTTCTTCTCGATGACTGGGTTGTTTTCCGAACCGGTGGTAGTATTTGACGTTCATAAGTGCCTTATTAGGGCCTAAACTGAATAAAGTATTTTTGATTTGATTTGATTTGAATATAATAAAAATTAAAAATATTACTTGAAACAGGAGGCTGTGGTTTTATGACTGGTCCTTGTGCTGTTTTCGGTATAGAAAATTCTGGTAACCATTCGTTTATCGCTTGCCTGTTAATAAAAGAAAAATTGTAGTAATTATTATGACAGATTATTTAGTGTTGCAGCTGAAGTGAAGGTCTTGTTTTAGGCAAATTTGTAATAATGATAATACGAACGCCAAAACAGTTCTCCAATATTAGTTACATTAATTTTAAAATACAGAATCCACCCATAACTAAGTATAATATTCAGAAAGGCAATTTGGGTGTATGATAAAAAGGTTTTAGTCGGAGAATTCATGATTGCCTTTACTAAAAACAAATGCAGACCATGTTAAGGATACTGGCAGAGGATTTAATGCTTTATGACTTGTATTAATTCTATGAATTTCAGGTAGTAGGGGTAGGGGTGATCGATATTCATCGATATTTGACTGTAAAACATCGATGTTTTGACATTTGTACTTTTTTGTACTCAGAACTAGTACGTGGCGAGTTTCTTATCCGCGACGCAAGTTTGATGCAAACATGAGCTTGTAGGTAGCGTAAGAATAATAATAATTACGAACATGTTATACAATAATAATAATTACTTTTACACAATTCAAAGGACATAGAAATTACAAAACATAGCGCTACACTAGAAGAACATATGAAAAAGTACCAGAACTTATGATATATAGGTGCGAGACTCATTTGTTCTCGAAAATATATTTAAAATGATATATCCATATTTTTAGCAATTTTTGGGCACGTGATTATGATTTTAGACCTATCAGTTTCTTGACAAGGTGCAATGGCATATCTGAACCCGGACAGAACAGCATAAGATCAACTTGAACTCTTCAATAAGGGATGATTACCTGAGTGCTTGCCGATGATGGTAGACATGTTTCCCGAGTGGTACCGGAGTGTCATCCTCGCAGACACCTTGTTCACTCTCTCTCTCCAACTTTATGTCCCAGGACACCGCTTCCACTGTCAATGAATTGTTTATTTATAATAGAACGGTTTACTAACATGTTATATCTATACATATAATAAGAATATAAACCTAAGCGGTGTTATTACAAAAAAGTTAAATACGTATTGAACCCTGGTTTAAAAAGGTCTCATATTAAATGCACCGCGGTCGCTGAATGTTCGCCATCTTGCTTTTTTGTCTCGCTTTGGTTACGTTAGGTCAGACTTGTGAAAAAGGATAACGCGAACTTGCCTCGGGCGAGCGCGGTGCATTTATTAGGAAACTTTTTTAAACCAAGTATTTAATACGTATTTAACTTTTTTGTAATAACACGGAATGTGTCTGCACTTTTTAGATTTTCGTGAAAAAAATTGTTGCAGGTGTCTAGGAATAAGTAATAAAATACATTTCAATGATTTTTAGAAATTTCTGTTTGTATGTAGGTATGTATCACTGTTAAAGTACTGCATTTATGATAAAACCCTTTTAAGAAAATCACAAACAATGTCTTTGAGCAACATATAGTCTTTGTTTCATTAAAATCGGTTCGGTGTACCAAAAGTTATTGTAATTTTAATGACGACGCGACTTAAGTACGAGAGAAAAGTATAATGTAATTAGACTTAGTACATTCAGATGACTTTATTAATCACTATTTTGTAGATCAGGTTCCACGCAGATAAAGTGACGGACACAACTAGTTAGATAATATGATTGGAACTTACTGTGAGCTGGAGCATCCAAACTGCAGCTGGCCCAATGACCTAATGTACATATAGGTATCATATTGGCGTTGTATTCGCAGTTGGGATTCGATAGGACCCCACGCAGTAATGGTATTAACTCAGGAGATCTGCCACAATACGGTCCTGGGAACAAACAAAAAATCGACTAACCTAAAGGCCACATCTGAAGTTGACACAATGAGTAAAAAGTGTTTCTCTGAAATTCATTCATATTCCGCCAATTGCACTTCTACAAGGTATGTGAACACACGATTTTTTTCTTCTATGATATTTATTCGTCAAGATATACACTTCTAATGAACAGCTGTATTTGAAATTCGGATTTGCTAAATGAACAATTTTATACCAAATAGTGGAGTCGTTCTTAAGTGATGCGCTTGCATACATTGAAAAATTGATTTATATTTATATACCTGTAACTTAAAAAAAGCGTTTGCTTTGATTTGAACTTTGCAGATTGATCAATACTCCGACGATCAAACTAATCTATGACTCAGACCAGACTATAGACGACAGGTGTTTTTATTTATTTGTTGGAACCATAAAAATAATTTGTACAATATAAAAAACAAAAAAACAGATATCGGCTGCATTAGTGGCCTTGTGTCGCAGCCAATAGTGGCAATCTCTAGAGCAACATGTTTCGTTCCTTAAATAAACTAAACAACTTTAAGTATATACAGGGTGTTAGGAGACCACTTCCGAAAACGAAGACAGACGATAGTACTAATGATACCTTTGATGATGGGACGGAAAAAAAATCGATCCTGATTTAAAAAAATCGTATTTTGAAAACGTTTTATTAGCATTATTTACGCTCCATCATGTTAGTACAGCTAAATTAAACGATAATTTCATTAAAAAAAATACATTACTTATAAAAAAAACAGCAATGTATAACAAAAACAAAAAAACAGCTGATACTCGGGTCAACGAACGTCAGCTAGCGATCGTGCAAATACTTATTTACAACATTTAATCGTTTCTTTTACACGCACACCGGTGCGGCGCTGATACCGCTCCCTCCAAAATTTACAACTTTGTCGGTATAAATTTTACAGGCACCATAAAAGAATTAGATACAGAAAGAACATATCTGTTTTCAAATTATGGTATTTGACGGACTAAAAACGGAAACAATGGTAACATAAAGTATAAGAATATTATTTTAAATTCATTCTGATAGATTAGTTAACAGTCGATCATAAATATAATTAATTTTAACTATGAAATTATTCTGTACCATTTTATTTTTAATTTCTTGTACAAAATCAAAGGTAAAGATTAAATAGTTTTTACAATTGTGTACGTAAGTATGTAATTAGGTTAATTTAATATTCTAATATCATTTTTGTAGTAACGAGCTTCTTGTTACGTCAGGGTACAATTGATTGTATAGTTGTATTAAATAATTAGAGTTATAACTTCTAAATTCCATAAAAGACTAGTCAGTAGGGATAACTATGCTTAATATAATATAAAATTTGAGAATGTCTAACGCTTTATTGATCTGTGGAAATGGTCAAAGTGCCGTCAACTGCGGCGCGCAAAAGGAGCGGTTTGTTTTGGCGGGATTTGGGATCGTGCACGGGCCGGGCCGCGCCCGAGCGTTCGATGACCCACATTTACATTACTACAGTTACATTGCTTTTTTTTTAATATGATTTTTTTTTAATTAGGATCGATTTTTTTCCGTCCCATCATCAAAGGTATCATTAGTACTATCGTCTGTTTTCGTTTTCGGAAGCGGTCTCCTAACACCCTGTATATTACAGATTTGATGTGTAAGGTGCCATATGCAGAAAAAAAAATTTGAGTGTTGTGTGTGTGTATGTGTTTAATAGTTATATGTGACAGGACAATACAGGGACCAATATTTCCTAGAGACTAAGAAAGTCAGTGTATATATATTTATATTATGGATGAACTCACCTAAAAATATCCGTTTCTGGTCATAATCGTTGGCGTGAAGGTTGTCCCATATGACAGGCGGTCGACGGAGTACTTGAGTTATCTCCTCAATGCATTCGGTTGTCAATGTCTTCGAAATCACCTTTGGTCCTGCATACAAAAATTATAAATAAATAATAAATAAGCAATCAAAAATATTCTATTCAATTCATGAACCGAGAATATTATTTTCCTTTAATTTCCATAGTAAGCTATTATTATTTTGGCAAATACACACAGAGGGAGATCGTCTCCAGATAGTCTTTGGGAGTAAAAAACCAATCTATTAGTTTCGCTCGACCTTTTTCGAAGCTTATATATGACATAGGCACTTACTAGGTACTCCCGCCTAAGAGACAAAAATATCAAAAAGACCGAACCGAGGCGACAGACATCACACACATTGCCCCTAACGAATTGCATATTAACGCCACTGCAACTGAAGTTTGTCACGTGCAGACAATCTACACCTGGGCCATGTCATTAATATATTATATACTAGCTGTACCCGCAGCTCCGCACGCCTTTTTAAAAATCGTATTAAAGAATAATAGAATTGTGAGACTATGCACAACTACAGATACGCTCTTTAAAGACAATTGTAAGTACGACGCGCACGCCACTAAAAGTAACATGTAATGTGTACATTAGATATATAAATACAAAGAGCGTGCCAAATAAGGTTTGTCATCAGCAACACATTTGGAACCTTAACCCACCATATAACTACCTCAGTGCTCACTTACACTGTATAAGGAACTAATGAAACAATAACTTAAAATATTATTATAAAGATTTACATTACATTAATATTCATTGCCATTATTATAATTAAGATTTTGTGACTATACAAAAAATAAACGCATGTCTGTTCCGCAAGAAATTATATTATGGAACCCTTTACGTAATACGTTTATAATCTAAGATCTTATTAGGAAGACCTCCATGTCATTAATGTTATTAATAATTATAATGTCGAATTGTAAACAATAAGCTGATTTATTTATCATATTAAAAATAAAGAATGAGTTGAAATCTTGATAAATTTCATGCAGATAAAGTCGCGGGTAACAGCTAGCTAGCTAGCTAAAATAAAATGACCTCAATTACTTCTTATAAGGTCCGCTATCTGCCAATGAAAGTCCCATGAAAATCGGTCCAACTGTTTTGGAGAAAGCATTGCGGGCGAAACCACGGCTAACAGCTAGTATAAACTAAAATTGCCTAAATTACTTTTTGTAAAGTCAGCTATCTGCCAGTGAAAGTCTCGTGAAAACTGGTCTAACCGTTTTGGAGATAGCATTGCGGGCGAAACCACGGCTAACAGCCAGTATAAACTAAAATTGCTTGAATTACTTTTTATAAGATCAGCTATCTGCCAGTGAAAGTTTCGTGAAGATCGGTCGAACCGTTTTGAAGATAGTACTGCAGGCGAAGCCACGGTTAACAGCTAGTCTAAATTAAAATAGACTAAATTCTTTGTTTTAATGCCCGCTATCTGCCAGTGAAAGTCCCGTGAAAATCGGTCCAATCGTTTTGGAGATAGCATTGCAGACGAAGCCGCGGTTAATATCTACTCTAATTTAGAGTAGCCTAAGTAACCCGCTGTAATTTCAGCTATCTGTCAGTGAAATTCCTGTCAAAAACGGTCCAGGCGTTTCGGAGATTACCCGGAACAAACAGACAGACAGACCGACAAAAATTTTAAAAATTGCATTTTTGTTATCAGTAGCGTGTATACTTTCGTAACCAAGCAGTAAAAAAAAATATTTTGAAATTACATACAGGCACTTCATTTTTATTATATGTATAGAAGATATAGATATAGATGGGCGGTGTATATTAATAGGTGGACTATTTTCTCGATTATCCCGTCTCGGTTCGGTTAGGTTAGGTTAAATAAAAAGAGAGCGAACCGACCGCTGCAGCACTGTGGTGGCGTTAATTCGTAAGTACCGGCTTTATTTCTAAACCAGGGACAACTTTTAATCTTTTCGCGCAAAGAAATTAACGATCATGCGCTTCGAATTTCCTCGTGTATTGTGTATAACATCTCATAAACTTTGTTTGTAAATAAATGACGGAAAACTTTGACGATACACACGTCATAGACTTGATTAACTCGTCTTTGCCGTTTATTTATTATGCAGCGATTGTAACAAACGTTGGAGCACGAAATTTAAAATGTTCCACGATGATATAAGGTTACAAGTTATAATATTCATATTATATGAGATTTTTTTCTTATACAGATAACATAATGAAATAAATTTTTTTAATGATATGAAACTCGATGAAACGAAAAAGCGATATTAGAAAGGGACCAGCATATACATCTATAGGATTCAGTGTACGAGAGAACGAGATAGAATACATTATACAGTGCTTCTTTTATTCGCGGGATGTCCTCATTGTATATAGCACTACCTAGTGCTTGATCTGGTCCGAGTGTTGTATGTATTTATTGTTCATATGTGTCGTTTATATTTGAATATTTTTGAAGGTTGCAATACTACCGCGTGTGAACTGCACACGTTTTTTTTAAAGGCGTTCCGTTTATATCTAGTCGATACATATAAATAAATTTAAGTATCTGCTTTTAGTCTGGGCTATCTCTGTAATGGTTGAACCGATTTTGTCAAAATTTTACCAGCTGATATAGGACTTTTCAGAGTATTATCCAGACTAAAATCATTACGCTTTTTCATAGGCATAACAGGTTAAACAGTAATGACAAAATTGAACACGGGTAAAATTTCGAATTGGTAAAAGTTTTATATGGGTTAAGTAGTAGTGAAAAAATTACAATAATAAAAATTTAAAGAAACCCAACAATGACATTGTACTCGTAGTACTAGTATGCAATAAAATGTTATAAGGACTAAAAGTTATTGATATTTTATTATTCATAGGTTTTAGAATTTTACCACAACGTCATTTGATGTTAAGTCATAATGTGGTCTAAGATAGTAACTAGACCCAGTGATTGCAGTTGCAATTGACTTAGTCTATATGATATCATTATAGTAATTTGTGAACTAATAGACTAATGACGAGAACTTACCTGTCCACATAATATCGATTTGCTGCGACAACTTTGTTCCAAGTGTGTTCAAGTATTCGGAACTGTTGACGGTCGGCATCGCGCGAGTCGAGCAGTACTGAGTCGGGCAAAGCAGGAACCGACAGCAGCCGAGATGCTGGTGAATCTCATTCGTCACTGAAACCTGAACAGACACCCACAGTGGATATTAAGAATCGTTATAAAGCTGATCCACTTGTAGTTGTCTGAAATATATCTTCTTCTTTTATATACATCTTCTATATATGTATAAACCAGCAGATAAAGAGCAGTTAAGAACATCTCCCTCCTATGTCTCTCAAAGGATTATCTTTATCTTTTGTTTAATAGCTATTGGTGAGCCTTAGCGTTATCAATAAAAAAATGCAACACATCGTTTTTTCCCCACAAAATCGAGGAGTCAAAGCCTCTATTTATAACTCTCTGTTTGTTATACTATACACTTTTTATACATTCAGAATATTCAATATTTGGACAATATTCAATACACTTTTTATAGAGTGAAAAGAAAGAGGCCTAGGGCGTAGCAGCGAGACTTTTACAAGCTAGTGTGTTGATAACAGAATAACTGTATTTTATATGATATGTTAGCTGATAATATTTCATACAATAATTAAATATATAAATACTAACATTATAAAGCTAGAGGGATTGTTTGTTTGGTTGAACGCTATAATCTCAGGAACTACTGGTCCTATATGTAAAATTATTTCAGTCTTAGATAGCTCATTTATCGAGGAAGACTATAGGCTATATATCGCGCTAAGACCAATAGGAGCGGAGCACAAATGAAGAAGGTCGCCAAAGAAAAAACGGAGCGTTTTTTCCTTCTGATAGCATTCACTGCATGTTAGCGTTATCCCAAAGTAACTGTTCCACGTGGATAAAGTCGCGGGAACGGCTAGTAAACAAATTTTTTAATACGGATGGAAGACGGTACTGACTTGGGCATGGGCAAAGCTCTGGAAGATCTGTTTGTCAGCTTCACTCATTTCCGGTTCAATATCATCAAACAGCAAAGCGAAGCATGTACATCCAAATTGGGAAACCTGAAATTAAAAAAGCTCTATTAATATTTTCGTTCATTACAATTAATTAATTAATGTGAAGAAACATTTATGCAGGCCGGTATGACAGCGGCGACCGGTGAGGGATAGTGTGCCTCTCGGTAGTTGCCATTGTTTTTGGATTATACTGTGCTCACCATCAGGCACAGTACAGACACTTTGCTGTGCTACGATAAAAAAAAATGTTATTAATAGTAATGAATGAAAATATTAACATTATATTTAAAAAAACATCATTAATATTTAATTAATTTACTATAATTACAAAAAATATTAATTAATTTTGAAAATATTAGCATAAAGTATTACAATGCTTTCCAGAAATACAAGTGTTTTCTGTTGTTTCTTACCAAAATAATATGTACGTTATAATAATGTCATATTGATATTTTAAAGAGAAAATAAAATTATAAAAATACTCAATTATAACAAATGATATTTTTTCACTCTCTTGTAAAGTCGGCATTATCCACATATACCTTTATTCCAAGAAAGATATGATATGTTATTCAAGTAATAGGAGACTTGTATGATAAGAATAACTTTCAGAGAATTAACTAAAGGCAGTGTGTATCAGTATCACTTTACAATTAGTAGAACAGAAACGTGAGAAATGCCATTTGAAAACATTAATGTGACTTGATAAAACAATTTCTAAATTGTAAACTATTTATGCTATAACCAGCAGTCCTAGCGGTCTTTGTCCTGTCCTGATAATAAAAAGAGATATATAATTTTTACCTTTAAAATTTTATTAACGAAGTTCATAACTCAATTACAACAGAAATAATAGTAAAATATAAAAGTGATTCAATATATTGTAGATTCTAAAGATAAAAAAAATGAAACAGAATTATAAAATATCCTAATGGCATACATAAAAACCTATTTTCACATCAAAGAAATTAACATAATATCTATAGATAAAATAAGAATGTAAATTTAACGTGTCTGTACTTTTTCGATTTTCGAGAAAAAATTGTTGCTGGTATCAAGAACAAGTAATAGAATATATTTCAATAATTTTTAGAAATGTCAGTCTGTCTGTCTGTTTGTATGAACTCGCGTCACTGCTAAAATAGTGGGTTCACAATAAACCATCAGCAAGAAAATCGTAAAGTATATCCTCAGGAGTAACTTAGTCTTTGTTTTATTAAAATCGGTCCACTTGTCTTTTAATGTCGACGCGGCGTAAATACGAGAGAAAAGTAAACAAGTAATTTTAGTTAAGATTTAATACATTCAGATGACTTTATTAATCACTGTTTTTTACATAAGGTTCCACGCAGACACAGTCGCGGGCACAGTTAGTATCTAATAATTTCAGGAGGTTAGTAATGTTGTGGAAAGTTATAAAACCTATGTAAAGTTCAACTGTGAACACAATTGTTACATCCATTTCTACTCCATAAAAGTACTACTAGCTCTGCTACATTCTGGTTCGAAGGGAATGATTAAATATACTGTCGCAGTAAGGGGGTGCATTTTACAGAAACACAAATCAGGGAAAACTCGAAAATTATATAACCTGCTTGCACCATTAGTAAAGTATTTCTAGATAATTTTTAATTAGATATTATTTGACAACAGAAATTTTAAGGTGTGTAGTCTGGTGAAGCTGTGAAGGTCCGTCAGGCTAATGACTATTTAATTTGAAAAAAAAAAAGAGCATAGGTGAAAAACAACACAATTAGACGCGCTTTGTTTTCTCATTCTGAATATGTACAAAATTCAATAAAGTAAAAATGGTAGACTCTTTCATAGGCAAATTATATACTGCCTCATGAGGCATTCCATTGTAGTCCTCACTAGTACTAATTATACAGGCTAAATGTTTAGACAATAGCAATATTTATGGAGCATATAGCTTTGCACTTGATTCTTGTCCGAAATAAATTAAATAAATAGGTGCTTAATATTTGACCTAATTAAACAATTAAACAATATTTAACTGATAATAATATCATTAACCCTAAACAATACGGCTTTCAAAAAAACAAAAATACTATCCAATTGTTGTCACAGTTTTCTAATGAAGTTAATAAGTATTTGGATCATAAATGTCATGTGTTAGCTGTTTTTGTAGACTTCACTAAAGCTTTTGATATGCTGAATTACAATACCTTATACGACAAATTACATCAGAATGGCATACAGGGTCCCCTTCTTAATCTGTTTAAAAACTATCACACAAATAGATCTACTACAGTAAAAATAGAAAACCATTTCAGTAAGACAATTTGTACAAAATCGGGAACAGCACAGGGTTCGATTTTAGGTCCAACCGAATATCTAATTTATGTCAATGATATGTGTAACATATTTGATGAAGGTTCGGTGTACCAGTTTGCTGATGATACCTGTCTCTTAATAGCGCACCAGAACATTGAGCTAGCACAAGCACAGATGCAGCATAACTTTGACTTATTATGTAAGTGGGCACACGATGTCGGCTTAATTTTAAATGCACAAAAAACTAAACTCTTGCACATACATTCACCATATTTAAAAACAAATGTAATCCCCAGCATCGTTGCCCATTGTCATGAGTGTATGCATAATAATAGTAGTAAAAACAGGTCGTGTAAATGTAAGAATCTCCAATTGGTAACACAACATATGTATCTGGGGTTGTTAATAGATAATAAATTCAGCTGGCAGCCGCATATCGACTATATATGTAACAAATTACGAGCTATCTTGTCTAGATTAGTTATATTAAGATATAAAGTACCGTATAATACATTAAGAATGTTATACCTATCTCTTGCTGATTCTGTAATAAGTTATGGGATAAGTGTTTATGGTAATACATTCGGAACCCTCGTGGAAAACATTCACAAATTACAAATTAGATTATTAAAGACAATAGTGCCTGAAAAGATTAAAATGAAATATAATAATAATATAGAAGGTCTCTTCAAACATTGTCGAATTGTGAATGTCTTCGACAAGGTTAAAATGGCTGTAATTTGTGAGAATCTGGATGAATTTAGTAAGCTTAAAATAAGAGTACGACCGTACTTTTTGCGGAATTTGGCAGATGTTCCCATGTACACACTGCCTCGTTACAATAATTACTATGGTATGCGTACATGGGAATATATGCTTCCCTCAATCTTAAACACATTACCAGCCAATTATACAATAGAACTACAAGGATGTAATGCTAAACAAGCGAAATGTATTTTAAGAAGATATTTCATAAATGAACTACCCCGAAAAACTTAAATATTAAATGTCGGCGTGTTGACGAACATACCTCTCCTCGATTAAACCGCAATAGCGGTTTCCTGAAGAGAGTCCTATTGTATGTACATGTAATTTTTCTATTGTCATAAATAAATAAATAAAAAAAAAAAAAAATCTAGAAAAATACAAAAACTATATGCAATCCTTGACGCGTCTATATTAAAGCACAGTGTCAATGACTGTCTGGTGATTTCACTTTCACCTGAAAGTCAATGTGGGAACGGTATGAACAAAAGAATAGGGTTTATTATCGAAGGTTATTAACTCAGGGTCGCCCCTTATAGCTTTCGGCACCGGTTATTGATCTAGGTTATTACGATTATGTTTATACTTTTAAAAGTCTTAGAACAAAATTTAACTAAGGTTCTCTTTGTTGTTTATTAGTATTTGTTTTGACATTATTTTATATGTTAAATGTGACCATGAAGTGTCATATCCTAGAATACTGCGAGTGTTTGACCTTTCACCTGGTATAATGACCAGCTTTAGGACTGCAGTCCTTTTTAGGTTGGTTACATAGTTATCGACAGCAGTGACTACTTGAAATGATGTGCTATAACTCTGCTTTAAAAGAGACAAACCTGTTCAAGTTTCCGTTTCAATGTTGTTATTTCTTTCTGACTGCTGTAAGTAATATCCAGGCCTGGTGAGAGTGCATAGCAAAATATAATCCCTTGAGCTTTAGCAGCCGATATAAGCGATGTTAGATGTTCAGCTTCTTCCACAGTGTATAATTCCCTCCAGTACGCTCTGTGCTTGTAGTCATCTTTTGGAGCATATACATACATGTCCATGCCCCATTTCTTTAGTCTGGGAAATTACTTGTCTTACAATCTAGTTTTTAATAATAATTATGCATCATAAACTAAATTAAGTGTCTGGGGTATCTTGTGACCCACAAATGTCCTTAAAACTCAAGGGGAAGGTGTATAAAACTATTATAAGATTGGTCATGCTGTATGTATCTGAGAGTTAGGCTACGAAAGAGATGGATGAGAGAATAGTATATGTAACAGTGCATGTCTGTTACTTTAAGATGGATGTGTGGTGTAACTAGGATTGATAAGATTAAGGGTGAAATGTATTGAGCGTACTCAGCCTTGTCTTATCTTTAGCTCAGGTTAAACTTCACTAAGTAGTTACTGAGTGCAATCTTATATTTTGAATTTATAATCTAGCTAGCAGGCCAGGCAGACGTTGTCCCGTCCTGATAATAAAAAAAATCCTTGACAATTTATATACTAAAACCTTCCTCATGAATCACTTTATGAAGACCACATGAAAATCCATTCTGTAGTTTTTGAGTTTGTTGTGAACAGACAGACAGACAAATGCGATAAGGGACTTTGTTTTATATTATGTATTGATTATGCTAATTAGCTTTGTTTTAATAGCCCATCGAGTCTGTAAAATGTCTTTAATTGTAAAAAATATATGGAACCAGGCGTGTTGAAGGAATATTAATAAATGAAAGAAATAAGTTAACAGAGAATGAAACAAACAATGGAGGCCTTCTTGATATTTACACAATGAAGGATCAAACCAATAACAATCAAGTAATAATGATAATCAAAAAAGTATAAAAATGCCACTGTTACATATTATTATGTCATATTTTTTTTATTTGCATAAGTAATACATACGTTTTCTCCTAAGTCCTTGAATTTGATGACTTGAACATAGCTCAGCACAAGCTAAGTGAATGCTAAGCTTGCAACTATAAATGTGAACTCTGGACTTAACGCTGAGATAAGTCTGAGCAGGCTCTATAGATTTCACCCTAAGAATGAGTATATCAGAGGATGTTTGAAAATAGCACCAGTGAGAGAAGTTGAGGAGTAATAGGTTAGTATGGTATGGACATGTCGTGAGGAAAGATGGAAACCATGTAACTAGAAAAGTTTTAAGCATAATAGTGGACGAATATAGGAGATATAGGAGTAAAAAAAGGTATGGATAGATTGTATGAAAATTTATATGTGTATAAAAGGTGTGAATATTGAGATCACATCTGACAAGGATGAGTGGAAAAGGGAAATATTGTGTGCCGATCCTACTCAGATGGGATAAGGGTAAGTAGATGATGATAATTATTTTGCTGAAGATTATCCATGATTGTTATTAATAATGACAATGATCAGCCAGTGATATCATAACATAAGAACAAATTTAAATTATGAATCAAACAATAGGCCTGAAAAGGAGAGGAACCTATTTTGCTGAAACTTATAAATAACAATGGAAAGAAATAATACTGATTTCATTATAACGCCAATGTTATATATTGTAATATGATCCAGAATATCATATTACCTAACAGCAGAATAACTGACAATAGCAATTGACGAACTAAAGGGAAAAAATGACTAAGTCTACTTTTGTTTCAAATTTATTTTTTTGTAATTTATGGCCATAAATATACTCATTTCATAATATCTAAAATAAGTGTAAAATGTGTTGTATCAAATTTTTTTTGTTGTTTTATTTCTTCTTTAATAGTGAACTAGCAGGCCGGCCAGAAGTTGTCCTGCCCTGATAATAAAACGACCTTGGTAAATCATATACCTAATACTTTTCTCAAAGTCACTTTATGTACTGGTGAAAACTGCACGAAAATCCGTTCAGTAGTTTTTGAGTTTATCGCGAATAAACAAACATAGCGGAGGACTTTGCTTTATAATGTGTAGTGATTACTATTTAAAACCATAACTTGACCATGTCGGTTATTATTATTGTCAGGCATAACATTACATAGTATAAAACAAAGTCCCCTACCGCGTCTGTCTGTCCGTTCGCGATAAACTCAAAAACTACTGAACGGATCTTTATGCGGTTTTCACCAGTGGATAAAGTGATTCACTAGGAATGTTTTGGTATATAATTTGTCCAGGATTTTTTTATAATCAGGGCGGGACAACGTCTTCCGGGCCCGCTAGTTTTGTATAATTCCAAATACATGTAAATACAAAATTTCCTTTTAAAATCATTCATTCTAATATATTCAAGTCCACCAAAACATGCTTTGAAAATTATAAATTGTCTCTGCTGTAAAGTTGTGAATGTGACTTAGCCAGTTCTTCCCTGTAGCCCTTCAGTTGTTATAAAATGACACAGTACTATAATTTAATATTAATATATACAGCTAGTCTAAAAACTAAAATAAGTAATTAGTATAAATTTAAAAACTAATATTCTGTATTATAATTAGATTCACATTTATTTGCATAAATTAAGCATTTCTATCTATTCAAAAATCACATAAGTATTGTTTTTACATGCAATTTACTATAAGCATTAAAAAATAAATCAACACATAATTTTGTTATAATTATGAGGATTATTGTTTGAAATTAACTGTAATGAACAAAATTTGTAATAAAAATGTTAATTTGAATACAATTATGTATATAGTGATTACAATAGTATATTGCAGATTTTAATACAATTAGATAGGTTATTACTTACTTTTGAAATAAATCCTTTCTTTGTTCGGTAGTCCATGGTCGACCGTAAAAGCCTGTAATAGTCAAATACAGGTCATTCGCTCTGTTACAAACCGAATGCTTACACATAACTATATGAAGATTGTATAGCACACCGCACATTTTTTTGCCTAAAAAAATGGGTTTTACCTTCAACTACACCGCAAATGAAGTCCTTGCGCTTCGGACTCAGCTCGTCTGGTGAATTGTCGCTCATGTTTACAAAGTAAATGAGTAAATCAAATGATACGAACGTAGTCAGACACTATGTAACTATACAGACTTTCCTCGAGTGTACCGCGATATATACGGAACGTGAGATTAGTCACTAAGACGTAGTGGCTTTATAAATAACTGTATTATCTATTGCTTAAGTTAAAAAGTGCAGTAGAATGGTCATAAATGTAAAATTTTGCTTTCTACATAAAATTTATGTGTATCTACAGAGAAACTATGATTTCTGAAACTCTGTCAAATGTCAAAATTGTACACACAGAATACAAACGATCACAGAGAATTACGATGACACAGATAATGCATAGTCCTAAGCAAGCTTTTGAGACAAATATTTTAGCCAAACAAAAATCGGCTGAGTGCCTTAAGCGCTCGTCTTAGTAGTCCGGTGAAGCTGTTAAGACCTTGCTAGGTCAATAGCGTAGTCAGTTCGAGAAAAAAAAAAAACAAATATTTTAGGTAAGTATTGTTTGTGGGTATTCTTTAACATCTGTCAAACTATTTAGGATTAGTAGTTTATCGCTAAATAAAAACCGTGAAACGCATTATTATGATAAGAATAAAACATTGCATGTTAAAATCATATTTACATGCACTTCTAAATATGTTCAAGTAAATATGACAATAAAATCAAGCTTCGATTTAGTTTAGTTCCCGAATATACTTTGAACGAAATTTAATTACAGCATAAAAATTCTTTCTACTAGCGATTTTTTTAAAATTAGTAACACATTTTTGTCGCCATATTTTAAGAAATTTCAAAGTTTGGCAGGATTTTAACATATTATGACAGTTATTATGATTTTTTTATTTCACGTTAACCTACTGTCTATTCTACAAATTTAGAGACTTTTTGTAGTTAGTTTGGTAATTGTATTCAAGTGCAATAATGTCTATAAATGTATATAAATAATCTACATTTAACGTAGAGCTCGCTACAAATTTACATTACTTTACTTTGGTATAAAATTATATAACACTTTGGTATATATTTCTCGTTTTGAATAAACCAACTTCAATATCAAAAATAAAACGGCATTAAAAAGCGAAAAATAACTAAAATTTTACAAAAACCTTAGTGTATGCTCTATCTAATCATGTATTTGAAGTGCAAACCCTAATTCCAAATCTGTAGTAGGTAGAAAAACATAAAGACTTATAGTAGGTATAAATTCCCTTTGAGTAGTCCGGTGAAGCTGTTAAGACCTTGCTAGGTAGGTAGCGTAGTCAGTTCGAAAAAAAAAGTAGATATATATAAATAGGTGTCGCGGGAAGCGAGAATGAACCTAAAATGTATATATTATGCTATAAATTTGAGTTGGCATTGATTCCAAATAGATTATTAGGTAGCGTATATGCAATTTTTTTTAAATAATTCTGTAGTAATCTAACACTTTTTAGTGTCTTCTTATTTCTCGTGTTTTGTGATAATGAAGTCGGTGTAATTAAATTCTCAATTTGTTTCTTTTTCATTTAGTGTTATTGTTTGTAAGTCTTCATCAAAACGAGTAATATGAGTCGAAACACAAGATAACCGCTGTAAACCGTTAAGGAGTTTCACTCCATTGTCTGTAATTGCCGTCATCAAATCAGATTTGAGGCACCATACATTTTATCTTTATAGCAATACAGGTTGTGCCAAGTTTTTATTAGAATTAATTGACGAGAAGTGAGTGAAGTTCATAATATAAGCGCTGTTATATTAATTTATTTATTTCTCTCTGTTAGGGTTGGAGATTTTTTTACTAGATCATCCGCAAGTATAAGCAATTCAAATAAAATATAAATCATTGGAATCGGTTTAAAGTTGACGAAAATAGTATAGGCGAGAAGTGGATGAAAATTGAATAGACGGTATTGCAGCTCTATAGGGGTTGAATATTTTCTTCATACACCCCTGAGTATAACCAATTTAAATAAAAAAGAATCATTAAGATTGATTGATTCACAATTGACGAGGATAGCGATTAACATAGGTACGTAAAAAAAAACATACACTCGAACATAGTGAGCTCCTCCTTCTTTAAAGTAGGTTAAAAATAGTTACGTTAACTAAATATAATAATAGAATTGACATTAAGTTAATGACAAGAACAGTATTGTCTATAATTGGATTTTAAATGATTAGGTATTTCCGTCGACATTAAAAATTGATACCGGTAAGAGATTTTACGAAAAATGATTTCTTGTAAGACACTACATCGCGTAACAGATTTTTTTACAGTGGTAGGGCTATGCTGAAGCGGTTACTGGTTTCGACACAAATGGGTCGGCTCGCTCCCGGTACTACCACCTGACCCACAGAAACACCCACGTGAAGTAACAGTGCTTGCATTGTTGCGATTGGTTCGGTCAGTGAGAGCGCCGGAGCCCCACTTCCCCTTCCCACCCCCTCCCTCTCCCCTCTCTCCCCATACACAGGCTGGCAACGCACTTGCGACACCCCTAGTGTTGCCAATGTCTATGGACGGCGGTGATTACTTAACATCAGGTGACCCAAATATTTGTTTGCCTCCTATGTCATAAAAAAAAACAGATAGGTTGCGGCTAAATCATAGATTTACGTAGTATATGCCAAATCAATGGAGCAAACACTAACCTTTAAAAATTGAAATGATTTGATACGCAGTGTTCTTTTTATATGACGATATTTATTTTGTTAAAATAAAAATAAAAAAAACACAAATTAGTCTTCATTTTTTTATTCATATTAAAATGTACATTACAAATTCTATAATACTGACAGTTATGCTAATAATACTGACTGAGATTAAACTTTAAAGAATGGACTAAGAGAAATCAAAGAAATAATTTTGATCGATAACTTCGTTACAAAATTTAATTATCTATATACTAAAAATGACTAGATCAACAATGTCTTAATACAATATAAAGAGATCAGGGGATCGCATTGTACATGTTTATATTGATTTAGATTTGAACTCGGGTAATATATAAAAAAATGTATATAAATATTTACAAAGTCGCTTAAAAATCTAAAACGCTATTTACATTCGTCTTATAGCTAGCATCCACGTCAAGACATACTAATTCGATTAGTTACATTTCAGTAATTTAGTTAAACATATATTTATTGTTTTTGTTCGTAAACAGATACCAGTTATAATTTTGGTAGAATGATCTGCAACCATACCTAAAAGAAAATACCCAGCAATATTCCCATATTCCAATTCCCAAACTGAGTTCCGTAGAATAATCATCAGTTTTGAAATAGCGCAAAATATGTGTATTAATTGCTAACTACCTAGTTAGCAAGCATTCAAATGTTTTTATATAAATTTCAGTATTGATTTGTAATCACTTGGTATGGGGTTCCATAAGATAAAAGGTATTTTGGTTCGTGTTCCATTACATTTAAAGTTTATTAACCCGTGTACTAGATTATCACTGTCATCGTCCAGTAGGTAATAATAATATTATAAGCGTGTCGCTATAATTGCAATGTCGTAACAAGATGGCGGCTCTCTTGTTCAAACTTTCCAAGGAGTTTTTGTGATATATCAGAATTTATGCTCCGTGGTATTATTTTCTATCCACTTCAGTTGTGCACAATAATCGACCTATATTACGTAAAATGTCGCCAATATTACAGAATATAGAGTCAAATGACAAAGATTATGAATAAAATATAAAAGAACGCGCCAAAAACTCCATGTAAATAATTATTGACAATCAAGATTGCCAACCTTTAAAATCCAATTTGATAAGTCTCCTCTCGGTGTTTTACGTTCTTATCGTATATACAGTCGTATCCCGTAATTGACCGCGCCTTTTCGATGATCTCCCTCCTACCTACGTACTTATTTGATAAGAGCAAAGCGAAAGCAAAAATAACTATATTATATTACCCATTAAAACGCTGAATTAAAATTACATATCAGCAATAATGTATATTAAAAATTCGTAGTTCCTATAATACTTATTATACTCTTTGATTCGTAGTAACGTTTTACATTACTGTATTTATGACAACACTGTCGTTTTGCTATAGCCTGTTCTTATCTAATATGAATATTACATTTTTGCAGTCGCTTTGCTCTTGTTCAATATTCTTTGATATACGTAATTCACTAATTTGTAATTTTCACGTCATGTCTTGCAATTTTATATGTAAACGGCAGAAATGACGCCTTTCTGCAAATGTCACCCGAGCATGCCGCCTGACATGTTGCCGTGTACACGCATGTGCCGGTTCAAGTTGCCGGACTGTGAAAACCTGGGAAAATGTGTACTATGTATTATATTTTTTTTAGTTTTCTTTTTGGCAACCAATCTTCTCGCTTGTCACTGCCATTGTCGTGTTGGTAATAAGATTACAAGTTTCCTGTGCTAATATTATAGCTCTAACAAGATGGTGACCCTTGTTAGAACTTTCCATGGAGTTTTTGTGGCATCTCAGAATTCGTGCTCCGTAGTATTATATCCTATCCACTTTACATGTGCCCGATAACGAAACTATATATAATATAACATATAATATAGAGCCGAATAACACAAGATTATGAATAAAATATAAAAGCCACTAACATGACAGACTAAAGATACCGCCAAAAACTCCTATATAAATCTTAATGAGAACTTTTTTTATTCGATTTTGGAAATAGTTATGTATCGATATTCGTAGGTTCCAACTCTGAAATGGGCCGGAGTTATTGAGAAAGGAAAACATTGTGATGAAACCTTAGCATGATGGCAGGGTTTGTGTATATAATAAATAAGGATAATTAAAAAAAAAAAGAAAACCAACCCACAATTAAACCGAAAAACGAGAAAATATACGTAATTTTCATGAAATAATTACATGATTTTCAAAATCAAAAATACTTTATTAAATTTAGGCCCTAAGAAAGCACTTACGAACGTCAAAACTACCGCCGGTTCGGAAAACAACTCTGTCATCGAGAAGAACCGCAAGAAACTCAATCTGGTTTATCTTTTAAACAAATATGCATAATATTTAGAATTCACAGAGAGTAGTAAATTCAAGACATCACCATCGTTCACATATTTATCCACTATAATAGCCTTTTGACACCAAAATCCCTTTGTCATGGCACTTACAGTCCGGCGAATCGGTAATACGCTTTGGGACTTTGTTGTAAAACCTAACACTATTACCTAAACAACTATTACTGGTTTTACTAAGTCTGAAACATGCGACAACCAGTTTGTTGTCATAGTTTCTAGTATTTAGATCATGGCGGTCTTTTACAAAATGCAATTTTTTAAAGTTTTTGCGGGCATACCTACATTATATTATCGAGAATGTAGTGCGAGGGTAGAGTTAAGACACCTAATAGATATTCCTTACTAATACCATAAATGCAACAGTGAGTTTGTTTGTTAAAACTTTCACACCTTAACTTCGCATCTCATCATCAAATTTTGACTAGGTACACGTTTAACAGGAGAATAGAAAAGGACAAAGAGTACCTTTGATTAATGTACTGATGAAAAATGTACTGTTCTCGAAGGATATATGAAATCTACATAAATACGAGCGAAGATGCAAACAAATGCTAGTAAACAATAAAATATACCATACATACCTCAATAAGCAAAGTTTGCACTGATACGGTTTTTCGCCGGAATGTATTCGCAGATGTTTCGTTAACGTCGAGCTATCAGAGAACGCCTTCTTACATGATCTGCATCTGTGAAGATATCGACACATGAGAAAATTATATCGTCATCACCATCAGCCTGTAAGAAACCCACTGCAGGGCCATAGGTCTCTTCCCGAAGGAAGCTATGGGCGTAATCACCACGCCAGCCCACGACGTATTGACGATTTCAAACTCTGCGAAATCCACAGTTCTACGTTTTCCCACTTACAGTATTACTACAAGAACGTTTCTCAGGTTCAAGTTTCTTTACGATGTGTTCCTTCACCGTCAGCCGATAGTGTTACCAATTTAAATTAGTAAATGTACGCGAATTACGAAAAATTTGTTTTTACATGCCCGGGGTTCGAATCTCCGGACATCGGAATGATATTCCAACGGTCAAACAACTAGACTACCAAGAGTTCCGCCGAAGAGAAAATGATATAGTCTATTATTTTTCTTATGAGCGATTTTAATAGTACTGTGCAATCCAAAAACGGCTACAAAGAGGATTCTATATTATCAAATAATATAATACTCACTGATAAGGTCGTTCCCCTGAATGCGTCCTCATGTGAGTAGTGACGCTAGAACTTTGACTGAACCTTCTATCGCATATAGGACACCTGTTGGAATAAGTAATGTTTAAAATACACACATAACTACAATACGTAGTTCGGTGAAGCTGTAAAGGCCTTATTAGGCCAATAGCGTCGTCACATCGAAAAAAAAAAAAATTAAAATACACTTGGAAATAGTTCCAATTTACTATAAGGCATGATTGTTCATGCAGAACCTAAATAATCGATACATACATTTGACTACATATTATTTTTTTGACTGAAATCAATAAATATTATAAAATAAAATCACTGTCCGCGTCTGTCTGGTCTGTGCTTAGTTATTTTCTATTATGCAATGAATTTTGATACGTTTATCACCAATGTTAATATAACTAAAAAACTGCAGATACGTTAACGATGAGTCTGAAATAAATGATATTATTATTATTATAGTCCGCGTCATAAGTTTTGGCCGTTCCGAATATAGCTGTAAGTTCGGTCTTCCGCATAGACACATACAGACAAAAGGTTAATACAAAACAAATTGAAAATATGATTATAGGAGTTTAACATCTGTACATATAATAAAAATAAAGTGTCTGTATGTAATATCAAAATATATTTTTTTTAATGATTGGGTATGAAAGTATACACGCTTCCGATTAAAAATGCAATTTTTAAAATTATTGTCGGTCTGTCTGTTTGATCCGGGTAATCTCCGAAACGGCTGGACCGATTTTGACCGTAATTTCACTAGCAGATAGCTGAAATTACAGCGGGTTACTTAGATTACTCTAAACTAGACTAGCTGTTAACCACTGTTTCGTCCGCAATGCTATCTCCAAAAGGGATGGACTGATTTTCACGGGACTTTCACCGAAAGATAGCGGACATGATAACAAGTAATTTAGTCTATTTTAATTTAGACTAGCTCTTAACCGTGGCTTCGCCCGCAGTGCTATCTTCAAAACGATTAGAGTGATCTTCACGAAACTTTCACTGGCAGATAGCTTACCTTATAAAAAGTAATTCACGTAATTTTAGTTTATACTAGCTCTTAACCGTGGCTTCGCCCGCAGCGCTATCTCCAAAACGGTTGGAACGATTTTCACGGGATTTTTATTAGCAGATAGCGGACATTATGAAAAGTAATTTAGTCTATTTTAATTTAGACTAGCTGTCGCCGGTATCTTCGCCCGCAGTGCTATCTCCAAACTGGTTTGACTGATTTTCAAGGGACTTTCACTGATAGATAGCGGACATTAAAACAAATAATTTAGTCTATTTTAATTTAGACTAGCTGTAAACCGTGTCTTCGTCCGCAGTGCTATCTCTAAAAGGGTTCAACCTATTTTTACGCAATTTTCACTGGCAGATAGCTGACCGTATAAGAATTAATTTAGGTTATTCTATTTTAGACTAGCTGTTACCCGTGATTTCGTGCGCATGAAATAGCAAAAATATGTTGTTATAGAACGTGTGCTTAAATTATTTTGGACACTTACAATGAACAGTCATAGGTTCGACTCGCTGGTTTTGTCTAAAAAATTTTGTGTCGTAAATAATGTATCGAAATCTTTAAAAGGTTATTCCAATTTCAAGCTAAGCCGTCGTCGTTTTGATAACTTTAATGATTATTATTAAAGTGAAATGTCTTTTTACATCGCCACAATTTTTTTCGTCCATCTATCGCATGTCGCATTACAGAAACGCGGAGTAGGGATAAAGTGAAATGCGCTCGGCAGACCAGCCAATATAGCGACACCCATGGCTCAATTCAAAATGATTTCAATAAATATTGTGCTCAGTTTTTAACATTCCTATATTAACTGAATGATTGTATTTATTGTATATTTTATACTCTATTACATAGGTTGAAATTAAAATTTATAGTTGGATATCTTGTCTACTATTGATTTCCCATTACCATTCCCATTTTCCAATTATTAAGTTAAGATTAAAATCGTGATTTTAATACCCTGAATCGAATAATTTTCCGAAAATACCTATGTTCCGAATAAAAGTTTCACTTGCATCGTGGTTTCATAAAACCACACAATTCTATTCTTTTATATATCTTTATATATATAATTCTTCTGTCTGTGTGTATATGACTGAACTCGCCCTTATCGGCAGGACAGATTTTATGATATTAGACGTAATTTTTTGTGAGTTCAGGTTTATTCAGTGCTTTGGATCAGCCATGCTCAACCTGCAGCCTGTGTAGTTGACCCAATCGGTTATATTTTGAATTATTTTAAATTTCGTGCCCATCAGAAAAACTATGAGCACGCTGAGTAAATTAAATAGATACCAGATAACCCGACCGCAATGCGTTCCTTATGATATAAGAGTTATACCAAGCTTCTTTTATTGGACAACCATTTTTCACTACATTAATACGTTGTTAATTTGAAATTACGTTTTTTTTATGTAATACCTAAATATTTGTAGTTTGCGGCCCGCGACACCATCAGTGAAACGTGTTAGTGGCCCATTTTAAAAAAAAGGTTGAGTACCACTAGTTTAGATTCACCACTGGCCCTGGTAGGTGACTTTTTTATTCTCGAACTGACTACGGTATTGGCCTAGCAAGGCCTTAACAACTCCACCGTGGTAGGTGACGCTGAGGTTGCATTTTAAGATTATTTTTATCAAGGCATGATAACGTCCGCCGGGTATGCTAGTTTTAGTATATGAACTTACCTAAACGGTTTCTGTCCAGTGTGCGTCCTAACGTGTGCCGTTAAGTTGGCCGCTTGCGAGAAGCTTTTATTACAATCACCACATCTGTAAGGTCTCTCGCCGGAGTGAGTCCGGAGGTGCGTCTTCAGAGTACTGGGTCTTGCGTACGTCTTCCCACATATACGGCAAAGGTTCGGTTTCTGTTCGTCATTTTCTGAACAACCGCTTAACGCTCCCACCTGTGATTTTTTTTTATTTTATTGCATTTTTGGCAACCAATCTTCTACTAGATTATTACTGCCATTGTCGAGTAGGTATTACAAGTTTCTTGCGATCATTATATTGAACTAACAAGATAGTGGCCGTCTTGTTAGAATTTTTCAGGGAGTTTTTATGGCAAGTCAGAATCCATGCTCCGTGGTATTATTCCGATCCACTTCACTTGTGTAGAATAACCGAACTATATTACGTAAAACAGAACCAATATTACAAAATAAAGAGCCAAATAAAACAAGACTATGAATAAAATACAAAATCCACTAGATGGCACTCCAAGTAGCCGCCAAAAAATCCCACCTGTGATTTTATAAATACATCAAGAAAAAATCCATTTTCCAATCCAAAAAAGATGAAGAAAATCGGCTGAGAAACAGAGAAGCAAGATGTTTTTCACCGTTTCCTCACTGCTTATTTATATATAGACTAGTTTCTGTGCGTGGCTTCGTCCACGTGGAATAATTACTTTGGGGTAACGCTAACACTCAGTGGATCTCAAAAGGAAAAATTCCCGATTTTGAAACATTCTTTATTGTTGCTCCGCTCCTATTGGTCTTAGCGTGATGATATATAGCCTATAGCCTTCCTTGGTAAATGAGCTATTTAACACTGACAGAAATTTTTAAATCAGAACCGTAGCTCCTGAGATTAGCGCGTTCGACCAAACAAACAAACAAACAAACCCTTGAGCTCTATAATATTAGTATAGATAATAGAGAGAAGAAATAGTATAAACAGATGAAAACAGATAAAACTTCTAATGTTAATTTCGAAAGCTATACAAAGCAACGTGTGTAAAAACAGTTACGATCGCAAATCAACTCTTCATTGAAGAATAAGCAGCAAGTATTGAAAAACAGATTTAACTAGGAAATTTAGTTACAATAAAGAACATGCTAGAACATCGAAAAAATCACATAGAAAAACTAGAAGAACTAAAACCCATGAATCCAATCCTTGCAATATCTCCTTTTATCCTTTTTAATATTATAATAATTGCGAATGTAAGTTTGTTCATCTGTTACGCTTTCATATCTTAAGTACTCAACGGATCATTAAAGACAAAAGACAGCGTCATTTAGCAAACTACACGACTGAAGTCGAAATTGGCACTTTTTACTCTTAAATTTCATTTGATAAATATTCTCATGACGCGTCAAACTACTCATCGCATTTCGAACGTTTCAACCAATAAGAAACCAGTCTTCAAATCACTATTAACTGCATGAAAATAAATACAACATAATGCAATAAAAAACAGTATTTCATTCTTTTGTAAAATGGGTCAAATTGACTTGTTTCTTGTTGTTTATTAAGCGACGCGACGATAGGAGTACGTTTCTCTCAGGAAAAATAATATTTCCGATGGACACATTAAATCTACATTAACACCAATGCAGCCACGGACTAATCTATCTATACATATAATAAGAATGTAAATCTAACGTGCCTGTAATTTTTAGATTTTTGTAAAAAAAATTGTTACAAGTGTAATAAGTAATAAAATACAATTCATTCATTAAAAAAAAATTCTGACTGTATTTTTGAATAAGGATCGCTTCTAAAGTACTGCTATCACGATAAAACCTCACCAAGAAAATCGTAAAGTATATCCTCGAGTAACATGTAGTCTTAGTTCCATTAACATCGGTTCACTCTATCATAAGTTATTGTAATATTAATGACGACGTGACTTAAGTACGACAGAAAAGTAGATAAGTAAAGACTTAATACATTCAGAAGATTTTAGTAGTCACTGTTTTTTTATATTAGGTTCCACGCCGACGGAGTCGCGGGCACAGGTAATCAGCAAAGAAAAATAGTGGAAACTAACCTGCACCTTTCCAGAATTCACGCACGTCGTATACTGGTACTCCTGTGGATGCATTTGTGTCTGATGGTTATATATGTACCCGTTATTTTGTTCTTTTTGATTATCCTGCACAAACACTTTCGACTGTGGCCTCTTCACCAACGTCTTCTGGTTCGCGAAATTCGGTTTTTGTTGGAATATCGAGTAATTAGGGTTTGATTTTTGCGGGTTCTGCAGGATTGGCTTGAATGTTGACGATGCGGTGATTAGCGGATCTGATTGGTTTGGGGTACGAAAGTCGGCTGTAAAGGAATATGTAGCGGACGGGTACGGGGTTGGACTGACCACGTTTACGTTTTGTGTTTGCGGGTACACCACGTTCACTGAAGGCGACGAAGCGTTTTGATTCCATTGGACCTGGGGAGGAGTGATCTTTTTTAATATTCTTCTGTGTAGAACTGCCCCTTGAAAATATCGCTTTTGCAATAAAAAAATAATTTTTGAAATCGATTTAAAAAGGTTTTCAACAAATAATAAAACGAGATAACACATGTTATGTCAGCTTTTATATTTTGTTCATAATTTTGTGTGTTATTTGACTCTATATTTTGTAATATTGGTGGTATTTTACGTAATATAGTTCGTTTATTGACTACAAGTGAAGTGGAAGGGAAATAATACTACGGAGTATGAATTCTGAGATACCACAAAAACTTCCTGCAAAGTTCTAACAAAACAGGCACCATCTTGTCAAAACATAGAAATTATCACTATACACTTGTATTATTATTACCTACTGTACAATAGCAATAATAGTGTGTGTTTGTAGGTGATAGAGCCACGCTGAAGATATTACTGGTTCCAGCATGAATGGGTCGGCTCGCCCGGGGTACTACCACCCGACACACAGAAACACCGACGTGAAGTAAGTGCTTGCATTGTTGCGTTTCGTTCGGTCAGTTAGAGCGCTGGAAGACCACCTACCCTCCCTCTCCCTCTCCCCCTGTACTATGTGTTTGGATACATACTGGTAACGCACTTGCGATTCCCCTGATAGTGTCTATGGACGGTCGTGATCACTTAACATCAGATGACCCACTTGTTCGTTTGGATTTGTTGTTAAAAATAAAATAAAAGTAACGTTATGTGCTGTCTGCCTGTATGTGTTGCCTCGAGAAGTTTAATTACATTTTTACTCAGACAGTGCCTACGAAGCTTAAAGTCTATCGACAATCGATCAAATCGATATTCTCCTAGCTACCCTAATGAACCAGTAATCTTGATTATATACCTGTGAGCAGATCTGATCGGGTGGACATCCGTGCATCGTCATATTCATGGATACGTTAACACTCATGGTGGGAAAGAGAGGCGCGCTGCTGTAGTGTTCATAGTAAGGATATCCACCATTACCGTTCATCATCACCTACATTATACCATAGAATAAATAATAGGGCTGGCTGCCGCGGCTGGCTCGCGCTGTCTTTATTTCAAAAGTAATCCAACCGAACCGACATGGACGATATCAATCACATTGTCCCGAACGAATTCCTTATTAACGCCACCTCAACGGAAGTTGATCAAGTGCAGACAATCTACACCTGGGCACTGTGATCGAAATCTTTCTGTGTATATTAATATTGTGGAGTATTTATTTCTATTTTTCCGTCTCGGTTCAATTAGATTAGGCTAGACTTGAGAAACAAATACAGCACTAACCGGCCGCGGCAGCGGTCGGCGGGCGCACTGCAGTGGCGTTAATACGTAAATACTAATAATAGCAACATTGTCATTTACGTCAAATTATCAATGGATCAAGATAAGTTAGAAATGTCTGTAATTTTAAAATCTATTCAGAGTTCTTAGATTATTACGCCTTCTTACTACTACCCCTCGTTTGTGAATTAAATATAACTCTTCATTTGAGACCCTGAATACCTATCTGAGATATATCTCATTGCCACTTTTTTACTCGAGGAAACCCCTTATATCCACTAGGGTGGGCCAGGAAAAACTTTGATATTTTTCCTTAACCATATAAATATCGTTCAAGATAACTTTGAGCTCTTAATATTAATACTATGAAATGGCTCGTTGTTATTTTGAATTTTCCATATAAATAACACGGGCAGAAAATTTATCTTCATTTGGAATTTTCATGCGCTCGAACGCATTATCATCCAGTGGGATCGAAAATATATACTAGTAGGGAATTAAACGATATGTCCGACTCGCACAATCTAAAATCCCGTGGTGATCTACACTCTTTGGCTGGGGGGTAGGAATTGCGCGAGCATTGCATCCGCTCAATACTTAATCGCCTCTAAAACAACTAAAATGCTTACTTAAAATGTAATACCTTTTAAATATCCTTCTAAAATCTCTTTACGATTTATTAGACATCTTAGAAATGTCTCTAAAGATAAATAAAAGAAAAAATGTATTGTTTTAGAATTACATCAATAAAATGAACGCTGAAATATTTTTTTATTAGTATTATTCATTATATTATTATGAATTTTGAACATGTTTATAAGTTTTAATTATCTCGCAATTAATTTTCAACGAAATAAATAAGTAAATAACTAAATGATACTAAGAAATAGATCACGATAAATAGTCCTGATAATGTTGACACTAAAACAAGGTCTAAATACAATTTATTCATCTGTCAGATTATACTTATAACATTACTACGTAGAATATTTATGTCGAAGCAACGTTTACAATATAAGCAAATTTTTAACTCACTCCTTTTATAGGAAATTTTCATAAATACCATACCTGTTTCTACAAAGTCATTGAAATAAAATTATTGAAGTTATACTTCTTTTGGCGCGTTGGGGAAAAATGATGAGAGTAAATTTTTACGATGCGCGCGCACACCGTCACGAAAAACCGACACCCTGAAGTTATTACGATGCGCGAGCATACCGTCACGAAAAACCGACACCCTGAAGTTATAACGATGCGCGCGCACACCGTCACGCAAAACCGACACCCTGAAGTTATTACGATGCGCGCGCACACCGTCACTAAAAACCAACACCCTGAAGTTATTACGATGCGCGCGCACACCGTCACTAAAAACCAACACCCTGAAGTTAGCTATAGTCAACATTTTATTTCTTTGTATTTGTTTTTTGTATTTCTTTGTATTAAAACTTTCAATGTATTAAATACCTTTTGTCTATTGTTAGTGTCGTTTTTTCTACAAACGTAGAATAAGGCGAAAGATATATATATATTTTTATCTTGTTACGCCAAAGAAGTATAACTTCTAACGCGTGTACATAAGTACACACACACTTTTATTTAAAGAGACACTCGTATATTATTTAATTCAAATTATTAAAATAAACGTAAAGCTCTCCGCGGGAATGTTCTTGGAAAAACGAAATCCTTGCGTAACTTGATACCATGTTAATTACAATAATTTCAAATAGAAACCTAATAAAAGCCCGTCGCGACTTACAGCAGATTTCCTTTACAATTTTTCCCGAAACCACCCCTTTATTGTTAGACAAAGACTGCAATACAAATCCATTGATGTTAGAACGAGAGATCGTGACCGAGCTAAAGCACCATTATAATATAACCGTCCTTTATTAACTAATCGTGTCGCGAGAGCGTGTGAAAGAGGTGGGTATATACCTGGGGATGCACGTTTTCGGAGGAACAGTCGCCATGGACGACAGCGTGTTTTAGCGAGAGGAGGACATCTGCCGCGTCCCCTCCACCCCTCTCACGGCACTCCCCTGTGTTGTTCCTGCTGGGAGTAATGACATTTCATTAAATAAGTACATATCTAACAAAAAAAAACATAATACGGCAAGGCATATATCATAATATTGAACTTAGCTCTGATTTTACATTTACGTTTTTAAATCTTTAGCTAGGTCTTAGTATATTTTCTTGCAATAAGTTTTATATGAAATAAATAGGGAGGAAAATAGTAAAGTCAATTGACTAAAAAAACTGATACTATCCTATTCATACGTCTAAATTATTAGATATTTAATTTTAAATATTTATATAATAATAATAATTTAATATTTATTTAAGTATTTCATGTAAAATATTTTTTCTAACCTAAAAGTATAAATACAATAAATAAATTGTAAACTTCATGGTTAAGTAAAAAAAAAGTTCTTAGGAGTGAAAGAATAATTTAATGGGATGTCGTTTTTGGCGAGCGACTAGTTACTCGTTGCGTTTCAAAAATGTTTCCTCGTCTCTTATAAGAGAAGTTGATAAATAATATTCCGTGTGTACACTAAACATTTTATATATTTATTTGTGGAAGAGCCGCAACACTAACGAGTGAAACAGCTGCATGTGGCCCGCGAGCCGTGCTTTGCCGACAACTGATATATTCCTATCTATAAAGGTAATAATTTTTATAACAATCTTTATTTTTTGCATATTATTACAAAAATATTTATTAATCGGTTCTGATCAATATATTGGCTTTACCTATGCAAATAAATGTATTAGATACCTCGGGGGTTTATTATAGTACAAATGTGCATTTAAAATATATAATTTTAATGAATATTTATAAAGATACTAGCGGGCCCGGCGGACGTTGTCCTGCATTGATAATAAAACAAAATCCTAAAACTCAAGCAGCGCCACCTACCGGGTCCAATTGTGAATTTAAATCATTCTCGAATCCACTGGAACACGCACACAAAATTTCATAAAAATCGGTCCAACCGTTTAGGAGGAGTTCAGTGACATACACACGTACAGAAGAAATTTATACATAGAGATTAACATGATATCAACATCGATCAACATTCAGATACTTGTGAAAAAGACGAAGCGCCCTTGAATGAAAACATCCTGACGATAGCGGAAAACAAGTATGGTAGTTGGACATTTTCTAATTACTCTGGGTACACCTATGGGTGTGTTCTGGCAGCTAGCCTTTGGAACCAGCCTCCCTAGGTTTAGCGTGTTTACCATACTAAACCACATCGGCATTTAACATGAGCTGAAATTGTAATTAAACGCTAAAACCTATAACGTAGGTCTCTGTAGGTGGTAGAGCCACGCTGAAGCTATTACTGGTTTCAGCATGAATAGGTCGTCTCGCCCAGGGTAGTACCAACCTCTCATAGAAAACTGACGTGAAGTAACAGTGCTTGCATTTTTACGTTTCTTTCGGTTAGTCAGAGCGCCGGAGGCTCACCTCCCCTACCCTCTCCCTCTACCTCCCCCCAAACACAGGCTGGCAACGCACTTGCGACTACATTGGTGTTGCTAGTGTCTATCGACGGTGGTAATCACTTAACATCAGGTTATCCACCTTTTCGTTTGCCTCCTATGATAAATAAATAAAAAAATGTATTAATTCACACAGGTGAAACACGACACTGTGTCGATGGAGGTAGGTTCAAATCCTAGCAGCTGCGTCGGGGGTTCCGGTGAAGGAAAATTTCATGAGGAAACCATAGTATGATGGTAGCGATTTTCTATGTCCGCCTGGCTATCTATCACCCTTAAGTTGTTATTTGTCACCAAGCAACTATTGGTGTGTTCCGGCTGCTTCACTTGAGAGTCAGTTCTCATCTAGGTGTAGCGTGTTTAGGATAAAACCTATTAAGCATAAAATAATCTACGAAAGAGAGACAGAGGAGTTGCTACTAGTGATTCCTAAAAAATATTCTGCCACTTTAATGTGCTAATTGATGACTGGTCGTATTTGTGTTTCAGTACTTACTTTATACGTGTGTATATAATGAGTATGTCCGAGGTAGTTTGAAAATAGCACCAGTAACAAAGAGGTTGAGGAGCAATAAGTTTCTTTTTCCAAACTTGTTGTTTCCGGAAAGAGATCATTTGGAATTGGTAATATAAAGGGAGAGAGGGGTGATCGCAATTTGATACGATTCAGTACTCCTTTGACGTGTTGCATGGGCATGATATTAAGTCACCAAGATTCGTTAGCCCTGATATAGATACAAGTCAGAGAGTCGTGGTTATTTCAAAAGGATTTAGATGCAGGTAAGAGAGTCGTGGTAATTTCAGGAGCAATAGGTGAGCATGGTACGGACATATTATGAGACTAGCTGTGCCTGCGACTTCGTCCACGTGGAACCTGGTGTACAAAACAATGACTAATAAAGTCATCTGAATGTATTAAGAAGTCTAATTACTATCTAGGTACATTTCTCATGTACTTAAGTCGCGTCGTCATTAAAATTACAATAACTTTTGATAGACCGAACCGATTTAAATGAAACAAAGACTAAATATTACTCGAAATATGCTTTATGATTTTCTTGTAGAGGTTTTGTCATGAACGCAGTATTTCAGGAGTGATGCGTGTTCATACAAATAGACAGACAGACAGATTCAAAAACATTTCTAAAAATGATTGAAATGTATTTTATTACTTATACCTAGACACATGCAACAAATTTTTCACAAAAATCTAAAAAGTCCAGACACGATAGATTTACATTCTTATTATGTAAAGGAAGACTGAATAGGTATGGATGGATTGTGTGAAAAATGATATGTGTGAATACTGAGATGAAATCTGACAGGGGAGAGTAGAAAAAGAAAATATCTAGTACCTACCTACCTAGGTGGGATAAGAGTAAGAAGAAGAAGAACTCAGTACTTACTTATATCCGGGGCAGGGCGAGAACGGGAACAGTGATGGCAGAGGATCCAGTTCCAACGGTGGTAGGGAGAAGGAACCCATGTCTTCTGATGTCCAGCCGTCGCCAGCGCTCACGTCTTCTCCAAGAACATCGCACTGCGCTATCGTTTCGCTTAAAGCGTTTAGTTCTCCGCCATTGTCCGGGCAACAGTTTTCGTTTTCCTGCTGTTCAATAAACGATATAAATATTCTTTTATACTTTGAAGTAACAGATAGGTAGATGTTAAATGAACAAATAACAGATGATTGCAGTCTTGAGGTCAATTATATTAAGTTGAAACTCCTGAAGATTTAATTAACACACCTCATATGTCAGTATGTGGTGCCAACCACACCCTACGAAGCAAAACACAATATCCAAGCACTGCTAGTTTGTTCCCAGAGTCGAATTTTGCTAAAGCTTTTCGATTTTTAATTCAATCACTAGATTGACATATCAGATCAGAAGAAACAACATACGTTCCATACAAGTATGTACTATTCCCTTTTCTCTTTAGCACGTATCTACGTATTTTGTAGGTGGTAGAGCCACGCTGAAGCTATTACTGGTTTCAACATGAATGGGTCGGCTCGCCCGGGCTAGTACCATCCTCTCATAGAAAACCTACGTGAAGAAACAGTGCTTGCATTGTTGCGTTTCGTTCGCCAAAGCGCGAAAGGCCCAACTCTCCGCCCCTTTCTCATAACCCCTCCCTCCCTTCCCCAAAACACAGGCTGGCAACGCACTTTCGACTCCCCTAGTGTTGTTAATGTCTATGGACGGTGGCGGTCACGTGACGTCAGATGAGCTACTTGTTCGTTTGCCAGCTATGACATTAAAAAAAACATAAGAACATGATGAAAAGAGAGGTGTAGTATTAAATGTATTTACATCCAATAATGAAGCAATCGGAATTAAGGAATTAAAATAAAAGTCCTGACTGGAAGAATAATGAATCCTTGTCTACCTATATTAAAGAACGAATTAATTAATTGCGTATTAGAAAATATTTGATTTAACGATGTCATACTTATAAATTATGCAGTCTAATATAACGCCTTACGCAAAAGTAACATCTCATAATATTAAATTACATCAAACAATTTAGGCCACATACCGTGTCAGAATATATATATATATCAATGGTATTATCAGCTTACTTATACTACTTACTTACTTATAATATCGTTGATATTTAGTCGGACCATAAGTTCCGTCACACCTTTTAAATCTAATTTAAGTTTCATGACAAAAAAGGTGTAAATTCATTTTGAATAAGAATATTTTCGGTAAATAAGCTTATTTTGTTTCTTTAAAAATGTAGTGGACGCAAACGAAAGATTCGGGTATGAGCAAAATAATGCTAAATGAGGACACGGGACTCCAAGCTTATGAACTTTAAACTGGACATTTTCATAATGCCTGAAAAAAATAAGGCTAAGATAAACCCGCGCTTTCTTAAAATGAGCTAGCTATATAGGGAATTTTTTGACAATATTTATTTTTTCAGCCAACAGCCAGATAAATAATACAATAAAAATAAAGATTACTAGATTGAAGCCCAAATAGCTGTTAACACATTGGCAAAGCTTACCCTACTAACAGTATTTAAAAGTTAATTTATATAACACTAGCCTATGCCCGTGACTTCGTTCGCGTGGAATAGTTACTTTGGGCTAAAACTAACACGCAGCGGAAGCTCTCAAGAGGAAAAAAAACTCCGATTTTGAAACATTCTTAAGTGGTGCTCCGCTCCTATTGGTCTTAGACTTAGATAACCTTCCTCAATAAATGAGCTATATAACACTGAAAGAAAATAGGGCCAGTAGTTCCTGAGATTACCCCCTATAACGTCACAAACTCACAAACTTTACCTATTTATAATATTAATATAGACTAGCAGGCCCGGCGGACGTTGTCCGTCCTAATAATAATAAAACCTTGACAAATTATATACCTAAACCTTCCTCATTAATCGCTTTATCTACTGGTGAAAACCGCATGACAATCCGTTCAGTAGTGTTTGAGTTTATCGCGAACAGACAGACAGACATGACAGAGGACTTTGTTTTATAATATTAGAGTGATTCAATATTAAACCTTAAATAAGAGAATAGATGAAATAGTGAAAATTAATTCAATAATAAAAACTAAAATTAACAATAATAATAACTAAAAAAACAAAATAATAAATGTTAACAACAAACAAACACATTACATACATACTACAGATCATTATAAAGCATACTAAAGTACTGAAGTATAATTATTACTGAATGTATTTAAAATAGTTGTCGAAATAAAATGCGTTTAATTGTCCTTTGTATTTAAAAGCTCGAAGATCAACTACATCTGATGAGGTATGTTTAGATGCGAGTTCATTTGTTCAATAAACTGCGAAATATTTCTTACAGGCGAGAAATTAATAAATTGAAAAAATAGTGCGTGGAGTCCCTCCGCGCGGAAGAAGTGAAACTTCGTAATGTGGAAATGAAAACAAGAAGGGGTAGAAATTGATTTTTAGTGAAATCATATTGTTTCTTTAAGACAAACTTTATTAACATTGCTTACAATTCACAATTGATCGCATCTTTTAATTAGCATTTTCAAGTGGAGAATTATCCAAATCTATAACATTTACAATGGGATTATGATAACTAAAGTAAGATACGAAATGTTTGATTATTTTTCTCACTCTGTCTCTTACTATTCCCCTTCCCCAGGAGCGTTCAACGTTTAACGCAACAGTGCTTTCATACCCCCTTCATGGTAGCGTTAAACGTTTAACGCAACCTTATTGGAAGTCGCATTAGAACTTTCACTTCAATAAAGTATAAACAACGTGTATGCATACAACAGTGATGAAGCAGATAGACGTGTCCCGAGAACGAACTACACAACACTGCAGTTATGTATCAAAATACTACTATCCTGCAAATACCATGCAACATCTTTCTCAAACCAACACCGAGTATTCGAAGTTTCAGCTCTAGCTCCTCGGGCAGTAACGACGTAAAGCAGGATTATTAGTCTTAAAAATAAGGTAAAAAAAAACTTAATTTTATAGTGTTCAACAATATCTGTAAATACACTCAATAAACTTTATTTTGAACCAAAAAATTGTACAAGATAAAATTGAACGGCATTAGCTGCATTAATAGAACTAATTGTTTCATAGCCATGAACATCCGCCTCCCGAGTAACAGGAGCTCTTGCGTTATCAGAAACGATTATATAAAATTTTAAATAGGTGTCTATCTTGTATAGTGATGAAAAAAAAGTGAAATAATTGAAATGTTACGTTAACTTTGAGTATGTGAGATTATTGTTGTATTTAATAAGGGATATAAGGACCATTAATTTCTGGGGACGATGAGAGAGTAGATACCGTCAACTCCTAGTTTATAACAAAGCTTTTAGTTTCCTTATAGGTGTAAGAAGTCAATTTGCTATGCGTTTTTTTTTTTTGCATTCACTATAAGTTATAGGAAAAACATTAAGTTCTTTGAAAGTACAGAATACAGAAGTATTCTTAAGTTTTCTTTATTATACAGAAGTAGAACCTTGGAATCAATTTTATCATCTCGACGAAAGGCCTACTCCCAACGTATACTTAATAAGCCAACTTTTGGAGGTGAACACCTTGGCTAAAGCTCAGACAATTTAGAGTCTTTCAAAGTATCCCTAATTAAAGAAGTTATTGATAAAGACATGAACGTTGTGTATGCTGTAACGCACAACAGCCCTTCCAGGTTGCGAGCTCTAGTATTTACAATCACGGAGAGCATTTCGAATAACTTCAGTCAGTTTTCACATGTAATAATTTATACACATATCAAAAATAAATAAATGACATTGTGATCTAGATAGTAAGCATGCGAATCCTAGAGAAGAACCGACTTTAATGCGCAATTGCAGAAACACATCTATCTATACGCGTTTGATAACAAAATATTAATTTGTATGTGCTAGGTAGCCAGAGCGACCTTCACTATGATTTTATCATAAGAGAAACATTATTTAACATAAAGCCTATTGCAAGATTTGAAATAACATCGATCAAAACGATGTGGTCATTAACATTGCGCGAGGATTACAATCAAAATTAAATAATCCTTATTAATTTACGTCTAAGATTGTCCAAAATTCTACAGCATAATTAATTCATGATATAATAACAAATAGTATTAATGGAAATCTGTTAATCAGTTTTCGACAATCAGAAATGTCGATAATTGATCTCGCTTACCCCAATTAAATTGCAGGATTTGAAATTACGTTGATCAACATGGTGTCCAACTCAAGTGATTACAATCAAAATTAAATAATCCTTATTAATTTACGTCTAAGATTGTCCAAAATTCTACAGCATAATTAATTCATGATATAATAACAAATAGTATTTTAATGGAAATCTGTTAATCAGTTTTCGACAATCAGAAATGCTGATAATTGATCTCGCTTACCCCAATTAAATTGCAGGATTTGAAATTGCGTTGATCAACATGGTGTCCAACTCAAGTGATTACAATCAAAATGAAATAATCCTTATTAATTTACGTCTAAGATTGTCCAAAATTCTACAGCATAATTAATTCATGATATAATAACAAATAGTATTAATGGAAATCTGTTAATCAGTTTTCGACAATCAGAAATGTCGATAATTGATCTCGCTTACCCCAATTAAATTGCAGGATTTGAAATTACGTTGATCAACATGGTGTCCAACTCAAGTTATTGCAATCAAAATCGAATAATCCTTATTCATTTAAGTCCGGGATTGTCCAAATATGCAACATCATAATTAATCACGACATATTATAAAACAAAGTCCTCTAGCACCGTCTGTCTGTCTGTTCCCGACTCAAAACTATTGAATTTTCATGCGGTTTTAACCAGTATATAAAGTGAACCACGAGGAAGGTTTAGGTATATAATTTATCAAGATTTTTTATTATTATCGAGGCGGGATAACGTCTGCCAGGCCCGCTAGTAACAAGTAATATTTATGCAAATCTGTCAATCAGTTTTCGACAATCAGAAATATCGATAATCGATCTCGCTTACTCTAATTAAAATGTTGTTGTAAATATTTTAAGTGGTAATAAATATTGATATTTGAGGGCACCTGACAACACTGGTCGGAGAAGTCCCTGAGCTGGTTGTGCAGACAGGCGCAGGGCTGCAGCGGGTCGCAGCAGAGCCCGTGGCAGCCCTGGCAGCACTCGCTCAGCCCGTACTGAGGGTTGTTGGGCACGTAGCACTCCATGGCCCCGCCTCTCGTTCGCGCGCATCTTCACAGCGCAGGGGTGGAGCGAGATCTCATCGCGATGCTGCGAGATTTAGTCAACTCTCCGACGTTTGTAATCGCGCGTTGCCATACCTGAAATATTATCAAGTGATTATGTATTCGATCATGCCCTTTGGTAACTAAATTATTGTTTAGTATAAATTAATTACAAAAACATGTCTTTATTACAAAATTTCAAATGAAATCAATCGAAAATTAATAAAATCAAATCAAAAATACTTTATTCAATTTAGGCCCTAAGAAGTCGCTTATGAACCCACCGGTTCGGACAACAATTCGATACATATTTTTACAAACGTAGACATTCAAAATATGTTATAACGACATCGAAGGGACTACTCATATTTAGTCGCAAAAACCGATAGTCGTAACAGCCGGTGATGTTTTCGAGATACGGTATTCAGCCGGGATCTTTGTTCTGGGTCAATATAACCGGTAATTATGTTGTTTAAACGATATCGGTTTCGACAAGTTATTTACATACGTTTTTGGTGGATGCACAGATAGTGGTGTCATTGCCAGACGTTTACGTGAGACATACTGATCGGCTCCATAATAGCCTTCAGACATTAAACTTCTTAAATTTTAATTTTGTATTATCCTTAATACAATTATTACTTATTATCCTTAATCCTTAAATTTTGTAAAGGACCGGCTTGATCTAAACTGTAACAAACTGGTCGTCCCATGTTTCAGACTTAGCAAAACCAGTAATAGTTTTTTAGGTAATAGTGTTAGGTTTTACAATAAAGTCCCAAAGCAAGTTACTGATTTGCCGGACTGTAAATTTAAGCGCCACGTCAAACAGGTATAGTGTCAAAAGGCTATTCTAGAGTAGATCAGTATGTGAACGATGGTGGTGTCTGGAATTGACTCCTCTCTGTGCATCCACTAAAAACGGTATTGTAACGTATAATGTATTCGAAATATGTGTATGTTAAAAAGAAGTACCCGATTGAGTTTCTTGCCGGTTCTTCTCTATGACTGGGTTGTTTTCAGAACCGGTGGTAGTTTTGACGTTCATAAGCGCCTTATTAGGGCCTAAACTGAATAAAGTATTTTTGATTTGATTTGATTTGAAACTAACTAAAGTGATAGACAATTATTGGAAAATAAGTACATCTCAAATTAATTAGCCGTCTAATATATTATCCTCATCTATATATTCGGATTATTATAAAAGATAAGGAATGTTTGTTTCATTTTAAAAAAGGACAACAAGCAAGATCGATGGGCATATAAAATTAATCGCTCGATTAATTTTAATTTGAATTAATTTAAATTTTAATTTAAATTAATTTTAATTTAAATTAATTTAAATTTAAATTAATTTTCATTTTAATTAAATTAATTATTAATGGACGTTCGTCCATAAGACCAAAATATGAAACGAGAATTGTTGTGTGAATTGTGATGACAGTCATATTCCTTGCGTAAAATGTAGGCGATGAAAAGTAGAAAATCTTTCAAATTAAATTAGTGAGTGGTAACAGACAGACTTATTTATTTATCGTCAGGTTCGTTGACACATGATCTTTATGTGTAACCTCTATACATCTTTACATATATATAATATTAGGGTGGCGTAAAAAACGTTTTTTTTTTCGAGTCTCTTAAGAAAATGTGTTAGTTTATCATGTTTTAAGAGACGACACCAAAGCGCGGATCAAAAAAAAAATAAGAGGCCGCTCAAAAAAAATTTCAAAATCGTCGATAATCTTTTTTTTCTCGTTATTTCACTATTTTCTGCCATTAAAATGTTTAGAATCCTGAAGTTTTCAAGTCCATATGTTATTATATATAGGTCGCTCCAAATTTTTTTAAGTTCCCAAGTAGAGTACATTAGTCCTTTTCGAGTGACTTCCGAACATGAATATTAATGACTTTTTTTTTTAAGTTGACACACTAAAGAACAGAAATAAGACTAGGTAGATGCAAAAAAAATCCAGACGATTTTCACTCTCCAAATACTTCAATTAGGTAAATTTATCATAATTGATCTAAATAAAGCAGTTACTACTGCTACAGTTTCCTAAACTGAATTATCGCTCGTTAAGTTATACCCATAAGATATGTAGTGGTAATGCTGACAACGTTTTTCGTATTGAAAAGTACTACGTAGTTAGCCACAGCCCCCACTCGAGTCAGTCGTTGTAGAGCCTCCGTCGCTAACCCATGTCTACTGTAAATTTAGTGTATAGTGTGTGTTTTAATGTCTTCTCGTGTTCTTGATGTGTGAGTGTAGGGTGGAGAAAATAATACTCCAAAATATACACTAATAATCAAGATTTATTACTTTCGAAAAGTAGACATGGGTTAGCGACGGAGGCTCTACAACGACTGACTCGAGCGGGGGCTGTGGCTAACTACGTAGTACTTTTCAATACGAAAAACGTTGTCAGCATTACCACTACAGATATATTTATACATTTTAAAGTAAATTCGTCATTTAATTAAAAACTAATCCAAAATATGTAAATCGATACTTTCTCATCTTCTACCTATACATACATGTTAATGTTAATCTAACGTGTCTGTACTGTTTACATTTTTGTTCAAAAAATTGTTGCAGGTGTCTTAGAATCATTATCATTACATAGTATAAAACAAAGTCCGCTACCGCGTCTGTCTGTCTGTCTGTTCGCGATAAACTCAAAAACTACCGAACGGATTTTCATGCGGTTTTCACCGGTGGATAAAGTGATTGATGAAGAACGTTTTAGTATATAATTTGTCTAGGATTTTTTCATAATCAGGGCGGGACAACGTCTGCCGGGCCCGCTAGTAAGTAATAAAATACGTATTCAATCATTTTTAGAAATGTCTGTCTGTCTATATGTCTGTACGTTTTTTTTGAAAATGCATCACTGCTAAACCACTGCCTTCACGATGAAACCTCACCAAGAAAATGAGAAAGCATATCCTCGAGTAACTTTTAGTCTTGGTCTCATTAAAATCGATTCACTCTATCAAAAATTATTGTAATTTTAATGACGACGCGAGATATACTTGATACATTCAGATGATTTTATTAGTCACTGGTTTTTTTACATTACGTTCGAGTCGCGGGTACAGCTAGTCCTAACTAATATTACCCATAAATGGGAATGTGAGTTTGTTTGTTTGTTATGCTTTCACGCCTACTATTCCATCGCTAATTATTAGTCTTTGGATATCTACATGTTGCCACAGATACAAAAATGGACATAAGGTACATTTCTTCCACAAGAAATGTGCTGTGTCCGAGGGATAGTTCAAATCAACATAACCGCGAGCATAACCACGAACAAAAGCTAGTTCAATTGAATATTTGTACTTTATATTCTCTCTAAGAATGAACTGGAAATGTGTTTATTGATGTGACAAACACACATCCTGGACAATCAAGGAAAATAGTGTATTGTCCACTTACTTAAGTAACTATCACCACATATTATAAAACAAAGTTCTCTACCACGTTTGCCTGTCTTTTTGGTATTAACTCAAAAATTACTAAACGGATTTTCATGCGGTTTTCACTAGTAGATAAAATGATTCATGTGGAAGGTTTAAGTATATAATTTGTCAAAGTTTTCTTTATTATCAGGGCGGGACAACGTCCGCCGAGCTCGCTAGTTATTTTCTAAAAAGTAAAAAGCCCCATATTAAATGAATGGGAAAAGTATCGTCATTTAGGCACGGTAAACGGTATCGGATTTTTTTTTTAGATGTTATTAAGTTATAAATTTACGATCTCAACGATACCCAAGTCAAAAAGGCAATTTGGCAAATAACGGACCCTAGTGTACAACTTATTAATAGAACAAGATAATAACAGAATTGTAAAATATCTCCTTTTTATTTTCATAGTAGCTGATCCGTGCAACTTCGTCTGTACCATGAAGGTTATTACCGGTTTCAATTATATTTTTAAACCCAAAAAATCTTTAAAAACCTAATATACCCGATTACAGCGACTCCTGCAGTTCTCAATTGTGAATCCAAACTATTCAGGAACTCACTATACCCAGTTGGTATGTGAGAAATCTTTTAAAATAAGCCTAGCATCCGTTTGCAGCATCACCAATCGGGTCCAATTTAGTTATTTGTTCTATAAGAATTTGTAAGTATACGTGAAATCTGCATTCAAACTTAATCTTGTCAAATTTATTTTACTCTTGACACATAGCCCATCGTCTTGTTGCCTGAGATATTAAACTTAGATATACTCGTATATGGTGTCGTGGACTTCTTTGTAAAAGTAATGAATATTTTTGCCATAGAATTTATTCTTTTATTTCAAACCGTCCAAGCAGCGCACGTCAATTATACAGTTTTGCTAATTTTAATTACATTTATCGTGATCAATTATTGAAAATACATATGTAGCAAAAAAGAGTTTAATATACTTTTCTAACAGTGAAAGAATTTTCAAAATCGGATCAGTAGTACCAGAGATTACCCCGAACATTCAAACTCACTAACTTCAACTTTTTAATATTAGATTCTAATAGATACGAATTCTACCAGTGTCAAGTCAGTCATGGGAGAGTCACTTTATAGGTAGTATTCAATTTTTATTGTATAATTTAATTCTTCCAGATTAGGCCCCTGAAATACACAAAGACAAACACAACACTTACAGACATCATGCCTTAAATAAATATATATTTACATAATAATTACTGTTAGTTATTGCGTTACTTTAAAGTTTAATTTTGTTAAAACTTATAAAATTTGCCAGAGTTAGTATTATACATAGTAGTAGTAGTAGTAGACGTAGTATATTGTTAAGTAAAATATCATACAATACTATACAAAATTGGGGCAACTGAAAAAAATGTGTTCTAGAGTGCCTTCATCCATCCCACATTTACATATTGAGTTGTTCCTGATTCTGAGCTCTGCAAGTTGGACTGGAGAGCACACCTCTACAGATAGATCGTCAGTCTACAGATTGTAGACGCAGCAAGCTTGTAACAGTTACGAAACTTATAAAGCCATGGCTTACCCGGAATGTTATCCTGAATATATCCAGAAGCATATGACTTGCCATTAATTTGGTTTGATGCATACCAATTTGAATTCCATGATGCAAACAAATCAGTCTTATTAGGAGAGGATAAATCCTGAACATAGATATTATAGTGATCAAAATATCCAGTCTGGACAGATTCTTTAGCAAGAACACCAATAGCTTCATTACCCTGGTTCCCACTATGTCCTGTTATCCATGCCAGAACTACATAAATTCCTAAACAATGACGTTGACACAAATGGAATTTAAAAATTATGATAACTGGGAACACTATAAAAAATCAGACTATGCTAAATAGTTTGTAAGCCACTCAGAGAACCTGTCAATATGATAGTTTGATCTAATTTATATGATAGTACAAATTTGATAGCTTCTAATATAGCAACTACTTCACCTGTGTAGGTGGAGGATTAAGAAGGGTATTTATTACCTTCAATAATATTACTGTAGATAAAAATGATATACATATGTAATGTATCACATTGTCATATAAATAAATGTATTATTGCAGGCATACGGGTGCATAAATATCATTTCCGAATGTTGCGAAATTTAAAAAAGTAATTAAAAACTTAGCGTATGCCATTTTGCGTATGCCATTTAGCGTATGCTATTGTAGCTAATTCGGAAGCCGATGGGTTAAATAGCTAATTCAATTGAAATATGTGAAAATAATATTGAAATGTAGTGTCAAAAGTTCCGATAAGAACTAAAAACCCTTTCTTTCTTTAAGGAAAACAAGTTCATTAATATATTAAAAACACAATTATATATATACAGATTTTGTGATAGGAACACTCTCGAGCGTCCCCAGAATACTCTACTAAATTATTATCACAATCTGTTTAGTAGTTTCGGCATGCATAGCGGCCAAAGATACAAAGATTGATTTTTATATATAAAGAAAGATTAGCAGGCCCGACGGACGTCGTCCAGCCCTGATAATAAAAGAAAACCTTGACAAATTATTTTATATACTTAAACATTCCTGTGGCAAAACGGACGTGGCAGAGGACTTTGTTTTATAACATGTAGTGATGGCATACTGAAATATGTATAGCATATAGGTTACACCACCGCCACAGCTAAGGTGAATCTAACGACACTGGATATGTTAAAATCCATTAAGCCGTTTAGGGTATAACAGTGCGTGTAAAAAAATACAACTAATTCCTTTACTTTACAACCTTTGCATCCTTAGAAAAAAAAAGCATAGAATCTGTACATGAGTTGATAAATCCAATATTCTCATCAAGACTTTGGCGAGATTTTGTCGGTATCCTGGAATGTAATATAGTGGATTTTATATTTTATTCATAATCTTGTGTTATTTGATTATATATTTTGTAATTATTAATGGTGTTTTAAGTAATATTGTTTGGTTATTGTGCACAAGCGAAGTGGATATGCAATAAAATCACGGAGCATGGAGTCTGATTCGCCAGAAAATCTCCCTGGAAAGTTATGTCAAGCGGGCCACCATTTGGTTAGAATATTGATCATCGACAAATGATCGCAAGAAACTTGTAATATCATTCTGTACGCGACAATAGCAGTAATAATCTACTAGAAAATTGGTGGCCAAAAATAAAACCAAAAAAAAGAATGTGGTGGCCGTCTTCTTGGTAATTGTTTTCCGATTTTTTTTATCGCATTAATTACGTGTATATGTTTTGAAATTGCAACTGCACAGTCTTCACAACTAGGCTGACCCAGTGCAGTCTGTAGCCGTCGGACACAGGGCTTGTCGCTATCCCGGCGTGTAATTTCGTCGCTTTCAATACCAAAAACAAACTACACCAAAAGCTTGCAACCTACATTTAATTCAGTAATACGTCAGGCTCTCCTATCCTCAACTGGAACTTCTCTCTAACTAGAGTCAAGAGTCTCTTCAGACTCTCTCTCCTCTAGAGTTTCCCCAAAATTGCAGGCTTTAGATTTTGTAGCTATGTCTACAGTTTCTTAGTGGCCTTGTGTCCTTTGCTAAAATATATGTCGTTCTTCGACCTTCAACCATCGCCGTTCGAGATTATCATACTCGTAACTTTTTCAAAGATTTGTCTTCAGGAATATCAAATCAAATGTCCACTCAGAGCACGCAGGTCCTAAAGTTTACAGACCTCTCTTTGTGTAGGTGGTAGAGCCACGCTGAAGATATTACTAGTTTCAGCGTGATGGGTCGGCTCGCCAGGAGTATTACCACCCTCTCATAGAAAACCGACGTGAAGTAACAGTGCTTGCATTGTTGCGTCTCGTTAGGTCAGTGAAAGCGCCGGAAGCCCACCTCCCCTCTCCTCTCCCCCCTCCCTCCTTTTCCCTCAAACACAGGTTCAACGCACTTTCGACTTCCCTGGTGTTGTTAGTATCTATGGACGGTGGTGATTACTTAACATGAGGTGACCCACCTGTTCGTTTGTCTGCTATGACATAATAAATGTGTGTGTGATCCTAAGCCACGCAACGGATTTTCATACATCTTTCATTATTATTCGGATATCATGAAATCGCGGGGTGGTAGGGTGTCTGTACCCGACTGGATCGCGACCACCGTACACCAGGTGGAACACCCGCCATAGTGACACGTTTGGGCGTGTCGCGTTCCGGGATCAGCCTGTGTATATCCAGCAACCGGTGGGGGCTGTCCCTGACTGGGTCGCTTTCAGGCCGGCATGACAGCGGCGACCGGCGATAGATAGTATGTCTTTCGGTGGTCGCCATTGTTTTTGGATTGTACTGTGCTTACCATCAGGCACAGTACAGTCACTTTGCCGAGCTACAATAAAAAAAAAATACATACACATTGTACACGGGTACATAAAAGAACATATGGTATATTGGATCCTAATAAGGAGTACTGTTCTCGAAACATAGGCTACATTAAGGGGAGTGTAGCCGCCGGCAGAAGCTTGTATAAAATTAAGGACGGACCATAGAAAAATATATTGTAGTAAGCGTACAATTAATACTGAATGTAAGATACAAAAAGAAAAAGTACTAATACGTCATAAATTAATTACAAGTGAGAGTACTTTTATTTATGTCACTACATTTCGAAATGAGCTAATTTTAGCCGTTCCTAATATTTTAGGTTTTTGTTAAGATTTTTTTTTTATACGAAGCTAACGAACAGGCGGGTCACCTGATTTTAAGTGTTCACCATCGTCCATAGACGCTAACAATACCAGGGGAGTCGAAAGTGAGTTGCTGCCTGTGTTTGGGGGCAGGGAGGGAAGGAAGAGGGGGAGAGGAGAGGAGAAGGGAGTGGTGGTGGTCCTCCGGCGCTCTGACTGACCGAACGAAACGCAACAATGCGAGTACTGTTACTTCGGTGTTTTGTGGGTCGGGTGGTAGTACCCCGGGCGAGCCGACCCATTCATGCTGAAACCAGTAACTAATAGCTTCAGCGTGGCTCTACCACCTACAAAAAGATCTTCAAATGTTGTACGTGTAAAATATAAAAGTCATAAAAAAAAAACTAAAAACCTTATGAACGGCAAAAATTTAACTTCGTTCTCGGTGTTTTAAAATTAGAAATCTTAGAAAAATAATATGTATATAATATGTACTCATATGTAAACCAACAAATTATTAAAAAACTCGGACTGATGGACCCTAGTGCCAACACTAGACACATAATAAAACACTTCATCTTCTTCTTACCCGTATCCCACCTGAGTAGGGTCGGAACAACATGTTTGTCGTATTGTTATGTATGATTTGACTTAATTTTTACGATCGGCCGCCTGACTGACATCAACACTCCTTGGGATTATTTTGTTGTACCTCTATACGTTTATGATTATCTTAATATATATATTTCTTGTGTGCGTGTGTATGTGACTGAACTCCTCCTAAACGACTGGACCGATTTTGATGAAATTTTGTGTGCGTGTTCGAGTGGATCCGAGAATGGTTTAGATTCACAATTGGACCCGGTAGGTGGCGCTGCGGTCGACTTTTAGGATTTTTTTGTTTTCAAGGCAGGACAACGTCCGCCCGGTCCGCTAGTCTTAATATATATATTTCTTGTGTGCGTGTGTATGTGACTGAACTCCTCCTAAACGACTGGACCGATTTTGATGAAATTTTTTGTGCGTGTTCGAGTGGATCCGAGAATGGTTTAGATTCACAATTGGACCCGGTAGGTGGCGCTGCGGTTGACTTTTGGGATTTCTATTTTTTATTATCAAGGCAGGACAACGTCCGCCAGGTCCGCTAGTTATATATAATTACAAAGTCTGATAGGATCTTTTAGCAAAAATATACATAATAAAACACTTGTACCTGCTACTCTACTTGTATATAGAGACTTTTACGCTTGCGTTTGTATGTTTATCATAACCTAGAACGTCGTTACAACTTAATTTTTTGCCGTAATTATTTTTGTTTTATGCCTCACTTATATGACGTACAATGGTCATTCATGAAACTGCGGCAATTTATATCATTGCATGCTTAAGAAAACCTTTTTTTTATAAATACCGTTATTTGAATTGAAAACTTCTTTAGGCGCTGTGAGCGGTATTTTTTTAATATACAGAGTCAGTCATTAACGAAAGTTTATAATTTTTGGAATTCATCAGAAAACATTTTGTACCTATATATTACAAGAGTATATAAAGTTATCGTTATTATGTTCGGTGAATTGTCTAAGAAACAATACAGTAACATATTAATTTTAATTCATATCAATATATATTTGATAATTTTCTTCAAAAAAACTATAAATATTTATGTATTTCATAATCGACGTTACACACAACGCTACTTGACATTTTTAATTAGATTATATCATTTGTTATTGCGTTTCTTTTACTGTTTACAATATTGTTTAAATATATACACGTACTGACCTCATAATGTATGTCCGTAAACATATCCGAATTATTTCACACAAAACTGTATATCAAATTCAATATTTTAATAAAAAAACACCTCACGAAACACAAACTCACATATTACACTTCACTAATTAAATTATCGTTCGTCCACGAAGCATGCGCCATGCCTAAGTATCCGCAATTTAAAAAAAATGTTTTACAAACTCTAATTAAGTATTTCAGGACGGGATGAGCCCTTGACGCCTTATCGGTGACTAAATGGCTATCTGGTTAGTATGCACTCCCGCCCCCGTGTAATTGGCTGTTTGTATCCAACCCCTCGGCCCGTGAAAAAAAAACATGACATATTGTGCGCGGGAAAGCGCCTGTCAACGGGTATCGGGTTGACACGGCCGATGGACGCTCGGGAGCGTTGTTTTTGTGGTGAGGATCGTTTATGCGGTCCGATACTGTTTAGATAAGTAAATAGGATAATTAATTGCTTTATAGTATTCAACCCTTTACATTTATTTTACTCTGTGGTTCCACCATAGATTCATTTTTGTTTTTGTTTGTAATAGTTTGTATGTAGCCTTTAACCAAAGTTGATTTCAAATTTGCCCTGTCTAACCCCATGGTCTACCCATCAAGTCCATTGAATACGTATTCTCTTGGATCTCATAACTGATGTATAGCTTATAAATATCTCTTACTAGCCTCTGCCCACGACTTCGTCCGCGTGGAGTAATTACTCTGGGCCAACGCAACACGCAGCGGAAGCTCGCAAAATGAAAAAAAAAACCCCGATTTTAAAACATCCTTCATTGGTGCTGCACTCCTATTGGTCTTAGCGTGGTAATATATAGTATATAACCTTCCTCGATAAATGAGTTATATAACACTAGAAGAATTTTTCAAATCGGACCAGTAGTTCCTGAGATTACCCCCTACAACGTCACAAACTTACAAACTTTATCTCTTTATAATATTAGTATAGATAACCAAAAAAGTCAAGTGGACGCTAATTCTTGAATGTTCATATGATGATTTTGTATTCAAGAAGTCTGCTACAAATAGTGTTAATACTCCCAAAATCAAAATCAGTACAAGCGATTTTTTAATTACGTTCTACACGGAGGCACGCAGCCAAGCATTCTAGACACAGATCATAATAAAAGGTTTTGTTCCTTACAAATCTTTTACAATTAAAACAACATAACTTTTATAGAGCATCTTATTTATATAACAATATATAAAACTATGTTAGTTTATGTTTGAGATTTCGCTCACGTTATTCTTATTGTATAGTAGCTGTGCCCGCGACTTCGTCTGCGTGGAACCTTATGTAAAAAATGTTTTTACAAAAAAAATAAACCGCCTTCGGTGTAAAAACTAATAAGGCACTAAAAAGCGAAAAATAATTGAATTATTAAATTAACCAAATTAAATAAAAAATATTGATATTCGCGCTACCTAATAATATATTTGAAGTCAATGCCAACCTAAATTCATATCATCTACATACAAAGTTTTGTATGTATATTTGATACCATGATGTATATCTGTATAGTATACATATTTTATTACCTGCAACAAATTTGAAATGTAGGTTGACATCGACAGACAGATAGGCAGAGGACTTTGTTTTATAATATGTAGTGATTATTAAATTATGCAAGCAATACCGCTGTGAGAAACTAGTGATGATAATACTCGTCCGAGACAGGTCCCCTTGCCCCGGATGGTCTCGCAGTTGACTGAGCGCTACCTGGGTGGGCCACTGCACTGCTGTATAGCGTAACACTAATCCGTATCGATGCTGTATTAATTTACCGGCGTGTTCCATACTGTTCACGGGTATTAATGTGTCAAAACTAAACATATATACGAGAACTACACCGTCCGTGTACCTATACCGTATTTCGTTCGGTTATAGAACTATGAGACGTCATTAGAAATTTTAACTATAACCAAGCTAAAATTCTCGCAAGTACAGTCCACGCCAAACTTCTTGACCGCTATGAATATAGATAAAATCAATACGCAACTCTGTGTAAAATCTGGACAACTTAAGGATAAATAAATGCTAATTTTAGAATTTATTTATTTAGTTTATAGGAAGACCATTAGTACTTAATATACAAGAATTGTTAAGGAGAATAAACAACAAAACCCCATTAACAGATCTCTACAAACAGAGATCCGAACCGTATATAATATTTTAATTTTGTTTTATATTAAACTTTTGCCGATTTGACAAGCCCCAGTTTGAACTTACGGCTATATTCAGTGCGGCCAAAAACATTGACGAGGACTGTGCATGCCTTTAAACAAAAGGGGTGTAATTACAAAAAAGTTAAATACTTGCTTTAAAAAAGTTTGGATACTTACGTATTAAATGCACCGCGCTCGCCGAACGTTCGACAGCTTGCTCTTCTATCTCTGTTTGATTCGGTTAGGTTAGATTTGCGAAAAAGGATAACACGATCTAGCCGCGGCAGCCGTCGGCAATCGCGGTGCATTTAATACGTAAGTATCCAAACTTTTTTAAAGCAAGTCTTATGTTTGATTAATTCGTCAACTGTATAAAAAATTATAATGATTGCTCCGAGTACCAATAGATGTGTAAACTAGGCTAATTTTAATAGGTAGGTATACAAATTATGAAATTTAATTCATTCATATTGTAATTAATTGAAGAATTCAAAAGAGAACACAGTTATTCCATTGTTTTGAGTTTACACTTTTGTCGGCAGTCCTTATAACTGCCTCGACTTTTTTTTATCTTGTTTATGACTTCGCCTTCTCTAATAATACTCAACAAGAAATACTACGCAAGAAATAATCGAAATAATAAATTTCCTATATTCGAAATCGTCATTGAAACATCATCTGATTATATAAGGAAAAAATGTCATTTAATACATTAACCTTTTCTGATAATGCTTCGGATTTTTTTTATTTTTTTATTTATAATTTGCCATAAAAAAAGTTTCACTGTTAGTCATCATTTGACTATTCGGATCGTCGGATCGGATGACAAGTTTTTTTGAAGTGAAACTTCTGATGGCCTCCTTGGAATTCTGATCAGCAACCAACAAGAGTGTAGTGGACACAAACACTGTGTCGAGTAGAGTGTTGAAAACACCTGTTCTCATCCGATCATCGAAGTTAAGCAACGTCAGGCGTGGTCAGTACTTGAATGGGTGACCGCCTGGGAACACCGCGTGACGCTGGCTTTTTTTTGATTTTTTATTTATTAAAATGTTTCTTTGTAATACAACAGTTTCACTTCTACCGTGTGTCTTTAAGACACACCCTATTTTTATTTATTTATTTTTTACGCTATTATTACGTTTCGTTCGGTCAGTGAGAGCGCCGAAAGCCCACATCCTCTCCCCCTCCTATCGCTCCTATCCCCTTCCCTATTCACCCCTCCCGAAACAGAGGCTGGCAACGCACTTGCGACTCCGCTGGTGTTCTATGGACGGTGGTGATCACTAAACATCAGGTGACCCGCCAGTTAGTTTGCCTATATGTTAAATATACTTTTATACAAAGAAGCCAAATAATAACGGACGCCGTGTGATAAAAACTCGCAGTTTTGGTGCAAAAACGAGTTCATTATAACGGAAAGTAGCACCGTGAGAATTATCTGGACAGGTTTTTGCGTACCTCGTGAGCATGCAGATCACTGAACAGCGATGCCTGGACGCTGGCGATATTCCGTAGGTGGTCCTTTTTACATGAGAACTAGATACACTAAAAAAAAGTCGATGCAGTCAGAAGGACAGCCGACAGAAGTGGAAACTCAAAACAATGAAATAAATGTGTTATCTTTTAGGTTTTTATATTAATTATAGTTTGAATGACAATATTTAAATTTCAGAATTTGTTTATTGACATTATTAACATTAGTGTGGTTTTCATATCTATGAGCACTCGGAGCAATAATTAAATACATTTTTATAAAGTCTATTAATCGATTAAAAGTATCTGTGAAATATCAATATTACATGTACACAGTGAAGTAAACAGCAAGATGGCGATTTTCAACTAAAACTTTATTTACATATATACCCACTAACATACAAGTAATATCATTACATAGTATAAAACAAAGTCCCCTACCGCGTCTGTTTGTCTGTCTGTTCGCGATAAACTCAAAAACTACTGAACGGATTTTCATGCGGGTTTCACCAGTGGATAGACGGATTCGGGCGGGACAACGTCTGCCGGGCCGGCTAGTATAATACACATATAACTACCACACACAGGTCCCTATGGTTGTGGACGGATATAAGAGTAGAGGAAGACCGAAGAAGGTATGGATGGACTGTGTGACAAATGATATGTGTATAAAAGGTGTGAATACTGAGATGACACCTGACAGGGGAGAATGGAAAAGGAAAATATGTTGTGCCAACCCTATTTAGGTGGGATAAGGGTAATGAGGATGATGAGGTCCTTATACTACGCGTCGCTAGTCTGACGTAAGCCATGGAGCATTATTCGGCCGGTCATGCTTACGTAGTATGTCGTGACACGAAATCATAAATTTATCTCCTGTCAAAAATACCGCTCAGCGCGCACAGAAATTTTCATCTCAAATCGCGGTAGTACAATGGTTTGGCCCGTGGAATGTCCATTCTTGGACATTTATTAATTTAAATTTCGTAACACTCTCGGCTGACGGTGAAGGAAAACTTCGCGAGGAAACCTGAACCTGAGAAATGTTCTTGTATTACCATCGTATGAAGAAAAACATCGAACTGTGGATTTCTTGGAGTTGAAATCGCAAATACGCTATGGGCTGGCGTGGTAATTATGGCCATACTTTCCTTGGGTAGAGGTCATTTACCATACAGTGTACTTACCATATCATACAATATATACATTTTTTTTTTTTATTTTTTTTTATATTATAGGAGGCAAACGAACAGGCGGGTCACCTGATGGTAAGTGATCACCGCCGTTCATAGACACAAGAAACACCAGGGGAGTCGCAAGTGCGTTGTCAGCCTCTATTGGGAGGGGGAAAGGAGTGGGGGGAGGGAGAGGGGGGGAGGAAGTGGGCTTCCAGCGCTCTCACTGACCGAACGAAACGCAACAGTGCAAGCAAGCACTGTTACTTCACTTCGGTGTTTCTGTGAGAGGGTGGTACTACCCTGGACGAACCGACCCATTCATGCTGAAAACAGTAATAGCTTCAGCGTGGCTCTACCACCTACATAGATATGTCTTCCAGTTGCCTTCCAAGTCTTAATATAACGTCAGCTATAGTAATAAAATGTGAATTCATATATTTAAGCAAATACACTTTCAGCTAGCCTAAGGAATAACGAACGAACACGTCAACGTAGACCCGCTCGAGTCTCCCGTGGATCCCTGTGAGTCCACCTGGACCACTTTGGAAACTAAGGGTCTGTATCAATAAAAATAAATTGCCGAATATTAATAACATGAGTTATATATTAAAGCAAATAGAGTTTCTTGCCGGTTCATCTCGATGTTTTCCGAACCGATGGTAGTTTTCACGGTCATATTTGTCAACCAAATTTTTTTTATATACAAGCTAATTACGTGGGGTGCGTCCGCCAGATAGAAAAAAAATGTACTTTCAATATAAAAGGTTTAATAAATAATTAAAAGATTACAATTTAACTTATATTAAATCTAAAACTAAAAGGTGTTTATAGCTCGAGGTGTGAGACAATAGAGCCTTTAAATCAGGATTTAATATAAGAGGTTAATTATACGAGGCTTAATATACAATCCCACGGTGGTAACGAGTCCCCAATTCCTCTTACTATCGCCTTGCGTTGCGGGTGGCCGATGTATTGCATATATGTTACTAGCGGGCACGGCGGACATTGTCCCGCCCTGATAGTAAAAAACCCTTGAAGTTAGACATATGCTGTCGCTGACTTTTTTGTAAGCATTATCAAGCTCTATAACTTTTCTCTAGAACTCAATCATATATCTCTCATTATGATATTAGTATAGATATCACAACTTTGCTGTTTCCGTGACTGTTGTGTGTTGGTGCAATAAGTTATTGATGAGCTTTAATGTTATCAAAAAATATCGGAAACAGTTAATTTTTTATCCTGATAATTTACAAACACACACATTTTAATTTGGTTGTCCGAAAATGAAAAAAATATTACGACTGAAGATAATATTGTTTATTGTGAATTTCCCAACAGCCAACAACTTTTAGGTACAATCAATTTACCAAGAAGAGTAGAGGCATTTACGCAAGCCGGCATGACAACGACGACCGACGGAGGAGGGCGTATGTCTCGGTGGACGCCGTTGTTTTTGGATTGTACTGTGTAAAAATAAAAAATATTATTGTTACAAAAAAAGGATTCCTTCCTTTTTCTTCTTCTTTTCCTTCCTTCCAAGGAATGAAGAAAATTGGATGAGAAAGAGAGAAGGGAGATGTTCTTAAATGTTTTCCTACTGCCTGTTTATATATAGACTAGTTTCTGCCCGCGACTTCGTCTCCGTGGAATAGTTACTTTAGGTTACCGCTAAGACGCAACGGAAGCTTTGAAAAGGAAAAAAAAGGTTTTTGAAATATTTTCTTTTTTATAATGTCTTAGCGTGATGATATAGCTTTGTAGCCTTCATCGTTTAATGAGCTATCTAACACTGAAAGAATTTTTCAAATCGGACCAGTAGTTCATGAGATTAGCGCGTTCAAGCAAACAAACTCTTCACCTTTATTATATTAGTATAGATTACTTTATCGAATAATTATAATACTTAGTTCGTTTTTTATTTGGAGACAATCAGTATCGCCGGTTCTCCTCGCGTGCTACGTTATCCCGCTCATCCTCAATATCCGGTTACGGACGGACATGACACCCGACACTTCCGTTTCCGAACGATCGGCTTTCCAACAGCCAGGTGAGTTATATCGATTTTTAAACTAAAAAGGTTTGTTTCAACTCTTTAGTGTCATTTAAATCGTTCTAAAACACTTTGACGACCTTTTTTAAGTGAGACTTCCTATGGCAGGATAGGGTTAAATTTTTGTTACCCGTTGCGCATTAAACGTAATGTAGGTATGTATTGTGAGATGTGTAAGTATGTGTAAGTGTCTAACTGGGTCTAGTAGTATATCAAAATGAGTAAATGTATAATTAAGTATTTATAATACGGGACTTCGTATAGTGTATAGTTTACTAGCGACCCCGGCGGACGTTTTCCCACTCGAACCCTGCTAATTAAAGAAAACCTTGACAAATTATATACCTAAACCTTTCTCGTGAATTATTTTATCTACTGGTGAAAAACCGCATGCAAATTTATTCAGTACCTAGTTTTTAAGTTTATCGTGAACAGACAGACAGACTTGGCAAAGGACTTTGTTTTATAATATGTAGTGATGAGCATTCACATCTTCTTTTTACATATAAATTTCTTCTGTACGTGTGTATGTCACTGAACTCCTCCTAAACGGCTGGGCCGATTTTGATGAAATTTTGTGTGCGTGTTCCAGTGAATCCGAAAATTGTTTAGATTCACAACGGAACCCGGTAGGTGGCTCTGCGGTTGACTTTTAGGATTTTTTTTATTATCAAGGCAGGACAACGTCCGCCAAGCCCGCTAGTATATAATTTAATACATATAAGCCAAAGAAGTTTCACTTCATCCGTGTGTACACACTGACGCACGAGAAAAAATTTTATTCAACGCAAAGTAATACAAATACTTTTTTTACAAAATTCCATACGGAACTTTTAATTATTATGGTAGCCATTTCTAAAATTTAGTGCCTGAATCGGGTTCTTTGGAAAAGTAACCTAATGTACCGCGATTTAGCAACATTTGCACATTTACTGTCTTTCATTCGTTTTATTACACGGTAAAGTGAAGTCACAGGCTCTGATGGTAACCACAGTACAATATAAAATAATGGCGACCATCGAATGATCGGCAACCCATCGCTGATAGTCACTGTCATACATTGGAGGTCACTGTTAGAACAAGTAATAATGAAACGTATTATGCCTACATAACGGATAACAGGTTATTAAAGACATCATTATTCTGTTGATAATTATCCCTTAGAGTTTTTGGCGGGATTTTGGTCTGTCATGTAGTGGATTTTATTATTTATTCATAATATAATCTTTTGTCACTTGACTCTATATTGTGTAAAATTGGTGGTGTTTTATGTAATGTAGTTTGTTTATTGTGCATAAGTGAAGTGAATGAAAAATAATACCACGGACCATGAATTCTGAGATGCCACAAAAACTCCATGGAAAGTTCTAACAAGATGGACACCATCTTGTTAGTTCATTGTAATTATATCAAGAAACTTGTAATATCGATACTTACTTGACAATGGCAGTAATAGTCTACTAGAAGACTGGTTACCAAAAATGGAATGGAAGAAGAACTTGTAATACTATTAACTACTCGACAATGGCAGTAATAATCTAAAAGATTGGTTGCCAAAAATAAAGTTATTTTTTTTTTATCCATTACTAGCGGGCCCGGCAGACGTTGTCCCGTCCTGATTATAAAAAAAAACCTGGACAAATTATATACCAAAACGTTCCTCGTGCATCATTTTATCTACTGGTGAAAACCGCATAAAGATCCGTTCAGTAGTTTTTGAGTTTATCGCGAACAGACAGACAGATAGACTTTGTTTTATACTATGTAATAATGATAATTATTGACAACGCGAATTGTCATGAGCAAGATGACGTCAACTGGACCCCCCATTTTCCACTTGATCATAAAAATTAATCCCATGTATTTTTTTTATGAGTTCATACCATGATAAAATGAGCCCCCAAAACGATTTTAAAAAATTTCGATTTTTACAGTAATTTTTTTACAATGAAAATTTTAGGTACTTTTAATTAAAAAATGGATTGTAAATCAACCGTTAAATAATTAATCGAAGCTGCAACGTAGTCTGACGCTCGACGGCGTGGTATTCTGACAGCGCCTGGTGCTCGGCGCGCTGTGATAAATAAATTCATATTATTTAAACTAATCGCGAGCAGTGAAATTTTTTTCTGAAATCTTAAATTTTAATAAATAACGCATGTAACCGTTAAAAAAAACTTCATTTTTTCACCGAGAAGTCATTGAAATTTTCATTTGTTAACTTAAAAGTTAATTAACAATATGATAATAAACAAATAATTTTTAGGTATTAATATTTTATCAAAATATACACATTTTAAAAATAAATCCTTCAAGTCCCATTAATTTAACTTTAACGGTTGATTTACAATCCATTTTTAATTAAAAGTACCTAAAATTTTCGTTGTAAAAAAAATTATTGGTAAAATCGAAATTTTTTAAAATCGTTTTGGGGGATCATTTTATCATGGTATGAACTCATAAAAAAAATACATGGGATTAATTTTTATGATCAAGTGGAAAATGGGGGGTCCAGTTGACGTGATCTTGCTCTCATTTAATAATGATATTTCAACACATCAACCTCCTTCACAGTTTTCATAGAAGTCATAAATGAAGACTGCAGCAAACAGGTGGGACGGCTCTATACTGGGACATTGGTTACGCCAACATATCACGGTGGCGTTACAAAAATAATTAGTTACTATTAGACGTAAGTACTAACGCTAGTTTCTAAGTTGTGTGTATACTAACCAAACGCACTTATCTCTGACTAGCTTCTGCCCGCGACTTCGTTCGCATGGAATAGTTACTTTGGGCTAACGCTAACACCGCAGGGGAAGCTCTCGAGAGGAAAAAATAACCCGATTTTGAAACATTCTTCATTGGAGCTCCGCTCCTATTGCTCTTAGCGTGATGATATATAGCCTATAACCTTTCTCGATAAATGAGCTATATAACACTGAAAGAATTTTCAAATCGGAGCAGTAGTTCCGGAGATTACCCCTACAACGTCACAAACTCACAAACTTTACCTCTTTATAATAATAGGTCTTTACCTATGAAATTGCCGTTCTGCAGTACTGGCCATTTCAAATCAAAATAATTTTTGTTTGTCTAAGAATTCTAATTTCAAATTAATTTTATTTTAAAAACATGAAATTCTTTTTCCAAAAATAGTCATTTGTTTATTGATTAGTGTTACATTTTCATCGCATTCCAATCTTTTTTGTCATCATGGATACGTTAAAAATTCGAGTAATTATGGAATACGAGTACCGTCGTGGCAGCAACGCGGCACAAGCGGCACGCAACATCAACGACGTTTACGGAGCTAACACTACAAACCAACGCACCACCTGTTATCGGTTTGCTCGCTTCCGTTCTGGGAATTTCGACCTGAAAAATGAACTTCGCGGTCGTCCGAAGACTTTGGTCGACAATGACGAATTAAAGGCGATTGTGGAAGCTGATGATACACAATCTACGACTGAATTAGCAGCAGCTTTCGACGTTAGCGTCAAAACAATATTGGTCCATTTGCGTCAAATTGACAAGGTAAAAAAGCTTGACAAATGGGTGCCCCACGAACTTAATGATCGCCAGCGCGAAGTACGCGTCGAGACGGTGCCTTGCACTGCTCAACAGACACACAAATGAAGGAATTTTGAACCGCATTGTTACCTGCGATGAAAAATGGATTCCGTTTGATAACCGCAAGCGCTCAACAAGTTGGTTGGATCCTGGTTCAGCACCTAAACAATGCCCTAAACGAAAACTTACCCTTAGAAAAGTGATGGTCAATCGCTCGTCTCCGCTGCTCCTGCACGACAACGCGCGACCTCATACTGCACAGCAGACGGTCTCCAAGTTGCAAGAACTGGGGTTGGAAGTTCTCCGTCATCCGCTCTACTCACCAGACCTTGCGCCTACAGACTACTACTTTTTCTTGAATTTGGATAACTCCTTGGCGGGAAAAAAATTCCATACCCGAGAGGCAGTACAAAATGCCTTTGAAGAATTTGTTGCCTCCCGTCCAGCTGATTTCTTTAAGAAGGGCATCAATAAACTGCCACTGCGTTGGCAAAGATGCATTGATTGCATGGGTGATTACTTCGATTAATACAAATAAAAAATACATGAAAAAAATTCGTTTAATTTTTTTCATACAAAACGGCAATTTCATAGGTAAAAACCTAATATTAGTATAGATATAAAACAAAAACTATTTCTTTTTATTTGATAAATCATGCCGTCATGTGTTATCATGTTGAACCTACGATGTTGATTCCTTATCATGTAGGACTAAGTTAATAATGATTTAAAAACATGTTTTTTTTAAAGTAACAATTAAGAAGTTTTGTTAATTAGAAAGAAAGGAAGAACACACATTTGTAAGAATATATACTATACAATATTTCAAGTGAGATAAGTATTGCATAGAGTCAAAAAAGCCTTTGTCTCAGCATAAGGCTACAGGTTTGCAAATGCTTTGCAACGCTGCTGTTCAGTCAAGAACTGCTGTATACATAGAGAAATTTTAAATGCACGGACGAACTTACACTACAATTTCAAATTAATTTGTGTATATGCATGCATATAACTTAGTACTGCGTTTATACAATCCATAATATACAAAGTTACGTATTACATTTCGCAAAACTGCGAAGTTAGATAGAACTTAGATATTAGATAGATAGATAGACACTTTCAAGAGATGGAACATTAACTCAAAGATCACATTGATGAAACCAGTTTGTTTTATTTATTAAGTTTCATTTGCCATTGCCATGTTAATAAAATTACAATATGCCGTATATTTTTTTATTGGGTATACACAAAAACCTATTCTAAAAAGGTCCCACTAAGTTGACTTCCCTGGACTTGCGAATGTAGTAAAAGCATAGATACATACACGCATCACAGAACATGTTAACACGTAAGTACCAAGTAAACGTTAGAAAATTTCCCCTGTATTGTGATATTACCTTCATCAAAAGCTCAAACACGCTGTGGATTCCAACCCTCATAAAGCTAGGCGATGTCCAAACGTACAATCCACAAGGCATAAACGGTACAAGACGTGTTCTAGTGGTTTGACCGATGCAATATCAATACGATGTCTGCAGGTTCGAACCTCGATATGTACCAACGAATTTTTCGGAATTCTCGTACATTTACTAATTTAAATTGGTAACACTATCGGTTTACGGTGAAGGAAAACATCGTGAGTAAACCTGACACTAATAAATGCTCTTGTAGTATGTGGGAAAATATAGAACTGTGTTTCTCAGAGTTTGAAATCGCTAATACATTGTGGGCTGGAAACTATGGTAATTATGCTCATCCCCTTCTTCGGGAAGAGATCTATAGTCCTGCAACCCTGTTACAGGCTGATGATGGTGATGATAATAAAGCATCATCACCAAAAACCCGAGTTTAAATGGATATATCTATAAGCCAACAAGGCATTGTTCCGTCACTCTTAGTTAAAATCAAAGGGCTTATGGACAAATCACGGTAGCATTTAACGTACACCTGTATTTGCCCTTAGGCTCAAGGGCAAGTGCGGATACTTATACATTTTATTGTCCAATTAAATATTAACAGGTAATGTTTACTTTTGGGGTTCCTAAACGAGAGGGGAAAATACAATGACTTTTTTATATGGTGATTTTGAAAAGAAATTTTGTAACAAATTGTATATTGTATGTTTTGTAATATCGCTTGTTTTATTTTCATCTGTGTTCAGCACTAGCTACAATAAACCTACAACATTTACAGAACCATTAGCTTAGAAGCCGTGACAGAACCATGAATTAGATTAATATTTCTTTCACATCTATATCTATCCATATAATAAAAATGAAGTGTCTGTATATAATATCAAAATTAAAAAAATTACTGATTGGGTACGAAAGTATACACGCTACTGATAACAAAAATGCAATTTTTAAAATTTTTATCGGTCTGTCTATTTGTCTGTTTGTTCCGGGTAATCTCCGAAACGGCTGGACCGATTTTGACGGGGATTTTACTGGCAGATAGCAAAAATTACAGCGGATTACTTAGCCTACTTTAAATTAGACTAGCTGTTAACCGCGGCTTCATCCGCAATGCTATCTCCAAAACGGCTCGACCGATTTTCACGGGACTTTCACCGGCAGATAGCGGACATTATAAAAAGTAATTTAATCTATTTCAATTTAGACTAGCTGTTAACCGTGGTTTCGTCCGCAGTGGTATCTCCAAAACTGTGGGATCGATTTTCACGGGACTTTCAATGGCAGATAGCTGCCCTTATAGAAAGTAATTTAGGTTATTCTATTTTAGACTAGCTGTTAATCGCGACTTCATCCGCATGAAATTTAGCAAAAATATGTTGTTCACTGTAAACATGTGCATAAGATGTGCGTTGTACTGAACTCCAAGAATAAATATAATTGAAATTCATATATCTGTAATTTGAATTATGTTGTCTTTTCCATTATTTTGGCGGTCATTTTGTTTTATTTACCGCGCTTTCGTCTACATAACTCAGTAATCATAGTAACATGTAAGAATATTGTATCGAGTTCAATGAGAACTATTTAAATTGTCGAATATTAAAAACTGCTTTTGATATCTTGATTTATGTTTATGCAAGATTTCAAGATGTTAGCTCATTCATTGTATACAATTCAATATTATAATTATTAATAGTAATTTTGAAAATAGAAGGGGTCTTTCTAAAAAGATATATAGGCCATAAACGTATTACTTATTGATAATATGGGCATATTATATCATCATAAGAACATCTTTAAATCATTGTTTCATTAGTTCCTTATAAAGTGTAAGTGAGCACTGAGGTAGTTATATGGTGGGTTAATGTTCCAAATATGTTGCTGATGATAAACCTCATTTGACACACTGTTAGTATTCATATACCTAATGTATACGATACATGTTGTAAGTGGCGTGCGTGTCGTACTTACAGTTGTTTTGAAAGAGCATTTCTATAATTGTATATGGTCTCACTGTTATATTCCTTTAACACATTTTAAAAAATACAGCTAATCTTAATATATATATTTCTTGTGTGCGTGTGTATGTGACTGAACTCCTCCTAAACGACTGGACCAATTTTGATGAAATTTTTTGTGCGTGTTCGAGTGGATCCGAGAATGGTTTAGATTCACAATTGGAACCGGTAGGTGGCGCTGCGATCGACTTTTAGGATTTTTTTTGTTTTCAAGGCAGGACAACGTCCGCCCGGTCCGCTAGTATATAAATAAAATTATAGACGTCTCATCATTGTGAGCACACCACGCAAAAACTGCTGGATAGAACTTTAAAATTTGTATAGGGTATATCCATTGATTGCTCATTTTTGCCTATCATTTAATTTTTTTGCCCATCTCTATAAATTATGAAAGATTTAAAATATTAACTTAGAGCCTTGTGACCTGCTAAGGCAACTGCATTTAAAATCCAGTCATATTTCTTAGCGAATTACCATGTTCGGCTTAATCTGAATTTAAATCGTCAGATGCTAACCTCTGCAGAAAAACGTATATAGTAAAAAAATAATATAACATACCTTAATCCTTATATAGACATTTATCTAAATAATTATACCCTCTTGTATGAAGTTCTCTAGTAAGTATTAATTCCTTCATCTAATTTGTAAAATCAACAATCGTCTATTCCCATGCTCTAGATATCGCATAGACAATAAAAACAATTTCGCTAATCGACCAACTGTAAAACGATACCGTACAATCGGAAAAGTAAATAACAGATAAAATGTGTGTATCTGTGTAATTTAATATTTTTGCGGATTTACAACTTATCTTTTAAAGATTCTCTCAATTGATTCACATTGAATCATACGTGTGGGGGACGCCGGCGCGTGGCTCGCGCGTGCCTTTGCCTCATTGTCAAGTTTTTAGCGGGAACAGCGCAAAATGGCCGCGTAATTACTGTCATTTGTGTAATTTTACCAAATCTATGTTCTTAGCAGCTTAGTTTGAACGTTAAGCGATTTATGAAGGATTACTTAGATATTAATAACATATTTTTAAGATATTTGAGTCGGATAGTACATAGAAAAAACTCTAAATAGGGATTAGTATAGGACGACAGAAATAAGAATGTGTTTACTATTTTTGTATGACGGAACACGCAAAAACTAGTGGATAGATTTCGATTTTTTTTATTGTTTTATTTCTCTGACACTTGGTCTTCATCTAAGCAAAAAGATTATCACAATAGTTTTATTTACTACTAGCTTCTGCCCGCGACTTCCTCCGCGTGGAATAATTACTTTGGGCTACCGCTAACAGGCAGCGAAAGCTCTGAAAAGGGAAGAAAAATCCATTTTGAAACATTCTTCATTGATGCTCCGCTCCTATTGGTCTTACCGATGATATATAGTCTATATTCTTCGTTGATAAAGAAACTATCTAACACTGAAAGAATTTTTCAAATCGAACCAGTAGTTCCTGAGATTAGCGTGTTCAAGCAAACAAACTATTCAACTTTATAATATTAAGTAGGTATAGATTAGAAAAATATAAAGAATTATATACAGAGATTCAACGCGGACGAAGCCGCAGGCGGTTTCTAGTACTGGTTTCAACATAAATAGGTCGGCTTGACCGGGGTAGTACCACCCTCTCACAGAAACACCGACGTGAAGTAACAGTGCTTGCATTGTTGTGTTTCGATCGATCAGTTAGAGCGCCGGAGGCCCACCTTCCCTCTCTCCCCTTCCCTTCCTCCCCCACCCCCAACACAGGCTGGCAACGCACTTGCGACTCCCCTGGTGTTGCGAGTGTCTATGGACGGTGATAATCACTTAACATCAGGTGACCCACTTGTTCGTTCGTCTCCTATAATATAAAAAAAAAAGAAAAAAAAACACAATTTGTATGAAGGATGTTATTTGATAAGTTAAAATAATTAATTACCTTGTCCCTGATGACAGGTAACTTACTTGCCTTGTTACTAAACTTGTTTACGTGACCTCACATTTTAAATAAACATTGAACGTGTTTTGATTCCGTTACACATATTTGATTTTATCCATGACACTTCGATGCGTTAATTATTGCAACATGTGATAACATACAATTTATATTTTTTTTTTAATTGTAGTACAGTTTTTGTTTTTCCAAGTTTTGTGATGTGTCCCATTATAAAAGAGACATATAAATATTTTACTCTATTTGTACGTCTGGAATTCTTAATTCTTATAAACGGCTTCATCGATTTTTAAGAAAATTTATATTCAAGAAAGATGTTTCATTCTTCATTTAATATGCTAAGATAGAAGGAAGAGAAAGAGCTAAGAAAAAATGTATATGACACTAGCTAATACCCGCGACTTCGTCTGCGTCGTTTATTACCTTAATCTGTTACATCTCAAAGGGAAACGGCAGTGTTTTCGACGAAAGGTCGCAGGCGGCTTGACTTTTTCTGACACTTCCAACAATTATCGTTATATTTCAATCAATGTGCACAAAATCTTGACAAATTACATACCTAAACCTTCCTCATGAATCACTCTATCTATTAATAACCGCAAAATAAACCGCATGAAAATTTATTCCGTAGTTTGTGATCTTATCGCGAACAGACCGACAGACAGACACGGCGGAGGACTATGTTTTATAATAGGTACGTAGTGATAATTTTTCTGTGCATGTAGGAACAATTTGAAACTATACTAATTCTAACTAACATTATAAAATTTTATAAATGCGAAAGTAAGTTTATGTGTTACGTTTTAACTACTGAACTAATCTCGAAATTTTGCATACACTCTTATTAGGGTTACAGAAAATGGCATAAAGTACTTTTCAGCCAGAAAAATATGCCCTTCTCGAGGGATAGATCAAAGTTACATTAAGACGATCGAAACCGGGACCAAAAGCTAGTAACTACGTATATGTAATAAGTAAAACAATAAAGAATTTACTTGCGAAATTCATTAAACTGTAAAAAAATATTTATAATGAGAATTAATATAAAGACAATTACCAAGCCTTGGTAAAGCTTCGACTGTGCTGCATATTATGTATATGAGATTCCAAAATTTTCCTACGAATATATTTGTAGAGAAGAGTGTAGGTACATTTTAATGTACATTGTGGTTCCTATATAAATTGAATGTCTCGCTTTTCCATTTTTCTAGGTCGCGGATTGCATGTATCAGGCAACAGTTCAAGCCGAGGTGTGCCGTGCACCCTTGAGCTAGTTGTCAAATAAAATCGGCTGAGTGCCTTAAGCGCTCGCCTTAGTAGTCCGGTGAATCTGTTAAGACTTTGGTAGGTCAATAGAGTAATCAGTTCGAAAAAAAAAAGTTTTCCATTAATCTACTACTATCAACCCATCCCAACTTAGCATGGGTGCAATGTAGATATCCATTTTAATGAAATACTATTAAGGGCAGTTTGGATCTACATGACATGTACAACGTATGTAATGTATTTAATTGGATAAGGAAATATACTGCATTGTATAAAATAGCTTGGTAAATAACACATAATTATTTTTGTAAAAAGATAAAAATGGTTAGGTACTGTGGGTTATCTTTTAACGATAAATATATACCATGCAGGACTTTTTCGTCGATCTTTTTAAGGTATACAATTCCGTAGTACATTAATTTTGATCTACGTCGTAAGATTTAGCCAGCGTTTGCGATTTAAGCGCATAAAAATGTTTGTTGTGAATACAAATATTTGAAATTTTTGGATTTTCTGTACTATAATATGTATGTATTATACATATAGAACTTCCTCTTGAATCACTCTATCTATTGCTGAAAACTGTATTAAAATCCGTTGAATAGTTTAGAAGATCTAAGGGAGCAGACAGCAGAAGCGACTTCATTTTATATTATGTAAAGTTTGCAATCGCTTTGTTCGTGCGAAGTATATAATTATGGACCGGTTTCATTAAAACGGTCCCAAAAACAATGCCTAACTTAGATATTTTTTAGTTCAAAATCTACGATGCCCTGACACAAATATCCGTAGCTTATCTACTTTTGCAATCGTTTTGCTCTTACGAAATATGTAATTATAGACCGGTTTCCTAAAAACTATATATATAGATATATTTTATGTTCAAAATCTTTGGAAGCCATGACCTTATAATAATTTCGAGAGGAGTTTTTGGCAGGATCTGAGTATGTCATGTAGTGGATTTTATATTTTATTCATAATCTTGTGTTATTTAACTTTATGTATTGTAATATTGGTGGCAATTTACGTAATATAGTTCAGTTATTGTGTACACGTGAAGTGGATGGGAGATAATACTAGAGAGATGAACTTCTTAGCCTTCCATGGATTCACCGTGCGGGTGCCGGGTCCATCGTGTGGCAGAGGGAGAAACTCAGAGGAGTTCCCAGGACTTGCGACCCAGGTTGAGGTTTAAGGAGGCCCCCTTTGAGATGCGCATCAACGCTCACCTTCACTGCTCGAGTTTCCCGTCCTGCCTAGCCAAATTTGGTAGGAACCTGTTAGTGCAGCCTTTGATACTCGTTCTAAAATAGAACTTACTGCAGTTCTCGACAGGCCAAGGTCCTTCAGAAGGTTGTAGAGAGATTTTGCTGGTATACCTCTCGCTCCTACTTCTACCGCGTATAACTTAACCACATAGCCATTTTTATTTAGTTCATTAGTTAGTTCGTGATATTTATTTAATTTGATTGTGTGGTCAAAATTGTGTGATTGTATTGTGTAGTATAAATTCTTAGATGCCGTAAAAACTCTATGGAAAGTTCTAACAAGGGGGTCACCATCTTGTTCGAACATTGAAATTATAAACATTAACTTGTAATATTACTACTCGACAATGGCAGTAATAAGCTAGCAGACTAATTGCCAAAAATAAAATCTGTACGCAATATTATAAACCTGAAGAGTTCGTTTGCTTGAACGCGTTAACCTCACGAGTTACTCGTCCGATTCGAAAAGTTATTTCAGTGTTAGATAGCTCATTTATCAAGGAAGGCTAGACGTATATCATCATGCTAATACCAATAGCAGCGAAGCACCAATGAAGAATGTTTCAAAATCGGGGTTAACGTTCGTATTATTTAAAATTCACCTTCTACGTAAAAGAAGTTGTGAGTTAGCGTTAGCCCAAAGTAACTATTACACGCGGATGAAGTCGCAGACAGAAGCTAGTAAAAAATTAAATTATTCAGAGTTAAAATCTTCGAAACGTTCTCTTAAATCTTAAGTAACAAAGAGACAGACAGTCGGGGCACAGTAAACGGTTCACGATCGTTTTTAATTTCACGGCGAGCTGCCGCTGCGAAGCCATACCAGAAACCTCACAACTTTCGCATCGATCCAAACAAGGCCGACGAGCTTTTATAAACTTTGCTTAACCGTTAACTTTTCGAATAAAATTACTGAGTTCGAAATAACCATAATTGTATTTTTTGTTTCTATTTCACAATTACGCGTAAATATAATGTCTCAAATATCTAAAACTGTATATCTTTATATATAAATTTCTGCTGTACGTGTGTATGTCACTGAACTCCTCCTAACAATTGGACCCGGTAGGCGGCGCTGCGGTTGAGTTTTAGGATTTTTTATATTATCAAGGAAGGACAACGTCCGCCGGGCCCGCTAGTATATTATTTGTATATATAAATTTCTTCTGTACGTGTGTATGTCACTGTACTCCTCCTAAACGGCTGGACCGATTTTGATGAAATTTTGTGGCGTGTTCCAGTGGATCCGAGAATGGTTTAGATTCATAATTGGACCCGGTAGCGTTGCGGTTTACTTTTAGGTTTTTGTTTATTATCAAGGCAGGACAACGTCCGCCGAGCCCGCTTATATATATATATATATATATATGTTATTAATTATACGGAATATTCGTTAGGAACTTTTGTATAGAGCGTCAAATTAACTACAAAATTGCCATTTAAGTTTTTATTCTATCTTTATAGTTTAGTCGTAAAAAAATAAAAAAAAAACGCTAAATTATTAAAATTCAAATTTGAAAAATCCGAAGAAATTAAAGAAAAAAATTTGACTCAATGAATTTTTTGTTGATAATTTACCGCATAATGAGACCTATCCATTTATTTTACAAAATAAAATTTCTTCACAGCTTGCAATTGACAAAAATGTTCAAAAAGATTTTCCCTATATTAATTTGTATGAGAAAATTTAAAGTTCGTTGGAGGACCTCTTAAAATTGAAATTAAGAGATGTCCTATATATTGGGATGAGAGCAAAAAAAATTCGACTTTTTTTGGCACACCCTAATAATATGTATAATATAGCGATCTCTCTCTCTCTTCCTGACTACTTATCCCATATGGTGGTGGGGTCAGTCTTCCGCACATTTTTTCTCCACTTCGTTCTGGCCATGACCTCGCCATCGGAAACTTTGCACCCCTTCGTGTTATTCAAAACTACACCCTTCCAATTTGTTTTGGGCTTACCTCTTGGCCATTGACCAGGAAGCAATAGTTCTAGTGTTAAATTCCTCACGTAGTCTGGTGGCTTTCTTTTCACGTGACCATACCATCGCATATATAATAATAAATATAATATATACATACATATACGGTAAAATGTCTGATTTAAGTTAATAGGAATTTATTTATTTTTATTTCTGTGTCATTTATTTTGTTTATTTAACCATAGAGTTTGGGAGCTGAAAATAGTTACAAAATATTTTATAGCTCACATTGAAAATTATAGATTTCTTGGCGGGATCTTGGTCTGTCATGTAATGTATTTTATATTTTATTCATAACGTTGTGTTATTTGACTCTATATTTTGCCATATTAGTGGTGTTTTACTATAATATAGTTCGGTATGTCGGTATATGAAAAGGCACAAAAAGTCCATGGGAAATTCTATTAAGGAAGCCACCATCTTGTTAGAACATTGAAAGTATCACGAGAAACTTGTAATATTATTACATATTCAATAACGACTGTAAGAATCTAGAAGATTAGTTGCAAATAAAAAATAAATGTAACAATAACATTTTTATCCCTATACAAATCAAGAGAATGCACTTCGTTTATATATTGTTTTAATAATACTAAGAGACCAAGTATTTAACAATTAGACATTCATTCGAAGGACTCTGATCTATCACTAATTTCTATTACAAAATGATAATTCACATCTTATCTTTAAATAGCATAACTAGTGACTAGCTTTTCGAACGGCTTCGCTCGCGTTAACTTCTTCATCGATCTTTTAGGAACAGTACGTATTACGTCAGTATTTATACGCGGTAGAAGTAGGAGCGAGAGGTATACCAGCAAAATCTCTCTACAACCTTCTGAAGGACCTTGGCCTGTCGAGAACTGCAGTAAGTTCTATTCTAGAACGAGTATCAAAGGCTGCACTAACAGGTTCCTACCAAATTTGGCTAGGCAGGGCGGGAAACTCGAGCAGTGAAGGTGAGCGTTGATGCGCATCTCAAAGGGGGTCTCCTTAAACCTACACCTGGGTCGCAAGTCCTGGGAACTGCTCTGAGTTTCTCCCTCTGCCACACGATGGACCCGGCACCCGCACGGTGAAACCATGGAAGGCTAAGAAGTTCGTCTCTCTCTTATTACATGAAAGCAACGATATTACAACAAAAAAGGTGTAGATACGTTACCTACGTGATATTTTGAGAAAACAAATGGCACGATAACGCACAAATATGTAAAGTAATATTGTAATGCCACACTGTCTTAGATAAAGTGTGGAAGTAAGATGGTATATTCTCGATATCGGTGGTGAAAAATAAATAGTTATATATTGCTTAGATACGTGCGGATTGACGGAGCAGCTGTCAAAAATAAACTAGTTATCCCAGTTTTAACAAGGCGCTGTTGAATCCCTTATTACAGCTATCCAGTATTACAGCTTTTTAGTTATAATATCATCGGATGAAAGGCGTCCTACATATTTTTCGGAACAATGTGTATGCACAATTTCATAAAGATCGGAATCGGTTAAGTAGTTAAGGAGTAAAAACGTAACAAACTAACAAAGAAGTAAACAAACAATCTCATTTTCGCATTTATAACATTACTTATGATTAGAAAGAGTGATGTGAGGTCATCTCACAAATAATCGGAATATAATAAATATTTATCAACAAAACATAAATATCAAAAAATTAATCTATACTAATATTATAAAGAGGTAAAGTTTTTGAGGTTGTAGTAGTAATCTCAGTAGGGGTAATCTCAGGAACTTCTAGTCACCCGTGCGGAGAGAACACGGCTTTAGCCGCTGCTCCATGTGAGGAGATAATACTTCCTGAGAGGTGGGTCCCTCCGTTTTACCATCCACGGGTGACACAGCGCGCGACCAGGGCAGTAGTGTTTGCTAGTCGTCACCCCGCACCCTTGTCCATATTCGCACTCGGCGGCCGAGGGGTTTTTAGTCGGTAGGAGTCCGACATAACCCTCACGCTGACCCCCGGCGGTGTGAGGTGTATCCTATCTAGGATTTTTCCCTCGATAAAAAAAGGAACTACTAGTCAGATTTGAAAAAATCTTTCAGTGTTAGAGAGCTCATTTCTCGAGGAAGGCTATGAAGGCTATAATATATTATCACGCTAAGACCAATAGGAACGAAGCACCAATGAAGAATGTTTCGAAATGGAGTATTTTTTTCCTTTTGAGAGCTTCCGCTACGTGTTAGTTCGTTAAGTGATGTTTATTGGTCATATTATCAACAACTATTATGAATTCTTATCAATATGTATTGATATAATAACTGAACCACAGCAACGCGTGGCCGGGTCAGCTAGTACGCAATAAGAAGTTACGAAAATACCTGTTTATTGTTCGTCTAACTTTTTCCTTCGGCTTCTCTTGCATTAATGTAGATTTCGTGAATAAAATACAGCCTATGTTATTCGATAATAATGTAGCTAGAGCTGTTGAAGTTTCGATTTAAATATAGTGTAGTTTTTAAAAAAGATGGTATCTAGATAGCTAATTATCAAAAACATGTATGTAAATTATTTCTTTAGTTCCCACAAAAAGGTTTTTTTTTCGAAGTGACTACGCTATTGACCTAGCAAGGTCTTAACAGCTTCACCGGACTACATCCCACAAAAAGGTGTTTCAAAGAATTTTGTAAATTGATTAGAAGTAGGCTTCCAGCAGTAGTTAACCAAAACTACACGCATTTTATTGTGTAATTACGTTTTCAAACGTTGATTATATTTTTATATTAAAATTACATTTTGTTTTATTATTTCTACTGTACTATTTGTAAATAATTATACCGTTGTTGAAACATATTCATGAAATATTAATCAAATATAGTCCAATACAGGTTGAGTAAAGTGAAAGGAACGTTCTAGGTTCCAGGTCATGAAAATGTTGTACTGAACGATTGTATAAAAACATCATTACATAGTATAAAATAAAGTCCCCAACCGGATCTGTCTGTCTGTCTGTTCGCGATAAAATCAATAACTAATGAACGGATTTTCATGCGGTTTTCACCAGTAGATAAAGTGGTTCATGAAGAAGTTTTGATATATAATTTGTAGAGGTTTTTTTTATTATCAGGGCGGGACAACGTGCGCCGAGATTGCTAGTTTAAAATATATAGTAGAAAGTTCAACAAATATAAACAATACCGTGAGATACAAAAATAAAAAGAATGTAGTAGTAGTAATATTTTATTTCACAAGTCGGAAGTATATAATAAACATAAAGTATACGAAAATGAAATAAGGTTGTTGAATGTAAAATTGAAAAAGATAAAATCGTGTTGAATAATATATATCTTATACAAATCCACGTACATTTTTTAAAATGTTACCTCGTCTTTAAATACTTCGTCACTTTCTATTCCAAATAAAATGTAATAAGCTAAATTGTTATTTAACTATCATTTCTACTATACATAACGTTTTCTACCTTTTCATTTTTCTACCTACTTATGAATAAGTGTTAAGCATTGCAACACTCGACACAAAACTTACTTTCTGGCAACATCTAAATTTGTAATGTCAAATTTTTATTGTCGCAAAAATTTTAGTCATTATTTTCATTTTAATATTACGTGACATCGATAATAAGTTGAAAATTAAAAAAATAAAATTACGATAGAAAAAATATACTACAAATAGGAAATCTCTTGTGATATATGTATGAAAGTGCGAATTCTCGTATGTCGGCTGTGATTACATTGTCAGTGATACAGTGTGGTGAAGTTTTGCATAAATGAATAATGTCGCTGAGGTCGAAGGCTCTGGTACTAGTCGAGGTGCTCCTGAGGGTGCCGCCGCTGTTTGTGGTGGATGAGTTCCTGAAGATCAGCCTCGGGTTGCCGGTGTCCGGCGCTGAGGAGGTCTCCGTATTGAGCAACATTACAGTCGACCACGTCGATTTAAATGATGCTGACTCGAATTATTACGATGCGAATTTCTACAACGCCTTTATATTAACTCTGCTTAGATTCTTCGTTAGCTGTATAGGTGAGTTATATGGTTTAATTTGTAAAAATGTGGACGCGTACGATAAGCCTTTCATTTTTGTTTGGAAAGGCCATACTGCCTGATTTTTAATTATTTTTACATACGGCGTACATTTTATTATATCTTTGTGTAGTTACTTTGTCTGTATCTTTAAAAATTATGTTACAGAGTTACCATACGGGTTTTTTATTGTTGTTTATTTGTTGGTACGTTTTTTACATTTCATATCTATACAGTTCAAACTATTTTTGTTTTAAACAAAACAATCAATTGGAGTTACACCCACTTATACAATTTATTAAATGAAATATTTAATATTTCCAAATTACTGTTAGTAGCAATCTATCAGACATTCATCTTATGTAGGTCTCCAGTTCTTTATGATTTTGGTTAGAGGCAATATGTTACAGTAACTATAGACATTGGGTAAACTGTATTTCAGGCTGATATTTGTTTTGCATTATATATATATTATACATATATGAAACAGCTTACTTCAAACAGTAATAACATTTAAGCTTCGTATTTGTAAAATAAAACATTTAGAATGAGATCAATCGAGAGAATTCTAAATGCAATCAAATGCATTAAGGAATTAAACCAATAAAGCACAATCCTAACCTTATATATTCCCTATAGATTAGTCATTGTATAAATATATCATTTTATTTTTAATTCCATATGATAATACACACTAAATGCGGAATGTCAAACATAACAATAGCATGTATGTGTAGAACATATGAATACTGGAAGGTATGGGATGAATGCTGGATCATTAATTTGAATAGTAAATGAAAAAAAAATGAAAATATGTTCTCCGGGCGTGACTAGTGACACATCCTAGTGAAAGAGTTCACACCCATTATGTGCTGCATAATTAAAAAGAGAGTGCCCCGGTTAACAGGTTAAGATGTGAAAGCATAAGAAACAAATAAAGAAGCACATTTGCATTTAATATTAGTTGGGACATCAGCAGAGTAATAGAATTACCTACTAAACGATTTATCTTCTCAAAGGCCATCATTGCCTTCCCATAGAAGACAGTAATCAAAGAGGCCTTACTAGAGGTCAAGTAGGGAGGGGAGTGCAGGCAGTGACCTTGAGTGTCGATGTCTTCTTAGGGTCTTTGTTTGCCTACTTATGGATGAAAATCCAAAGCACTTCTCTGGGTTCTTCACAGTACAACATAATGGATTTAATATAGCTTCTATAAACTTGTAAAATGGTAATAATTCTTTCTCTCATTACTTAATGACTACAACATTACACAATTTGAAATTTAAATTTCTAGGTAGACTATATGACAGATTTAGGCCTGGAAAGTAGGTCTTTTGTATTTGTTTAGTCCTGTGTCTATTACACACAAACATTTGTACATGGTTGTGGTAATTGGTAATAAAAATAATTTATTTAGCCTTATCTATGTGAACAGTGCATATTTCTAGGTAAAAACTCATTTATTAACCTACTAATCTAAGCTACCTATAAATTACTTTTTATTATCACGTTGTGATATTATTCATAATAATAAGCATATGATATAGGGTTATCAGAACTGTGCAGACAAAATAACATTACTTTTTAGGTCCAATTTGTAAAGTAAGATAAACTTGTTATTTGATTTTCCTTAAAGTAATTTGATTAGGCATTAGTAGTATAGGTGTAGTGAAGTAAATTAATGATAGTTTTTTATGAGTGTTTATTTTCAGTTTGTTCTTTGATTTACATTATTTTTAAACCAAATCTCAATACCTATGTGGGGTTATTATAAAACATTATTTTCATGACAAACATTTACTTGAATAAATGTCATTTATATATTAAACTAGCTATGCTCAGGGTTTCACTATGCCTATGAATGGTGCAGAAGATTTTATTTTTGGCAAACAATCTTCCAGTCAATTATTACCGCCATTGTCGAGTAGGTAAGTTTCTTGGGATCATTTCAATGAAGTAACAAAATGGTAGCCTGCTTGTTAGAACTTTCCTGGGAGTTTTTGTGGCAACTCGCAATCCATACTCCTTGGTATTATTTTCCACATACTTAACTTGTGCATAATAATCGAACTATATTACGTATAATAATATCACTAATATTACAAGTTATTATGGAGCCATAGCATAGAAAATCCACTGCATGAAATTCCATAATCCTGCCAAAAACTTAAAGAACTGAATGTAGGGCCTGTCATCTAGTGGTGTATTAAAATAAAACTAGCTTTTGCACATGGCTTCGCTTGTGTTAATGTAGTTCTAACCAATCCTGCAAGAACAGTTTCTTTATTATGGTTGGTTACTACCCTATGTGGTTTTCTGTTACTCTCTCAGTAATGTATGTAACTGGTATAAAGAATTCCATGATGTTCAGTTGAGTAGTTGGAGAGTGAAGGTGTAATAAATAGATAAAAAAACTAAAATTTGCATGTATGATATTAGTTAGGATAAGTGTCAAGATTGGATTTAGGACATGGTTGATTGTTCCTATTATTATCTTAGTATATTAAACATTGATAAGAGAATAATGTAGTTTGAAAATACAATAGGCAAATTAAAATTAGGTTCTTGACTTGTTTACAAACAGATAAGTAATAAAATAATATCTGACAATTGTGTTTTGCTAAAATAAAGAATTATTTAATCTATAAATATTGAAATATAAGCTTATATTTCAATAATTGTGTAAGACAAATTAGTATATCCACTATGGTTTACTATATAATATGTATATATATATATATGGTATATAATAGTAACCAACTTAATTTAAAAAAAAAAACAAACTATATCTTGTTAAAAATTATGTTTATGAAGAAAAATGGTAGTACCAGATTTGAGAAGGAAAGGAAATATTGGGAGGCCATTACTACATAAATAAATTTGCACCCTTCAGGGTGAGTTATCAACCAGTAAGTCTGCCTGCTATGTTTCATAATTTATACACTAAAGTAGTAATAGTGTTTATTCATTAAAATGATTTCTTTTTTTCGAATTGATTAATACTGTGGGCCTGGTGGGCTTTCACAGCTTCCTTGGGCTAATGGGGTGAACATTTATGGCACTCAGCCATTTGATAACAAGCTCAGGGGTGCCAGAGTGGCTGTACCTCGGTACGGTATGTTGCCTTGGATGCAACACCACAAATCTTACCAAGCTAAACATACTAATCATATTAAAAGTCATTCTCAAGTCTTAAATATAGGAAGTTAATATTAGTTCATAATTTATACCTTATAAAAAATTATATGCTAATGTTTTGAATTTATATTATGTCCATCATTAGACTAAAGGTATACAGATTCTAATTTATACTAAATAATAAAATACGATAGATAAAATTTGAAAAATATTGATGTGACTTCATTAAAGATCAACGCTAATTATAATTATTACATGTCTGTACATAAAAATGGTATATTCATATTTTATATGGTAAACATTCCCATAAGTATATAGAATGTTCCAGTAAATTAATCTTAAAAACAATCTTGAAACTTCTATGCAAATCACACAGATGCAACTGTAATTTTTACCACTAGTTTAGATTATCAGTCACCATGTCTAACTGGTTATAATATCAAAAGACTTTATTGTGGAATGGACCATTATATGAACAATGGTGATGTCTGGGAATGATAACCTCTTTTATACATCCGCCAAATTAGTATGGTAACAATGACTTGTATAATTGTAATGTATGTAGTCAGAAAAAAAAACCAGATCATGTTTTTTTTTATGTCATACAGGCAAACGAACATGTGGGTCACCTGATGTTAAGTGATCGCCACCGTTCATAGGCAATAACAACACCAGGGGAGTCGAAAGTGCGTTGCCAGCCCGTTTTTGAGGGAAGGGGAGGGGAGGTGGGCCTCCGGCGCTCACACTGACCGAACGAGACGCAACAATGCAAACATTGTTACTTCACGTCGGTTTTCTATGAGAGGGTGGTACTACCCCGGACGAGCCGAAACCAGTAATAGCTTCCGCGTGGCTTTACCACCTACCAAAACCACCTACGTTTATTGCCAGCAATTATCAATAACTGAATGAAATGTTAGCTGAAATTGTGGTAGGGTTTTAAAATACATAACACCTTGTGGGACTTAAAATTGTAAAAAAAATGTATGTTTTTGTGTTATGTAGATCATCTCAATGTATTAAGTCCATTTACTTATCTACTATTCTCTTGTACTTAAGTCGCGTCTTCATAAAAATTAGAATAACTTTTGATAGAGTGAACCGATTTTAAAGAAACCAAGACTATAACACCCATATTCTAAGACGTTTCCTCAAACCTTCCTCAACCTGGACTCAACTAAGGTACCCTCAAAGAGTACCTTAAGGAATCCTCGAAATCGGTATTCTTAGGGTACATACGCACTATGCGGCTAGCCGCAATGCGGTCAGCCGTGCGGCTGAACGCAGGATGCGGTTGCGCTTGTGGCTAACCGCATAGTGCGTAGGGTACCTTAGTTATGACCCGACTTGGTTTTAAGGATAACTCGAGGATCCTCCAGTGAGGTTAAGTCGAGGTACAACGTCATTGTATACGTCATTAAATCATAGATTACAGCGTATTTTTTGATCTTTTCGTCTATGGTTACTCGAAACTTGCTAATCATCTTTTTTCTATTTTTCTATCTGCGTTACGTCGCCTGCGTCCTTTTGTTTACGTTTGATGTTTGTTGTGGTGTTGTGACAATTTGGAAGTCTGTTTTTCTTTTATATGTTAATACTTATCTCTATTACAAAATATATCTGGGAGACAAATAGTAAGCTGGAAAAGTCGTTTACAATAAGTCAATAAAAGTTAAATTCAATGTCAATATGTGCCGGTTGATCTACTATAAAAAAAGAAGATCTTATGCTGGTGTATGAGGCTTTATTAAAACCAACAGACAGAAATAAATCATGTAATTGATAGTGACAATTTACCAGAAGATACCTCTCAAGGTAAATATCTAATACTATATTTAATACATTAAAGATTTACTGGAAGTAAATAAAATTAATTAAGTAAAAGTAGTTTTTATACTTTGTTTTTACAGATACCCTACATTGAGACAGTTTGATTTGAATTTCCATCAGACAATGATATCATATACTTAATTATAGAGCATACCCTAGCATAAAGCTTATTTTCTTTACCTAAACCTGTAAACTTTAAAATTTCATTCCCTCAAAAATGAAGTACTGAGATATAAACATTAGTTTGAACTAATTTATTTTTTATTCCTCCTAGGTACTGCTAAAAATATTAGGTCTAAGGTTAATCAAGAGTTCTAAATAAAGATGATTAACTATGCATGCGTACAAGAAAGGGAAGAAAGGCTGCACAGTCTAATAATCGAAGAGAAGCAGTGTTTAGTAAAAGCATCAGAGGAAATGTATAAAAGTGCTGCAATAGAATCAAGAAATGTAGAAGAGATACTACAATTCAATCAAACAAAACAAAAAAAGCAGTCATATATATAAACCATTACCATATTAAATAAATAAATTCATTCATTTGTTTTATTATTCAATAAACAAATTAAAATATAATGTATATAGAAGTGATAAACTTTCTGTTTATGTTGTTATGTGTGCGATGTTTTGCACCTTACTATATCTATGAAATCGATTTCATTTACTATTGAACTATTTTTCTACAATCCTAATTCCCTATAGATTCCTTTTTTCCATTGAAAGAACCATTAGTTTACTCTCAAAATAAAACACTCATATAGTAACTGTCTTGTGATGATATACAAAACATTAATTGATATCATCCATTCCAGTAAGACGAAGCACATATAACTGAGACAGATTATGTTAAACTTTTATTATATAATATTAGAAATAATAATAAACTTATATTAATATCTTATTATCACACAATATTGATATTAAAGGATGAATGTGTCATTTTGATTTAAATAAAAGTATCACAATCACTGTTCAAAATCTCTTAATAAATGTAGCTCTCACTAGGCTACCTCGTTCAATGTCATTTACATTTGGCACTGGTACCTCTTGCAGATATCTGATAGGCTCAATAATAATATTTATTGGTTAATAAAGAGATGTGGAGGACTGCACTGACCTCCAAGATTTTAGTCACTAATTCTGATGTTACGGATTGACTAATTTGATATAAATCTCCACATATGTACAATCTGCAAAGTAAAAGCAAATTATAATTGTTTTTGAAACAAAGAAATCATATTTTTCTAAAGATTAGCATATAGACATGGTTTTACTTACTTGATAATTTCCGATTGCATAAAATCTCGACGAGATTAACAACTGAATTAAAGATGAAATGAGTAGACCTCTTTTACTGTTTTCAATTCTGCTGTTGATACAAGCGGCAACAATATATTCAAGACAGTTTCTGTCCTAAGACGATAACTTCTTTGGAATCCTACATAGTCCTAAATTCAATAAGGTTTTCTGCATCTCGTAAACACCTTCGTTCAGGATAATCGTATGGACGTATACACATAATTCAAAAATAATTAGAAATTCACCCGTAAAAGCTATCACAATATAATAATCAACTTTTATTTTCAATCGTAGACGTGTGAATACAGTAAACAATGGCGTAAATCTTCGTCGAGTATTCCTTAAGGTAGATCCCGACGTACTTCGAGTTTGACAGTTGCTTCCTCATCTCAAATGAGGAAAAATTTCGAGGAACGTCAAGTGAAGGGGAGTTTTTGCAACTAAGAATACCGATTTCCTTGATTTCCTTGAATACGGTTGACTGGAGTGGAGGAAAGTTCGAGGTAACCTCTTAGAATATGGGAGTAAATGTTACTCGAGGATATTCTTTATGATTTTCTTTATGAGGTTTTATCCTGTCGCAATACTTGAGCAGTGATGAGTGTCAACAAACTGACAGACAGATATTTCTAAAAATGATTAAAATGTATTTTATTACTTACTAGCTGACCCGTGCAACTTCGTCTGCACCAAATCGGTTATCACTGTGTCAATTGTATTTTTAAACGCGAAAATTTTTAATAAACCTAAAACCTTATTGCAGCCACCCCTACAGTTTCCAATTGTGAATTCAAACTATCAAGGGACTCACTCAAACATATACCCAGATTGTATGTGAGAAATCTTTTAAAATAAGCGTACAACCCGTTCGTAGCATCATCTACCGGGTTCAATTCAAATAAAAACTAACCTACCTATATTGGCGGTAATGTGAAAAAAAGCTTTAGACGTCTATGAACCCCCAGTTTCTAACGAAGTTCCTTTCCCTTTTTTGTAGACATTTACTATACGGTCAGTAGAGTTTACATTATAAAATATCAAGTTGATAGAGTTACATTGTAAATTAAACGATAAAATATATTCATTAAATAAATAATGATAAATGAAACACTTTTAGGAAAACCTTTAATAATTATACACTCACAATATAAATTACCGAAGACATGGCCTGGTTTTGGAGTTTTTCAAGTTTATAGAGGTTAACCTGAGCACTATTATCATAAAGAAATCTCGCATAGTAATTTCGACTGCGTATAATATTGAAGTATAAACGAACTAAATGTTATGGATGAACACACCAATTAGAACCGGCTAATGCTTTGAAAACGTTTAGAAACTTAGAGCTAGATTCTGCAACTGCATTTTATGTATGAAAAAAATAGCGATAATTGTGGAAGCGCCTGTTATAGACGCATGTATTCAAGATGGCGTCAATCCCAAGTCATATGTCTACATTTATCGTTGTTTTTCATTGTTTATGGTGAAATCTCAATATTATAATGGTTAATAAAATATGTTCTTTGCAATGGAAAAAATAAAATGGTTCGAATTGAATTATTTTATTTATAAAGAATATCATCGGGCACATTATTGTCAATAACAAAATTGTCTGGTAGTGATAAATTCATGTTTTTAATAGCGTTTATAAGTTACTGACAAAAAATGTTCCTTAAATTATTTATAAATCAAAATTTTGATCTGTAAAGGTGTAATGCGCATTAAAAACACAACGTTAACCGGCTACCAGGTATCCTGAATCCTGTTTGGAAGTGCACAATATATCTTCATATTAAAGAACCAGCTTTTCTAAAATTCTCGTTCTTCCAACGTTGCTGGCTCTTCTACTAAGGGGTCGCAAAAAAGTCTAGTTACATTAACTACAATTTTTTGTCTTTCGTTATCCTGGGGAACTCCTTGCGTTTTATCGGACAAAAAGTATCCTAAATGTAACTTTGTAATATTAGTTATTACTGTGTCAAGTTTCGTTAAAATCGGTTCAGTACTTTCAGCGTGATGCGTGTTCACAGGGACAGAAAGACAGACAGACAGACAAAAATTGTAAAAAGATTATTTTTGGCTTCTATATCGATAATAAAGTTTAAAAGATAATAAATCGATAAAAGATTTGACCTTGCTATAGTTTTATTATAATTTAGATTCCAAGATAGGTGCAACAATTTTTTTCACAAAGACCTAGAAGTACAGACACGTTAGATTTATATTATTTTTATATGTATAGAAGATTGTATGTCCTTTATGCTGCACTCAAAATTAATGTTTCTTTTGCTAAGGGAATTCCCCACGATTAACTGTAAAACGTGCACTTTTTATATAGTAAATTTATTTAAATAGGGAATTCCCCCATAATTAACAAACTCGTACATGCGTATGCAATGTAAAGCTAAAAATATACACATCGGTCGCTCTCGCGGTGAGTTGTAGTGATTTGATACCGTTATTACTTCACGGTCTACAGATATTTGAATTGACCTGCATTTATTTTTAAATCGTACTGTTATTGAACTTGTATCTTTATAAAACCGGTTTATACCCATAGCCTAATTTGGAGAATATTTCTTGGAAGAGACTTTATGAAAGGAAAAATATTTCGAGAATACATTGGTCTAAAATAAATGTTTATTTAGCTTTCTATGTCTGGACCCCCTGCAGCTACATTTTTACCATATTCCCAAAACTCGACAAAACATGTGAAGATTAGACTTAACTATGGAAATTCGCTACTCTCGACACGTCGTTGTACTGAATATGGAATATGCAAGTTTTTACAAGTAACAGTCACTGAGCTTCTTAAAATATTATCTGCCTACATTGATAAGTAAAGTCAAACCAACGTTTTAGTTCTTCACTATCGAAAGCAGATAAATTTTCGTCAACCCCCGGTTACGAATTGTGAACCCCTATTTCTTGTTACACTGACGTATACCCCCGTCGAGTCTCTCGTGGACCCCTGGGAGTCCGCCTGGACCATTTTGGGAATTAAGGTTTTAGAGGATATGTTAAATCTAGAATGAGTACTGTTTTTCCATTCAAGTACGGCGATAAAGTTTCCAGTCAATTTTAAATATAATACCTATTTAATATTATAAACCCTCGAGGGGTTTGTTTGTTTGTTTGGTTGAACGCGCTAATGTCAGAAACTGCTGGTCCGATTTGAAAAATTCTTTCAATGTTATATGACTCATTCATCGAAGAAAACTATAGGCCATATCATTACGCTAAGACCAATAGGAGCTGAGCACCAATGAAGAATGTTTCAAAATCGTTTCTTTTCCTTTTGTGAGCTTCCGTTGCGTTTTAGCGTCAGCCCAAAGTAACTATTCCACACGGACGAAGTCAAATGTATAAGTACGAGTAACTTCTATCTCTTTACTATATGACTGCAGTATAATGTTTTACATGAAGGTCAAAGGCGAGTTAATATAATATAGCGAATCGATTGCTCGTCGAAACATATTGTATTTCTCACCGCACGCCTACTGCTGGCGAGGTCAAGAACGCAATAGTTATACGGTTTGATTGTGAAAAACCTCTGATAACGCAACCGGTGTATAGTTGCTAGCTGTTAACTTCTGCCGATACGTGGCAGTGTTTATCAGCTGTCGGTAATCATAGCTTTTCACTTCGACCTAGACGTGTTTTGCAATTATAAAGCGAGTTATTTAGGTGTTTAATATAAGCCCGATTTTGAATGGTCGATGGTGACGTCTGGAAACGACGCCTCTCTCTATGCATCCGCCAAAAACGAATGTAACTGTATATGTCTATGAATGTATGTGTGCTATGTTATGTATAATGAAAAGATGAACCGGATCGAGTTTCTTGCCGATTCTTCTCGATGACTGGGTTATTTTCCGTACCGGTGGTAGTTTTGACGTTCATAATTGCCTTCTCAAGGATTAAATTGAATATAGAATTTTTGATTTTGAATATTAACATCATTACATAGTATAAATCGAAGTCCTCTGCCACATCTGTCTGTCTGTTTGCGATAAACTCAAAAGTTACTAAACGGATTTTCATGCGTTTTTCACCAGTAGAAACAGTGATTCATGGGGAAGGTTTTGGTTTTTATTTTGTTAAGGTTTTTTAATATCAGGACGGGATAACGACCGCCGGGCCAGCTAGTTAATTAATTGATTTAACAATTTATACTCTTCAATGTACTTCACTAACTGTCTTCTTAGTACATTGTGTGGTTTTTTTTTTGACGCCAATTTCACCTGATGGTAAATGTCGCTGTAGCTTAAATTTATGATATGCTTAATTTTTAAAACAACTTTAAACACTGTATTCAATTTAGCCCATTTAGACGCTTATAAACGTCAGAGCTACCACAGGTTCGGAAAAACAACTGACGCCCGATTTCTGAGATATTTTAATTGTAGTTTATCTGTTTAATAGCGTTATCGGTTCGATAACTTGTCAAAATGCGTTTCTGAACACACAATCATATGATAAATGACAGCGGGCCATTTCACAGTTTATCTTATGGATAACTTTGTTGAGTCAATAACTATTGGTAGTTTAACCGAGTATCTCAGAAACCGGGTATTAGTCACGGAGAAGACAGAGTAGTCCGGTGAAGCTTAATTTATTAATTTCTCGGATTTTCAATTTTAAACCCTCTGTCGTGGGGAATCTACAAACTACAATTAAAGGTTACAAAGTACTCACTAAATTCAATGCAATAATTTGTGATTCACACATATAATCACATACACAAGATGTTCTAGGTAATGTCGTGGAAGTACAATTTTTCGAAAATTGTGAAACATAAGAATAGCATTCGGTGGTCTGATCAGTTAGTACCTTCGAGTTATAAATCTGTCGCCGAGCACCAATAGGTGTATTCTTCTATACTTGCTTACACCTTGCTCTAGACTTTTAACTCTCGTAAGTTGTAGTTACCCTCTAACGTTATTAAGAATTTAAAAAAAAATATTAAATTTAAACAAGTAATTCGGTATTGAGTATTTACTGTTCTTCAAAGTACATTTCTCGGTAATTTTCAAGAGCTTTAAGAGCCAGGTTATGTTGTGCATATTTGGGTCGTATTACTATTGGTAAATGCTTTTTTGGGTGCGCTTTTCTTATTAAATTTTCCAAGAAACGATAAGGTAAGAAATTATTATTGTCACGATTATTACTATCTTAGATAGGTCTAATTTGCAATTCATAGAAGACAGTGTACTGTGAACACTAAGGTTTATGGGTGATTTTGTACCCAGTATTTTTTTTAAACGGATAGTCGGGCCGATACATAGCTCATGTACTTATTTTAACTGGCAGTTATAGATAAATAGATGATTGGAACCAGCTGTAAGCCTACTCGATAGGGGAATTATGCTAGAAAATTGGTATCTATACTAATATAATAAAGAGGTAAAGTTTGTGAGTTTGTGACGTAGTAGGTGGTAATCTCAGGAATTGCTGGTCCGATTTGACAAATTCTTTCAATGCTATATAGCTTATTTATCAAGGAAGGTTTTAGGCTATATATAATCACGCTAAGACCAATAGTAGCGGAGCACCAATGAAGAATATTTCAAAATCCGGTTTTTTCCTCTTGAGAGCTTCCGCTGCGTGTTATCGTTAGCCCAAAGTAACTATTCCATGCGAACGAAGTCGGGGGCAGAGGCCAGTGAGTTATATTACTACAGTCCGGTAAATTGTACCTACTATTTATCCGCACAAGGAGCATTGCATCTTCACCTATTATACGATTCGCGAATGAATGGAACGCGCTACCTGCTTTTTTTTGAGAAGTTTACAATATAAGGGTCTTGAAAAGTAGAGTGAATAAGTTTTTACTGAGCTACCGCGCTTCATTCTAGGCCTTGTCCTCGCTTTGTATCAGTTGTGACTGAGGTCCAGCTTCGTCCAGTGTAGTACAAAGAAGTTCTTGTTAGTCTTTTTGGAGGCTCCGAATATAGTTTGATATTTGGGCTTACGCATAATACAAGACAAAATGAAAATAATATTATCTATACATCTATATCATTACATAGTATAAAACAAAGTCCCCTACCACGTCTGTCTGTCTGTCTGTTCGCGATAAACTCAAAAACTACTGAACGGATCTTTATGCGGTTTTCACCAGTGGATAAAGTGATGCATGAGGAACGTTTTGGTATATAATTTGTCCAGGTTTTTTTTATAATCAGGGCGGGACAACGTCTGCCGGGCCCGCTAGTCATATATATAATAAGAATGTAAATCTACTTTTTCGATTTTCGTGAAAAAAATTGTTGCAGGTGTCTAGGAATAAGTAATAAAATACATTTCAATCATTATTAGAAATGCCTGTCCGTCTATATGAACACGCATCACTGCTAAAGTACTCAGTTCATAATAAAACTTCATAAAGAAAATCATAAAGCATGTCTTCGAGAGTAACTTAGTCTTTATTTCATTAAAATCGGTCTACACTATCAAAAGTTATTGTATTTTTAATGACGACGCGGCGTAAGTACGAGAGAGAAATAGATAAGTCAATGGACTTTATACATTCAGATGACTTTATTGACCACTGTTTCTACTTAAGGTTCCACGCGGACGAAGTTGCGGGCACAGCTAGTAGAACTCTAAAATTAATTTATTTATCTTTAAGTTGTTTCAATATTATATAAATATAATATATATAACATAGTATAAAACAAAGTCCACTACCGCGTCTGTCTGTCTGTCTGTTCGCGATAAACTCAAAAACTACTGAACGGATTTTCATCCTGTTTTCATCAGTCGATAAAGTGATTCATGAAGAAAATTTTAGTATATAATTTGTTAAGGATTTTTTATAATCAGGGCGGGACAACGTCTGCCGGGCCCGCTAGTAATATATATATTATAATACGTATTTATAATTAAATATGTATTCTGCCCATCTATATTCAGTGCGTGCAAAAAGATCAGTGATGACTGTAACATTAAGTGTCTAAAATTTTAATTGGTGTTTGTTACTTATGTAAGTTGAAATATTAAAAAGTTTGTTAGTGTCGATAGACTTAGTAATGCTTTTGCGCTTTTTCCGGATTGTAAATAGCACTAGTTGAGACAATGAATTGTAGAGAAAGCCATTTGAAAGTTGTAAGTTTGCAACCAAGTCGGTGCACCTCCGCGCCGCGCTGCCTTTATATTTTGATATCGCCCCCGCTATAGATGATATATATCTATACATATAATAAGATTGTAATTCTAACGTGTCTGTACTTTTTCGATGTTCGTGAAAAATATTGTTGCAGGTGTCTAGGAATAGGTAATACATTTCAATCATTTTTTAGAAATGTCTGTCTGTCTGTTTGTATGAACACGCATCATTGCTAAAGTACCGGGTTCACAATAAAACCTCAGAAAGAAAATCATAAAGCATACAGTAACTTAGTCTTTGCTTCATTAAAATCGGTCCACTCTATCAAAAGTTATTGTAATTTGTATGACGGCTCGAGGTAAGCACGAGAGAAGAGTAGTAATCTATACCAATATTATAAAGCTAGAGGCTTTGTTTGGTTGAACGCGCTAATCTCAGGAACTACTGGTCTGATCTAAAAAATTCTTTCAGTGTTAGATAGCTCATTTATCGAGGAAGACTATAGGCTGTATATCATCACGCTCAAACCAACAGGAGCAGAACAACAATGTGAAAAGTTTCAAAATCGTTTTCTTTTTCTTTTGAGAGCTTACGCTGCGTGTTCGCGTTAGTCCAAAGTAACTATTCCGCGCGGACGAAGTCGCGGGCAGAAGCTAGTCAATAATGAAGTATTTGTTGTGTCATTTACCACAATTGTTGTTAATTATTCCGTTGTTAGGTGAATTGCTGTTTTGTACCGTATTGAAATCCACATAATAATGAAATGATTGATCATTATTTGTATTTTGACTAGTGTCAGCAAGGCGAAGTGCTGTCCTTTTCGCATCTATCAGTCTTTGCATAATGCTTGCTCCTTTTCACGTTACGCTAACACCAACTATTTATTGACATTGCCAATAATAATGACGGATACATAGTCAACAGTAGTATAGTATTACAGTGTAACATTAATATAACGAGTCTCGATATATCGAATACCTCGATTTAACGTATTTTTCGAAATCCCCTAGGACTACCCGTAAGAGTTAATTCAAAATATACCTTTACATTACGAATACATTTATGAAAAACCTGTTTATAACGATTTTTTAAATATTGCAGAATGTAGATAGAAAGTATTATTGAACTTTATTTAACGATTTTTTTTAAAGTTATAACCTACATAACGTATACTATCAATTGTTCTCACTTAATTTCTCAGTGTGTTGTTTTTTATTGGTGGAAATCGTTCGCTTTCATTTTTGTTTAGGTATCTTATATATTAATACGTGAAGCCAAAACTTTGTATCCCTTTTTAAGCAAATTGCGCGAACGGATGAACGTGAAATTCGGCATAGTTAAAGTTTATATGGAGGAGAAGTGCAGGAAGCTATTTTTTTTATATAAAATTAATTAGAAATACATTAAATTAATTAAAATATGCATTACTCACACTACTGCTTGAATTTTACACAACATATGCACACATGTAAATGAAAGACTTATTGACATCCGTCATTTTAGTTTTACGTTCCAATTACCTTTTCAATATTTTTAACATGAGTGATGTTGCATGACTTACATGGCCTTTGAAATCAACTGGTCAAACTGTAGGTTAATTTTATAATAATATAATATATAAATTCATAATATACATTAATAATTAATTGATGAATAATTTATCTTTAGTAAATTTATGGAACCACTGAAATAATTATTATTCTCTTTGGTCTTATTGAATGTCAAAATTTTTAGGTGACAGGACTGCTTTCACTTCATGTCACTTTGCTTCACGTTGCCATAAGAGTAAAGCAATATTTCCAAAGTCAATGTCAATATTTTAATGTTTAGTATTTCTTTATGGTGAACTCACTTCAAATGATAATTCAATAAAAAAATGAGCGAAAAAATACGTTGTAAAATCAAAATAAAAAAATTTGTTTGGTCATGAAAGTAATCCATGACTTACATGTCCGCGGTTACAATGATGCAGTTCAACTTGATGTAGCAATTATATTTAGTACAGTATGAATTATGAACAAAAATGAATTCATTTCCAAAAGTTAATGGTAGTATTATAAACATCTTTGTTTTGTATTCATCATTTGATTCTATTGTGTATCCATTACTTATCCAAATGATGATACTGGGCATATCACTATTCCTCATAATGTACAGATTATATTTAATTCAATATCACCCAGAAATACCACGCACCCATGGTGTCGTGTAAAATCAATTGAAAATTGTGTCATGAGTTGCGATAAATTTCTTTATTTTCGTATAGTTATGTTTACTTAGTATTTGAGAGCCTTACCACCTTATGTGTTATATGTGTTAATTTCAATTTTTATTTAGACATCGATTTTTTTTAATGTTTATATAATTAAAAAAAAAGTGGCAAATAACTGAGTAGGCATGATGAAAGCCTTTGGTTATAGAAGTTTATACCCTTTTATAAAAGAACTCTAATAAAGTTCAAACTTTAAAAATTCAATGAACTATGGTCGAATGTCGAACACTGAGCGCCCACTAGTATAAACTATTGTGCATAGGAGAAATAACAAAACAGTGTATGTAGTAATACTTTTAACCAAAGTCGCAGATTGTAAGACGAATCGTTTTCGCCGAAACGATGAGGTATGTGCTATAAATGTATGTCAATGATGACCGTGTATAAATACTGACACTTCGACATATTCTATTGAGATTAAACCAATTTATGTCACTTCGAATACGAAGTTTATAATAATAGGTATGCACTGAAGAAGAGATCTCGTGTCGCCCCAACTATAGCGGCAGACGTGCACCGTGGGGTTTTAGTCTGCGCGAGTCAGACATAACCCACTCTCACCCTCGGGAGGGTGGGTATCCATATAGGGTTTCCCCACCTAAAAAAAATATGCACTGAAGAGCGAAATGAAATTAAGTCTTTTTTTCGAACTGACCTATTGGCCAGATGGGCCTTTAGAGCTTCATGGGACCACTAAGGCGAAAACTGAAGGGTCTCAGCGGCTTGGTGACAAGATCAAGAGTTCTATAGTGGCCAAACCTCGACTGAGGTTGTTGTTTTGGTTACGATATCGTGAATCTATCTAAGCTAACTAATGGCTTAATTACACGTAACAAGTACAGTGGCGAGAAAATAAAATGATACTAGGCCGAGAGAGTCGGGTGAACGAGTGTGAGTATGTATTTTGCTAGTGGCGAGTCACTTTAGATTATAAGCAGTGACCGACGAACCAATAACTCCAAAGTTGTTGATGGTCATTTTATTTACGATTGAAATTTATGCTGCATCACGCTTTAACTTTGTTTTCGTAATTGGAAGATGAGACATTTCACAGACATACGTCTAGTTTGTAACATTGAATCAACTGTTTAGCTGTATCTATAATCCATTTACCCGTATCCAATTTCAAATCGAAAGTTAAATTTTAAGTTAGTAAAACATAAAAAAAAAAGTGCGTACAGAACTGGAGAACGAGTTGGCGAGTAACAGTCGAGTTCATGTTCATACGTGTCGAGCGGGATAGTGAGTCGCTGTCGGGGTGGAGAAATAAAGCGAGGAGGTGGGTAGTCGGCCTAGCAAACAAATCATGTTTCTATCGACTCTCTCACCGCTCTGGACGGCCTAGCACTCCGCTGAACACTCGTCAAAATGTTTATATGTACTGAGCACTCGGCCGAGAGCACTGTCTCGCCACTGTACTCGTTGCGTGTAATTAAGGCATAACTAAACTATTAATTTATATGCATACTAGCGGGCCCGGCAGACGTTGTCCCGCCCTGAATATAAAAAAAAATCCTTAATAAATTATATACTAAAGCCTTCCTCTTGAATCACTTTATCCACTGGTGAAAACCGCATGGCAATCCGTTCAGTAGTTTTTGAGTTTATCGCGAACAGACAGACAGACGCGGTAGGGGACTTTGTTTTATACTATGTAATGATAAGATTTAGTGAGACTAGACTTTACTCCAAAAACTAAATTCATTTTTGTGGGAGTAACGCTTTTAAAGTTTTTAATCATGTTTATAATAAATATTTAATTAGACAAGGAGTCTTTACAGATATTATAAATGCGAAAGTGAGCTTGTTTGTTTGTTACGCTTTCACACGTTAACTTTGAATACACGTTGTCAGGTGTACAAAAGAGGACGTGGCGTACCTTTCATCCCGAAAAATATACTGCTCCTGAGGGTTAGATCGAATCTATGTCATATATTGTGTGTCATGTGTTATTACTATCATTACATAGTGTAAAACAAAGTCCCCTACCGCGTCTGCTTGTCTGTCTGTTCGCGATAAACTCAAAAACTACTGGACGGATCTTTATGCGATTTTCACCAGTGGATAAAGTGATTCACGAGGAACGTTTTGGTATATAATTTGTCCAGGATTTTTTTATAATCAGGGCGGGACAACGTCTGCCGGGCCCGCTAGTATATTATAAAACAAAGTCCTCTGCCACGTCTGTCTGTTCTCCATAAACTCAAAAACTACTGAACGGATTTTCATGCGGTTTTCACCGGTAGATAAAGTGATTCATGAGGATGGTTTAGGTGTATAATTTACCAGGGTTTTGTTTATTGTCAGGGCAGGACAACGTCCGCCGTGCCCGCTAGTAATCTATACTAATATTATAAAGAGGTAAAGTTTGTGAGTTTGTGACGTTGTAGGGGGTAATCTCAGGAACTACTGATCCGATTTGAAAAATTCTTTCAGTGTTAGATAGCTCATTTATCTAGGAAGACTATAGGCTGTATATCATCGTTAAGACCAATAGAAGCGGAGCATCAATGACGAATGTTTCAAAATCGGGTCCTTTTTCCTTTTAAGAGCTTTCGCTGCGAGTTAGCGTCACCCCAAAGTAACTATTCCACGCGAACGAAGTCGCGGGCAGAGCTGAGTTACATATAATTCAGTGTCTTATTTATTTCAATTTTGATTCGTAGATATTACCTGTATAGAAAACGCGTTCAAAGCCGCGGAAAATCGTTAGCTGTAAATAAAACGAAATCCAAATTAAATTATTCGCATGGATCTATTACAGAACATTTAGTGGTATCCTGAAGTATCCACCGACAGAAACCGGTTGAGTTTAATTTTATATCAAGGATCTGCTAATACGTCCATCCGCAGCACATATAATTCTACTACCGTTTGTGTGAATCATGCAATTCGTACATTTTTATTAATCTACTAACTTTGTCTGTGACTTGCTACGTTATTCACATTGACATACAGTGGTGGTCGTATAATTAGAAACACTATCAACGGTCCTTGACTTTATGTAAGATACTTCACCGCAATCGTTTTTATTTTGAAATTAAACAATAAATAGGACAACAATATGTTCAACGATTTATCATTCATTAGAAAAACAACATAAATCCCACTACACAAGTGCAGTTTCAATATTACATTACGGACAAACATTTAAATCAGTTTTAAGGTATGAACAATAATGGTCAACTAATTAGAAACAACAACAAAAAAGTATAAAAAACAATATTTTTTTAAGTATTAGTAATTAGTATTGTTATTTACGTAATAGCTACTATCCACAGCCTACCAATAGTTATAATTAATATTTAGTGGTGTATCCCTTATTTTCAATAACAGCACTACAACGACGTGGCATTGATTCAATCAATTTCATACATTTTTCTAGGGGGATTGAATTCCATGCTTCAACAAATGCTTCATATAATTCGTTTTGACTGGTGTTACGTTTGTTTGAGACTTTCTTTTTAACAATATACCAGATATGTTCTATCGAGTTTAAATCTGCACTATTTGCTGGCAAGTATAAACCGGATATACGCTGTTCGTTACGGAAACATTTGACGCTATTGGCCGTGTGTTTAGGGTCATTGTCATGCTGAAAGATCCAGGTTACAGGCAAATGATCGTCCGAGTAGTGAATCATTGTGTGCTATAAGATATTTTTGTATTGCCATTGATCCATTGTACCTTCAATCTTCCGAACGGGTCCAACTCCACATCCGGAAAAAACCCCCAAACTTTAAATGTTACCGCCACCGTGCTTGACTATACTCCTTGTGTATTTATAATTAAAAGCATTGTTTACAGGACGTCTAACGTAGCGCTTTCCATCGGAATTTACCATATTTATTTTTGTTTCATTTGAAAATAACACTTTTCCATTCTTGTACCGTCCAATTAACATATTTTTAGCGAATAATAATCGCTTCTCTCGGTGTTGTTTGGTAAGAAGCGGTACCTTTCGAGAGATTCTTCCAAATAATTTAGCTTCCACTAATCTTCGGCGTATCAGTCTTGACGAGATGTTTCCCGGGTCATCAGGCGAAAAAACTTCATTTTTAATCTGGTTTGAGCCTTTAATTGGGTCTTTTTTAGCAACACGAACGATTAGCGTATCTTCTCTGGGAGAGGTTTTTCTTGGACGCTCCTTTCTAAGAACATTTTCAACAGTTACATGTATTTTATAATGATCAATCGCATTAAAAACTTTCTTAAAAGAACAATTTAAATGCGCAGCCATTCTTCTGTACGCCCACTTATGATCTATATGTAAATTAACAATTATTTGCTTAGTTGACGCGTCACAACTTTTATTTTTGCCCATTTTGAACAAAATAAAATTCAGATTAAATTTTGAATTGCCGCCAAATAATAGAAAAAGCCAAGAAAGATATGTCATACTCCAATTGTAAAAAAAAGAACGAGCTATGGATGCTTTTTTAAAATGTTTCTAATTAGGCGTCCAAGCGGCCCGTAACAGAAAATAAACTCCTACATGTGTAAGATTCATTTTGTAATATAGAAGTAAGATATGTTTTATGCATTTAATGAGTTTTTTATTTGAATGGCTATATTATTGCATGATTATTAATTATTGAATGTGTATATTTTTTACGAACATTTGTACGTTGAAGTTATACTTTTTTTATTCATAAGAAGTGTATCTAATTATATGACCACCACTGTGTATATAAACGTTATTGACTTTTAATCCTCCTTTTTGTACGACGTTTAACCCTCGTCAACTAATAGTCTAGTCAACAAGTTCAAAAACGTGAAAAATAGAGATAAAGGTCCTAAAAATATGAGCGATGGCTCATTCGATTCGGAATCACCTCTAGAAAAATGTTTTTGAAGGATTTTGGTGCAGGTTAAAAATTGCAATTGTTATTAACAAAATAAGATGAAAAAAAAATGATATTTCGTTTTTTGTTAATAACTTGAAAAATATTAATATTTAAGCAATTTTGAAAAAAGCTCGTTAAAGAGGATGAAATTTCCAATAAAAAAGTCCCAACTCCCGGAACTCTATCTCCATTATTTATAATTTTAATCAGACGTTGAAATTAGGGCTCCGCGCGGCTGTTACAGCATGCGCGCGCCGCCGCTAAAGAGAGTTTAGCAATAAAAATAATTTTTTTATAACATAAAATGTGATTTTAAAAATTTGAAAAAATTCTAGTATCTTCTTAACACTTGAAAGAATCGAGCCCTGAAGAAAAAAAAGTTTAATCATCATTTTTCAAAAAGTTATTCAATTGTTAACTAACAAATTTTTTCCCAATCTCCATTGGCATAAACAATGGAATGAAAGGTATAAATAATTGGCCTATAAATTTTAAACTTCGTGGAGCCCTTTTGATATATGTACTTTATAAGATCCTGCGGTTAATTTTCATTAAAGATAATTAATTTGTTAATTATGATTTTTTATAACTATTGAAAAATTAAAAATCTAAAAAATGTTGATAAAATTTTTTTTTTTCAATTAATATTTAGCTATGCCTGTTTTCACATTGAAAAATTTTTATCAACATTTTTTAGATTTTTAATTTTTCAATAGTTATAAAAAATCATAATTAACAAATTAATTAACTTTAATGAAAATTAACCGCAGGATCTTATAAAGTACATATATCAAAAGGGCTCCACGAAGTTTAAAATTTATAGGCCAATTATTTATACCTTTCATTCCATTGTTTATGCCAATGGAGATTGGGAAAAAATTTGTTAGTTAACAATTGAATAACTTTTTGAAAAATGATGATTAAACTTTTTTTTCTTCAGGGCTCGATTCTTTCAAGTGTTAAGAAGATACTAGAATTTTTTCAAATTTTTAAAATCACATTTTATGTTATAAAAAAATTATTTTTATTGCTAAACTCTCTTTAGCGGCGGCGCGCGCATGCTGTAACAGCCGCGCGGAGCCCTAATTTCAACGTCTGATTAAAATTATAAATAAAGGAGATAGAGTTCCGGGAGTTAGGACTTTTTTATTGGAAATTTCCTCCTCTTTAACGAGCTTTTTTCAAAATTGCTTAAATGTTAATATTTTTCATGTTATTAACAAAAAACGAAATATCATTTTTTTTTCATCTTATTTTGTTAATAACAATTGCAATTTTTAACCTGCACCAAAATCCTTCAAAAACATTTTTCTAGAGGTAATTCCGAATCGAATGAGCCATCGGTCATATTTTTAGGACCTTTATCTCTATTTTTCACGTTTTTGAACTTGTTGACTAGACTATAATCTATATTCATTACTACGCAATTGAAAACTCAAATATTATCAACATTACTTAATTGGAATAGGAACTTGTTACATGCCACGGAAGTTCTTTTAATTAGCAACCAAATGAAATAAAATAAATGTTTAATTACGATTCCACACAGCGACAACACATGTCAGGACTGTGGGCGCTCCAAATAGCTTGCTTGCATCTCATGCAATGGTGTTTCGTCATTAGCCTAGCCTTGGACAGACACAGATAGCACAATCGAAGTAGGATTAACAGAAACTTCTATGTTGAATAGTTTGCCCAGAATATCCTGTATCATGACCTTGATTTCGTAGCCAGGGATGACTGTAACTCACAACCTAACTAGTGTATGACTTCAACGCATGGCTTGATTCACTGTTTACTCGTAATAAGAAGGTAGACACGAATGCAGGAGCCAGGGGTACGTGGAACTAGGTACACTCGACTTTCGTGCAGAAGGACGTCGTCGAACGGACGAATGTTTAGTTATTCAGGGTTAAAGTAGTATGAATAGGAATATAAGCTTTTTGATTCACTAATACGGAAGAGAGTCACGTAAAGCTAGTAAATAGTAGTGTAGTGCAACAAGGACTTTTGTTACACTACACTGGACGAAGCTTTTCCTCAGTCACACCTGATGGAAATTGAGGACGAGGCCTAGGATGTAGCAAGGTCCAATCTTGCAACCCTCAGCGCCTGGAAATCAGCTCATGCATCGCATTCTTTTGAATTCCCTACGTACTGTAAATCTGAGCAAACTAGTGAAACTTTAAATTAAGATATGTTTTCTTATCATGGACTTATTTTGATGAAATAAATTAATAGTATTATCATTAATTAATACCATTATTAATTAGCTTCTGCTCGCGACTTCGTCCGCGTGGAATAGTTATTTTGTACTAATGCTAAGACGGAGCGGAAGCTCTCAAAAGGGGAAAAACAAATTTTGAAACATTCTTCACTGGTGCTCCGCTCCTATTGGTTTTAGCGTTATGATAATAGCCTCTCTCGACAAATGAGGTATCTAACACTGACAGAATATATAATACAGAAATATCAAATCGGACCAATAGTTTCTGAGTGTAGTGCGTTCAAACAAACAAGCTCTTCGGCTTTATAATATTAGTATAGATTAAGTCCTGGCGCACAAGTGGTTTGACCGGCGGAATATAAATTCGATGTCAGTTTTAAACCCTGGCATGCATCAATGAAATTTTCCCAAATTCACGTATTTTTACTAATTTAAATTGGTGACACTGTCGGCTGACGGTGAAGGAAAACGTAATGAGGTAACCTAAACCTGAGAAATGTTCATGTCATACAACTATATGTGGGAAAAAAAGAACTGTAGATTTCTCAGAACTTTTGAAATCGCCAATACGTCGTGGGCTGGCGCGGTGATTATTCCTATACCTTAGGCCAGACCTACGTCCTTACAGTGAACCTCTTACAGGTTAATGTGATGACGATCATTGATCATTAATACCTAAATATCTTTTAAACGAAATCATAAACATAATAAAATATTATGAATTTGTGATTTATGCCATGAATTATTTTACTAATCTAATGGCCTTGTATCGAAAATTCGATTAGGTAAAAAATTCTAGCTATATTATTGTAACCATCTCTCAGTGTCATATAAAAACCATACTCGGGCAAAAAATCTATGAACAATACAAATTCAAGATATAAAATTATTTGCGCGTAAGTCAAATTGTTAATGCCTTGACCTGGACGTATTGTTAAGTTAAATAAAATTTGGTTTTTGTTAGGTTCATATTCCAAATTATAAAGTAGGTATGTAGGACTCGAATGTAATATATTTCGAAGGATTATAGGTCTTTTTTTAAGTCCACCTGACTAAGCTACCACCCTCAAGTTAAAAGTCTGTCGTCAAACACCTGTTGGTGTGTTCCGGCAACTGCACTTGAGAGTCAGTTCTAGGTTTAGATATTATAAGTAAAAAGCTGTAGATACGTTACCTACATGATAATTTGACAAAATAAACGCCATGCTAACGCATACATATGTAAACTAATATTGTAACACCACACTATCGTAGATAAAATGTGGAAGTAAGATGGCATATTCTTAATATCGGTGGGGAAAAAGAAACAGTTATATGATGCTTTGATCTGCCCGTCGAAAATGAATAATCAAAACAGACAGGTCATCTCGCTTTGTTTCTTTGACATCTATCATTTCTTTGCGTAATCTTTGAAAAATATCAATTAATTCGTGGTAATAATAATATGAATTATATATGAATAAATAAACTGTAAGAAGTTTTGCTTGAATAGTATGTGCTGCAATATATAATACCACAGGATGGCGTTTGTCATAGTTTTGAGGCGTTTTATAAAACAATCCAGTACATGACATGCTTCCATTAACGCTGACACGGTACTGAGATTACGTTTGCTAGCTAGCCGAGTTTTAACAAGGCGCTGTCGAAGCGCTTATGACGTATCTACAGCTTTTTACATATAATATCATTGCCTATAGGTGCTTTTGTCGACAGATTTTCTATTTCAGGATGGTAGTCAGCGAAGTGGCCTTAGAAAAACCCTACCACTATGCAATGGATTGACTTTATTAATATTACAGTATTTTTTTAACCTTCGCATTGTCAAAGGTTCAACCGATAATTCGATTATGAATTATAACCTACTACGCACTTTCAATGACCAATGTTACATTCCTTGTTATCGGTTAAAATATATATAAAGTTTTATAACAAATCCTTCATTTAGTTTTGTTTACTTGAACGCGATAGTCTCAAGAACTACTGGTCCGATTTGAAAAATTATTTCAGTGTTCGATAGCTCATTTATCGAGGAAGGCTATAGGCTATATATAATCACGCTAAGCCCAAGGAGCGGTGCACTAATGAAGAATGTTTCAAAATCGGGGTTAACGTTCATATTATTCAAAAATATTTTTACCTTTTTTTTATGTCATAGCAGGCAAACGAACAGGTCACCTGATGTTGAGTGATCACCACCGTCCATAGACACTAAGAACACCAGGGGAGTCGAAAGTGCGTTGCCAGACTGTGTTCGGGGGAAAGGGAGGGGAGGTGGGCCTCCGGCGCTCTCACTGACCGAACGAAACGCAACAATGCAAGCACTGTTACTTCACGTCGGTTTTCTATGAGAGTGTGGTAGTACCGGAGGCGAGCCGACCCATTCATGTTAAAACCAATAATAGCTTCAGCGTGGCTCTACCACCTACAGACCTTCACCTTCTACGTAAATGAAGTCGCGTGCAGAAGCTAGTCTGTTAATATATGTAAAGTGTTTATATGGATTTGAAGAAAACAATATTTTATGATTCCAGAAATTCAGTATACTATATCATAATATGATATATTCATTTTTTTAATACGCTCAGGAAAATGAACAAGCATTATATAATATCACTAGCGGGCCCGGAGGACGTTGTCCCACCCTGAATAAACAAACACCTTGACAAGTTATATACGTAAACCTTCCTCAAGATTCACTTTATCAACCGCATGAAAATCCGCCCAGTACTTTTTAAGTTTATCGCGAACAGACAGACAGACAGACGTGGCAGAGGACTTTGTTTTGTAATATGTATAGATTATGACAGGTTTCGTAGCTCAGTGGTAGTAAACTGTACTGATGATTGAGGTCACAGCTTTGATCCTCGATTATGACTTGACTTGTGTGTGATGCCCCATAATTATCAGTTCTGTTTAAACGTATAATCTCAAATTTTCAACCTTCCAACAGCTCTGAATATTTTTTTGAAGTGAAACTTCTAATACGACTTCCAACAAGGTTGCGTTAAACGTTCAACGCTCCTGGGGAGAGGGAATAGAAAGAGAAAAATAATCAAACATTTCGTATCTTACTTTAGTTATCATAATCCCATTGTAAATGTTATAGATTGGGATATTTCTCCACTCTAAAATGATAATTAAAAGATGCGATCAATTGTGAATTGTAAGCAATGTTAATAAAGTTTGTCTTAAAGAAACAATATGATTTCACTAAAAATCAATTTTTACCCCTTCTATTTTCATTTCCACATTAAGAAGTTTCACTTCTTCCGCGCGGAGGGACTCCACGCACTATTTTTATTGTATAATTTTTATACCATGGACTTACTAAAATCTATGACAATGTCTGCGTACCGGACCGCTTATTATTTTATACCAAGAAACGCTTATCTCGTGTTATTATCGTTTGTTACTGCAAAATCATAATGATTTGTATAAAATTAATTATTGCAAAATTATCGTCGCGATGTAATGTTATGCTTAATTGAGGAATTTTATCCGCGTAGGTATTATGAGTTATATCGGCTCCGCAATGTAGGCGATTATTTTTTTTTATCATTATAGGCCACCGGGGCAAAGACTGTTTAGAATTATAACATTTAGCTATGTTGTATACTAGCTGACCCGTGCCCACTTCGTTGGGCGATAATAGGCATTATTAAGCTACAACTTTTTTGTATAACTCAATCATATATCTCTCATCATTAAGGCATCATTCGTAAGAAACGTTTTCGCTCGACCCTTTTTTCTCCTACTCCCCAGATATTACCCTCTACAGCCTAACAAACTTTACCTCTTTACAATATTATAATAATAATATAGTTAATTAATAGCTTCTGCCCGCGACTTCGTACGCGTGGAACAGTTATTTTGGGCAAAGACGCAGCGGAAGGTCTCAAAAGGAAAAAAAAACCCGATTTTAAAACATTCTTCATTGTTACTCCACTCCTATTGGTCTTAGGGTGATGAGATATGCCTATGACATTCACAAATAACGTGGCTTTCTATAGGTAAAAGAATTTTCAAAATCAGTTTAGTACTTCCTGAGATTACCCCCTACAACGTCACAACGTCACAAACTCACAAACTTTACTTCTTTATAATATTAGTATAGATAAATAAAATATAGCCTAAGGCTTCCTAGTGGTGAGTTATTGTAAGATGTATAAAAAATAATAATTTTGTTATATCTTTTATACATCAACTAGCGGTCCCTGCAGACGTTGTGCTGCTTTGGTAACTTAAAAAAGTCATAAAAGCCAACCGCAGCGCCACCTACCGGATCCAATTGTGAATCTAAACCATTCTCGGATCCACTGGAACACGCACACAAAATTTCATCAAAATCGGTCCAGCTGTTTAGGAGGAGATCAGTGACATACACACGTACAGAAGAAATTTATATATAAAGATACATAAATACGAATGTAAATCTAACGTGTCTGTACATTTTAGACTTTTTTGATAAAAAATTGGTTCAAGTGTCTAGGAATAAGTAATAAAATACATTTCAATCATTTTTATAAATGTTTGTCTGTATGTACGTTTGTATGAACACGCATCACTGCTAAAATACTGCATTCGTGGTTTACCTCTTCAAGATAATCATAAAGCATATCTTCGAGTAACATTTAGTCTTTGTTTCATTAAAATCAGTTCACTCTATCAAAAAATATCGTACTTTTCATAACGACGCGACTTACGTACCAGAGTAAAGAAGATAAGTAAATGGACTTAATACATTCAGGTGACTTTATTAATCGCTGTTTTTTACATAAGGATTTACGCGGACGAAGTTGCGGGCCCAGTCAGTAATAAATAAAACCGACTTAAAAAAATGTACTCCAAAAAAAAATCACTACAATCTTGGTTGGTGAGGCTGACGAGGGGAGACGACTGGTTGTGTACCCAGCAGTCTCTCTATAGTAGGACGAAGCCTGGCGTTCAATCGCCAGGTTGCCGCAGGGGCGGTTTCTCAGGAAGACAGCAGGTTCGATCCCTGGCCGCCCCTACCATACGGCGGACGGTACACCGTGGGGTTTTAGTCTGTGCGAGTCGGACATAACCCACTCTCTCCCCCGAGAGGGTGGCGTATCCAGAAAGGATTTCTCCACGTAAATAAAAAAAAAGGTACCTACTAATCTAGGACTGTCATAAACCGATCAATATTTCAGTCACTATACACTATATTGTGTAACTTTGAAATACAAGGTTAAAGGGCAATTAGATTCAGATGGAATTCTTTTGAAATGATATCGTTTTACTTAAATAACAAGATTTTTCCAAATCTATACCAATAGAGTTTGTTTGCTTGAACGCGCTAATCTCAGTAAGTACTGGTCCGATTTGAATTATTTCAGTGTTAGATAGTTCTGTTATCGAGGAAGGCTATACGCTATATCATCACGCTACGGCCAATAGGAGCGCAGCACCAATGAAGAATGTTTCAAAATCGGGGTTAACGTACGTGTTATTTAAAAATATTTTTACCTTCTACGTAAACGAAGTCGCGAGTTAAAGTTAGTGTTAGCCCAAAGTTACTATTCGGACGAAGTCGCGGGCAGAAGCTAGTCTGTTTATAAATGAAGAAGTTCTGAGTTAACAAACATTAAAAAAAACACAACCGTGCTGACGAACCTCGTCCTTTTTAAATCGATTAAAAACCACGATGAAAAGACGCAGGCGTGTCAGGATTAATGGCGATCGGTCGTTAAAAAAAACCAATAAATATTTCGACCTCTGGGTTCGGCAGTGACTTGACCATTATTGACCTCTTAAAACCGGCCCTAACTGATAAGGCCTGACGTCATAAGTCTCCATTGCGTGAAAACGTTAACAAACCGTTCTGAGATTTGAATAGCGGTCAGAGGAGGTTGTTTACATTAAAATTTAACGGTCATTACACTATACTCGACTTGACGTGGGTTCGGGTTATCGCGTTTTTTTTTAATAATAATGCGATGACGGTGACATTCATATAATGTGCGACAGAAGATGCTTTAGGTGTATTGTTCTTTTTCTTTTGGACGAACATAAAATAAGCGAAATCCAGGCCGACACAATTGATGATTTCTCTGATGACCCGCCCATTTGTCGATTCCTACTGTTTTGTTCAATGTTCCAACATGTTTGAATCCCAGCAAAATAGTAACGAGTTCGCTATTGCAAAGCTGGATAACATTCTCGAGTTGAGTAGGGATCTGAGCTTTCAGTGAAGGAAAATACACCTAAACCACGGTTTACACGGTACCTGTTTTAAGTTAAAATTGAAAGTTTAAGTTGAAGTTAAACTAAAAACTTATAACACTGAACGAATTGAACACATATTGTGTTGGAAGACAAAAGAATCCCGTTTTTCATATTCTACTTTTCATATTAAATTATATATATTTCTTTATTTCATTTATTTTAAAATTATGTAATGTTTATAATTATTATTGCAATGCGTACATAATTATTATGATAAAGACGTCATGTACGGAATTCTGTCTGTAAAATGTACGGTCAAAAGGTACCGCAACTAAGGGAGAGGTCACGTAATAGTTGTGAGTATGAAAATAAGTACGGGTCGGAGCGAAACGTTCATCGCTACGTAGTCCGGTGAAGCTGTAAAGGCCTGTCAGCCTAATAACGTTGTCAGTTCGAAAAAAAAGCGCATCGCTACCGGCTCGTAAAATATGAATTTTGTACAGCTTTTTTTGTACACTCTTAAATGTATATTGTTTGTTTCCTTCAAAATCCTGGAAGAATCACTAATATATATAGAGTTTATTTCGTTTTACACGATTTTACATGACAAAATCGGATATTTTATTTTATCAGCTTTTGTTGGGAACCTGTCTTCCGTATAAATCGAGAGGGGTAGGTGTATCTTGATGAAATTATATAATAGTTATGATCCATTTTCTAATGTCTGCCTTGTTAACTAATACATAGGAGTGGAAAAGCGAACACCTAATTTTCCTATACGCTTAGCGTTCCGTCTTAGGCCATATGATTATTTAAAAATCGATTTAAAAATGTGGTCTAGCTTTAGTGTTTTTACCACCTTAGACCGCATCGTAATTTAATAATGACATAATCCCATCAGTTACCGTTTTTTAAGTTGACGTGTCTCAGAATCAAGGCAGAATCAGGCAGAAACCTGCAATCGAAAGGTATGTAATACGGCATAAAGCTATGACCAGCAGAGAGCAGACCAGCATTGGATTACTTATCACTCAATGTTCGGCCTTTTTGCTAGGCTGTATTGTGCTTGCCACCAGATAAGGTGCAGTAGTTTTGCCGTCTTAGCTATTAAAAAAAGTGTAAGCGTTGGTTTAAATGATAGCGCGTGGTTCGACGTAGATCCAACATTCGGTGAAGAGAAATATCGTCATGAAGCTATAGCATAGCGGTAAGGTTTTTTCTAAATCCGTCTTGCTAGCTACCGCCCTCAAGAAGATCTCTCGCCACACACTTGTGGCACAAAGTTTCACTTTTGGTTTAGCGTGTCTACTGTCTCGGATTACATTGTCATATAACATCAGGTGATATTGTAAAAACTATAAAGTATTAAAAAAAATAGCTACCAGTTTCGTAGACAAATGTGGCATCATAATAGACCGGCGTAAAATCTATACTAATATTATAAAGAGGTAAAGTTTCTGAGTTTGTGACGTTGTAGGCGATAATCTCAGGAAGTACTGGTCCGGTTTGAAAAAATCTTTCAGTGTTTATATAGCTGATTTATCAAGGAAGCCTATATATCATCACGCTAAGTCGAATAGGAGCGGAGCACTAATAGATAATGTTTCAAAATCGGTTTTCTTTCCTCTTGAGAGCTTCCGCTGCGTGTTAGCGTTAGCCCAAAGTAACTATTCGACGCGGACGAAGTCGCGGTTAGAGGCTACTAGTATATATATAAAAATATGTTCATGGATGCGACGTATACTTTCAAATCGACTTGTTCAGGACGAAATTTTTCGTATTCGCAATATTGGATTGCGCACGCTTGCAAAATAAACATGAATCACACTCACTCTAACGGTATCTCTCAACTCATCGCTATGAACATACATTTATGTTAATGTATGTAAACATATACCTACTACTATAGAAAGAAGTAAACAAGCGTTTATTACTTACTAGTTGTGTCTGCTAATTCGGCCGCGTGAAACCTTTTTTAAAAAACAGGGACTAATAAAATCATCGGAATGTTTTAAGTACATTTATCTACTTTTGTCGAGTACTTAAGCCGCATCGTCATTATATTTCCAATAACTTTTGATACAGTGAACCGATTTTAATGAAACGAAGACCAAATTACCCGAGGATATGATTTTTAATTATCTTAGCGAGGTTTATCGTGAACGCAGTACTTTAACAGTGATGCGTGTTCAAACAAACAGACAGACAGACAGACATTTCTAAAAATGATTGAAATTTATTTTATTACTTATTCCTAGACACCTGCAACAAATTTTTTCACAAAAATCAAAAAAGTACAGACACTTTAGGTTTACATTCTTATTATATGTATAGACGATTATACACATAAGGAGCTTAAATATAACGAATCAAGACTTTAAATAGTGGCTTCGAGTCGTCTATGATATAAAGAAAAAAAATTTTAAAAAAAAATTTACTGTCTAGCTGAACCGGGCATGCGTTGCTATGGCTCAGTTATTTAAAGTATTTGACATTATGGGGTAACGAGTCTGCTTAAAAACTTGACACAGCAAAAGCGAGGTTACGTAGAAAATAGATTAACAGAACACGTGCACCATATAATAATCTGGAGTTGAAAAAGAAATCCAAAATTATAACCTGGCGTCATCTATGAGTTATCTAATAGTCGGTCCTACAGTTTTCTGTTAACAAACTAATTTAAAACGCCATCTGTTCGAAACTGATGAAACTTACTATTAATAACAATAGTTAACATAGACAATCATTTAATTTGTAATTCAACTAGCGGGCCCGGCAGACATTGTCCCGCCCTGATTATGAAAAAATTCTTGACAAATTATATACTAAAACGTTCCTCATCAATCACTCTATCCACCGGTGAAAACCGCATGAAAGTCCGTTGGGTAGTTTTTGAGATTATCGCGAACAGTCAGACAGACAGACGCGGTAGGGGACTTTGTTTTATACTATGTGATGAAAAACGTTCCTCATCAATCACTCTATCCACCGGTGAAAACCGCATGAAAATCCGTTGGGTAGTTTTTGAGATTATCGCGAACAAACAGACAGACAGACGCGGTAGGGGTCTTTGTTTTATACTATGTAATGATAGATAGCGTGGGAGTCGTTTCAACAAATGCGTGCATTCTCATACAATTTTACGACAGTTCATTTGTTTATAGATTGACTAGCTCTAAACTAGACATATCATTATACTTATCAGCATGAGATAAACAATAATATAGGAAATGATACAATAAAATTAAAAAAAAACTTATAATCCAAGTATTTCCCTGGAAACATTTAAAGCGTTTTAACGTGAATGAAATCGCGTGCATCTGATAGTGTTATAATTCCTATATTATCACGTAGGCATGATATATGATTACAAATAAAGTATGATTATTTTTATTATTAGAAGAACTTTCGGGAACTAATATTACAGATGCAAAATTGAATCTGTTTGTTTGTGTATTATATTTTCCCATACACGCTGTAAGGAGTACAGAAAAGGACATAGAGTACATTTGAGGTGGCAATCATATTCTAAATATAAAAACGGCCAGTTTGAGCAATTTATAATATGGCGTCTCGGAATTTTTGGCGTGATCTTGAAATGTCATGTAGTGGACTTTATGTGTTATTCATAATCTTGTGTTATTTGACTCTATATTGTGTAATATTGGTGGTGTTTTACGTAATATAGTTTGGTTATTGTGCACAAGTGGAGTGGATCGGAAATAATATCACGGAGCATATATATCGAGACAAAAACTCCCTGGAAAGTTCTAACAAGACGGCCACCATCTTGCTAGTGCATTGAAATGATCGCAATAAATTTGTAATATCATTCCCTACTCGACAATGGCAGTAATAATATAATAGAAGATAGGTTGCAAAAAAAAAATGGGGCCTCGCGAGTCATTAAAGACTAAGTTTCAGGAATTCGGTATCTTAACTCTGCTCTTCCAATATATTCTTGATAATTTATGTCCGCAAAAACTTAGATAAGCTGGATTTAGTAAAAGACCAACATAATTTCAATATTAAAAACAGCAACAAATTGCTCATTCGATGTTTCAGGCTCACTGAGACCAAAAACAGTTTTTTTTAGTTAATATTGTTAGGTTTTATAACATAGTCCCAAAGCACATTACCGATTTGCCGGATAGCGAGTTCCAGAACCATGTCAAGCGGGTTCCAATATCTTATGGACAGTATTATAGGATCAATATGTGAACGATGGTGACGTCTGGAAGTGACGCCTCTCTCTGTGCATCCACTAAATAGTAACCATTTATGTTTCGTAAAAAATATGTATCATGAAAAGATAAACCAGATCGAGTTTCTTGCCGGTACTTCTCGATAACTGGGTTGTTTGTCCGAACCGGTGGTAGCTTTGACGTTCATAAGCGTCTTTTCAGAGGCTAAATTGAATAAAGTTTTTGATTTTTTTATCCACAAAAAATAACGTTCCTGAGGTAAAATTTACATTAACGAGAACGAAACCGCGGGCAAAAAATAGTTCTACATGTTATAATTAAGTCTAGACAACAAAAGATATCCTATAACTGTTTTAGATATAATCACCTCGGTGATAAATACGAAGTGGTATGCGTCACGAAGTAATGATTAATTTGAATGTGTGGCAATCCTTGTCGCATATCGTGCATAATCTAAAATCAGTCGGCTAGTTTAATGGCCTAACTTTTTGTTGTAGGTGTATTCTGCGCAGTGATTGGATGAGAGTGTGGCGCCTGCCACGCGATTGGCTCAAAATAGTTGTCGAAATGGCGTTTTCGGTTTATGTACCAATCATAATCAAGCATTACCAAAACAATGCGAGGGCTGCCTTTATGTTTTAAATAATCAAATGTTTTCTACGAGTCATGTAGAAGTCACTTTTACACTGTGGTCGATACATAATCTGAATTTTTGCTGTATAGTCCGTCAGTCTGGGAAACCAATTAATACTATGTAGGCACTGTGACTATTTATCTGGGCAGTGCTTCACCTTACAATAACTTCCACATAGAAGTGTCCCCGATCAATGACATCTTGCCTTTTATAGGCCGAACTATCGAATAGGGTGGCGATAGTGTTAATGTTCCGGTTGCGTCTCGGATGTGTTGTAGCGGTACCGGAAGTAGATGATAAGTCCATTTAAATCATTTGAATATCATTTTAGTTAATAAAAGTATTGTAAGGGCCATACTAAATCATTAAAATAATTACAAAAATAGAAATCATATACTGTATATGACTGTTTCGTTCCTTAGTGTTGGGTACTCGTCAAGTTGTGTCCAAGACATCAAAATCAAAGACTCCTAGAACTAACAAAGGGTAAAATTACTACTACGTTTTTTCTGGTATAATTAATTAAAATCCTAATTAATATTATAAATGCGAATTGTTAATACACTTTCAACGTCATAATTACTCATCCGATTATCATGATTTTTTGCATACACGTTATCAGGGGTATAGAGAAGGAATTTGAGACATGGACGGGCCTTAGGGAAGCTGAGGCGATGGGGAGATAACCTCGGTAAAAAAGCAATAGTAGGGGGTGGTGGAGCGGCTTTCCTCTTCACTGCCGCCGGAACCCACGGGGAGAAGGGACGAGAGCCCTGACCCTCCATCGTACGGGTTCGGCAGACTGGGAGACAGTCGGAGAACCGGGCTGCCTTAGTCGGGTGTAGCTAGGATTTGCTCACGCATCCCGTGACACTCCCATAGTTCGGCGTACGGTTCATCTTAGAGTTTTTTAGTCGATAATTTTAGCAGTCAGGTGATCGACACTACTCACGCTCACCCAAGCAAGCCTCTGAGTGGCCAGTGTAGGATTTTAGTCCACGTTAAAGAAAAGGTTATAGAGAAGGGCATAGGGTAACTTTCATTGGAAAAAGGTGCTGTTCCCAACGAGGCAAGCGAAACCATCAACAAAAACTAGTAATCAATGAATGCAAATGTGAGTTTATTCGTTTGTTTTGCTTTCACGCCTTAACTGATATCATCATAAAATTCTGCAATGCAAATATGTGGTAGGGAAACAATAAAGGACGTATTGCTCCTTTATTAAAAAAAAAAATATTTAACTCAAAATTTAAGTTTTTCGAGTTTCCACCAGAAAGTAAATTCACGTTGCGAGAAAAATACGTCCAATTCAACAGCCGCTTCAATACGAGCAAAACTACGAACTGTTGTTTGTTCTCTTTTTATCACGCTTTTATTAGCTTCACCTGTATGTATGTAACCGACCCCTTTGAGCTCGATTTTGTCCTACTTTGAACGATCAGATTTAATTCAAACTTTGCACACCTGTCAAAGGTCGATGACAATGAAATAATCCGAAAAAAAAAGTTAAAAAAAATTGTAACTAAAAAATGAAAAATAAATAATAGTTTAAAAAAACTAAAACTAAAAAAACAAAATAAAATTTAATAAATTTGGATTAAGAATAGTGTTAATTAGAAATAAATGTATATTTTTGTAAAAAGTGACAAAAAAATTATAAAAATACTGATATACTAGCGGACCGGGCGGACGTTGTCCTGCCTTGAAAACAAAAAAAAAATCCTAAAAGTTGATCGCAGCGCCACCTGCCGGATCCAATTGTGAATCTAAACCATTCTCGAATCTCCACGAACACACACAAAAAATTTCATCAAAATCGGTCCAGTCGTTTAGGAGGAGTTCAGTCACATACACACGCACACAAGAAATATATATATTAAGATGGAGGTGCTGATATTAACATGCGATGCGTCACTGTTAATATCAGCACCTCCAGATATCTTAATACATATTTATTATATTTTATTTTCTGTTTTTTAGTTGGATTTTATATGAAAGCGTGTTTTTTTAGTTTTTTTTAACTATTATTTATTGATTGAAACGTGTGAAAAACTTAGTCTCCGAAGGTAGTTAATAAAATGGAATAAATCGATGTTTTTAAAAAGTAATTATTTTAATTACTTTAATTTATTAAAAAAAATCCATTAATTCAGATTTATGTAATTTTATTGAAAACTAGCGGGCCCGGTAGACGTTGTCCCGCCCTGATTAAGAAAAAAAAACCTTGGCAAATTATATATCAAAACGTTCCTCATGAATCACTGTACATACTGGTGAAAACCGCATGAAAATCCGTTCAGTAGTTTTTGAGTTTATCGCGAACAGACAGACAGACAGACGCGGTAAGGGACTTTGTTTTATACTATGTAATGATGTAATGATAATGAAAATTTACGTAGTTTCTTCGGTAACATTGCGACTTAATTTAGTTTTAAGCAAATAACTGTAGTGAATTTTGCTGTTATTCTGTCTGTATTGAGATTATTTTAACAGACATTAAAAAAAAAACGGAATTAACTACAAACTTTTTTTAATGCTTATTTAAACGTATTTCTCTTACAATAATGATATTTTTTTCTACAACAACCAGATAGCAATGTGATTATACTACTTATCCCTATTTTTAGAAATTACTTGAAGCGCTTTATTTATTTTTTTAGATAAATTTAAGTCGAACGTGATAAGATGCTCAAACTCTAAACACGTTTTTCCACAAAACTGACTTTTTTTTTTATTAAAAGAGCTATTATATGATGGTACCTTTTGCCAAAAAAAAACTGTTCTTGAGGGATAGATCAAATCTACATTAATACGAGTGAAGCCGCCGGCATAAGTCACTTGAAAAATGTTTTAACATGCAGATTTATTAAATACTTCTTATTTGAGTGTGATTTTTTATTTGATAAAATAGTATTGAAAATGGATATGGTATTATAATAATCAATGTAATAATATACTTACAATAACGTGTTGCAGTACCTAAATGTTTAATTTCCTAATTAGAAGCACGCATTATGACGAATACATTAATTAATTCAACAAATACAAAGTCAAACCGTCAAGGTCTATTATAAATAATTGAAATTAAATACCCAGAAACTTGAATGGCCACACGATAGCAAAAGTTTCGCCATTTGCATAAATTAAATTTCTGTTTAAAAAAAACTAACGCGGAAAATAAAGATTATATTGATGATAGAATACATTTTTGGTTTTTCAATAATATAACCCTATATGCGGGGTTATGGTAGTGATTGAATGGTTAGGCCAGTAGAAAAAGGATCGAGGAAGACATCGTATTCTTGTTGACGGTCTCATCCTCGAATATTAATATACCAGAGTATTGTGAGGACATCTGAGATTGGTGATATAGATTTGAAGAAATGAAATATCAAGGCATTTAAAATCTCCAGAAATTTAGAGTTACCTTGTTGATTAAACATGCGTCTAATTCTTTCGAGTTGTTTGACCAATACTTTAATATTCGAACAGGTTAACGTGTGACGTAATTATTAACTTGTACGCAATTATGGACAAGTTTATTTTATTGGGTGTCCGTAATGTTAAATTCATGCCAAATGTCGGGCAGTCAAGAGATTAACATAGTTAAGTTACTTTTTAACCGAGGAAAAGATAAGTACATCAATTAAACCGCATTTTTCTCTTTCCAGGATGTTTATCAGCGCTCTGCATATTCGTGTTGTACACGAAGCATCTCACCATCGTGTACCTGTACCTGACGTCAGTCGGCTTAGTCTTCTTTTCGTACTGGACAAACGTGTCGGCCATCAAACAGATACAAGCGCTCACGTCGATTTCTACATCCCCGCACCACTACACAAGTATCCTCGAGGATATACTTAATCTGAATGTGAAAAACATCCTCAATCTCGACGGCCCGGGTATATTAGTTATCCAAAATTTCCTTATTCAGTTTATGCTGGCTGTTATGTTTAAAAATATTCACCTGGGACCACGAAATGTAACAATACAGAAACTATTGCCGATCAGTTTTATGGCGCCTTCGTTTTTGGCGATGCTGCCCGTTCCGCCAAATCTTCTGCACCATTCACCAGTCTTCTCCGCTTTATTACCGTTGTTTCTCGTCAAATACGTTTTGTGGTCATCAGCGTACGATGTAATCCAAGTGATTTATGCAGGCTACCAGCACGGCAGGATGTTTGTTAGTAACTATGGTCTCTCTGCACTCGTGGAAACGGAATGGATGAGGCTGAATGTTCCTTGTGTTTTAAGGGTGTTTTGGGTATTACGGGTTGCCGAACACGCAATACTTTTACTCATGGACAACTATGACGACGATGCTGACGAAAGCATCAAGATTTCTACACTGCTTGCAGTTCAGTCGATTGCTTCGATGGCCAAATCCCTATTGGTCACTGGATGTGAGACTATTACAGCTGTTCTTGGTATGACCTCCGTGATTTCTTTCTTCTGTCACTACATAGGCAACTTCTTCCAGTGGATCCTACTGACAGATGAGGAAGAAGACAAAAGTATCGGCACTGTATCCGCTATTCTTTTCTATATATTAGCTCTTCAAACGGGATTAACGTCATTGAATCCAGAGAAGCGATTCGTAAGACTATGCAGGAATTTCTGTCTACTGTTCACGGCTTTGCTACACTTTTTGCACAATATAGTAAATCCGATGTTAATGTCGTTAAGTGCCTCACACAACCCGAGTACACACAGACATGTTAGAGCTCTCGGAGTCTGCACGTTCCTCATTGTGTTCCCAATTTCTTTACTCGTTTACTTATGGTCTCAACATACGATATCAACGTGGCTGTTAGCCGTCAGTGCTTTCAGCATAGAAGTGATAGTGAAAGTTATCGTTAGTCTTATGATATACTCCTTGTTCCTGATCGACGCATACAGGAGTACGTTTTGGGAACAGCTTGACGATTACGTCTACTACATTCGAGCTTTTGGGAACACCATCGAATTTTGCTTCGGTATTTTTCTTTTCTTTAATGGAGCATGGATTCTATTGTTCGAGTCCGGTGGTGCGATTCGCGCTGTAATGATGTGCATTCACGCGTACTTCAACATCTGGTGCGAAGCGAGGGCCGGATGGTCAGTGTTCATGAAGAGACGTACAGCTGTCAATAAAATAAACTCTCTAAAGGAGGCGTCGACCGATCAGCTTAACATGTTGGATGACGTATGCGCCATCTGCTATCAGGAGATGCACTCTGCTAAGATAACGCGGTGCAATCACTACTTCCACGGGGTCTGCTTGAGGAAGTGGCTGTACGTACAGGACAGATGTCCGCTCTGTCACGACATATTATATAAGATAGACAACGATCCGAACAAGGATAATAATTCCGAGGCTGGTAATGAGGAGAATAGTAACAATCAGAACTTGCTTCTGGAGGAGGAACCAGATCTCCTCCTCGGTGACGGAGTCAGATGACTACTAGACGAGGACGCTTACCACTTAGAATAAAAACAATAAAGTATAAATTGACTCGAGTGGTATAATTTTGTACAGTAAGTTATTATCATTATTTTTTATTGCTCGTTCACATCTGTACACCTGTGATTTTACGGTTTTAATGTTTCGTGAAAAATGTTTATTTTTTTTTCACTTTTGTGTGATTCGTTTAGTGATAGTTCTACGTAACTTGCGTAAATCGAGAGTTGGCGTTATCCTACTATGGTACATTTGGCTGATGTTGTTGCATTTCAAGCGGATATTAAGGGTTTTAAAGCAGTATTTGTTTTACACGCTGATGTGGCGCCCACGGACGCTTTCCTTATACGGGTGATAAATTAAAAGCTGCGTTAAAATCATTTAAAAAATCTCGTTAATTACGTTGTTTCGGAAAATATTAGTTGGAAAATAATAGAAAGCTATTTGTACGTAGTCATTTAGAAATAGCTTTTAATATTTTGAAGTAACTTAATATTTAAAGAAATAATCGTATATGTTATTATAAAAATAAAAATAGTAATTTTTCCTATATAACAAAATGTAAATAAACTGTTATTTTAGTAGTATTTCTTTGTTATTATTTTCAACATTCTATCACATGGTAATTCTTTTTTACAGGCGTTTTTTTTTTAACTGTCCACGCTGTTGACCTAGCAAGGTCTTAACAGCTACTACTAAGGCGAGCGCTTAAGGCACTCAACTGATTTTTTACAGGCTTCTATTTATCTTGGAATATGTGTTTGTTTAGGTGAAATCTTGCAAGTTGCATTAGAACCAGTCCTTTAGACCGCAACTTTGAAATTTTGCTTGTTCGTATAGACCTGTTCGTATAGATCGGCAATACATGAAAATGAGATAAAAACTACAGGATTTTCTGCTTTTTTTGATATTCAAGTCATCTGATATTAAACGACGCTATGACCCAAGCAAATCCTATAAGGACTACACTTAAGTAAAGCTGCCGAAACATATAAAATGTAATATAGAACCAGCAAACTTGTCCAGTACTTTTCCCCCGTTTGCTGATTATGCCTGTTTTCTGCTTCCTCTAAGCCATAATCTCGCTCTCCTTTAATATATTAAGGTAAGTGTCTAGTATTGAAGGGAAGGTGTATAAAACTATAATAAGATTAGTGGTGTTATATGGATCTAAGTACTGATCTACGTTAGAGTCTGTCGAGGAAATTAAATTATGAGGATATGTATCCACCATTCACCCACACGTGGAGGTCCTCTTCTTCAGGGTACCCCGGCTGAGTTTGTGGCTTAGGTGGCTGATCTTGGTAACAGGACAGTAGTCTACACTGGCATTAGGTTTTATAACAGTTTTGTAAAGATTTGTACCGATTTTATAATTGTTTTTTAATGAAATTGCGCTCAAAGCGGTTAGCAAGTTGCAAGCTTCAAACGTATTCCGTTTTTTGATAGAGGGCAGCACTTGTGGTTGTTTAAAGTGCGTTCAGGTAAATTAGTGGACAGATACATTCCATTTAATTGATAAAACTAATATAGAAAAAAGATTTGTGCTAAGATATACTTATTACGGATGATAAAAGTACGGAACAGAGTCAGATGAGAAAATATTACGTTTGGCAGAGATGAGAACGAATAAGAGTAAGAGTTAGTATACCGGAGAATGTTTGAAAATAGCACCAGTGACAGAGAAGTTAAGGAGTTATAGGTTAAGCATGTTACGGACTTGTTATTAGAAGAGATGAAAGTCATGTAACAAGAAGTACTTAGTCAGTTTTGTATATGACAGTAGATGGACATAGGAGTAAAGGGAGAACGAAAAAGGTTTGGTTTGATTGTGTGAAAAATGATTTCTAAAAGGTATGAATACTGAGATGACATCTGGCAGGAGAAATTGGAAGAGGAAAACATAATGTGCCGGCCTCACTTAGGAGGAATAAGAGTAAGAAGACGATGTGTAATGAATGAGGAATAAATCATTCCTTTTCTCGGTGGGTCGTTGCTTTTTTTTTTTTGAAATCAAAGTCTTTATTCCTGGTAATGACAAAATTGTTGTATCTCGTAGCTATTTTTGAGGATAACTGCTGATAACTTTTTCCAAAAACATTGTCAATTAGTGTCATTGAATGGAAATCTACACTATTTTTCCAGTCAGTAAACTTAAATGTATAAGATAAAACTGTTTAGGATTTTGTCGTACAAAAAAGCTAACAATTATAAATTACATATTTAATTGTTGTTCATTGAGTTGCAAAATATAAATTTTTAACGTCATCCATTTTTTGCGTTGTCCTGCTGATACTGCGAAATGTATGTGCGTCATTCAACTCTACATTAATAAATTTGGGGTTTTCTGTCTGTGTGTTCTTTTTTTCCAAGTTTATTATATAGGTTATTGATCTCGAATGTGACGTGGTTAAGCAGTTTTAACGCAAAAACAGCTTGTGCGTTCTTAATATTTTTTTACATGGGAAGTACATGTAATTCCCTAATGGATAAACCATAAAAATGCTAACAACTAGCTGTTACCCGCGACTTAGTCTATATTATAATAGGTCTTTACCTATGAAATTGCCGTTCTGCAGTACTGGCCATTTCAAATCAAAATCATTTTTGTTTGCCTAAGAATTCTAATTTCAAATTAATTTTATTTTAAAAACATGGAATTCTTTTTCCAAAAGTAGTCATTTGTTTATTGATTAGTGTTATATTTTTATCGCATTTTAATCTTTTTTGTCATGGATACGTTAAAAATTCGAGTAATTATGGAATATGAGTACCGTCGTGGCAGCAACGCGGCGCAAGCGGCACGCAACATCAACGACGTTTACGGAACTAACACTACAAACCAACGCACCACCTGTTATTGGTTTGCTCGCTTCCGTTCTGGTAATTTCGAGCTGAAAAATGAACCTCGCGGTCGTCCGAAGACTTTGGTCGACATTGCATTGATTGCATGGGTGATTACTTCGATTAATACAAATAAAAAATACATGAAAAAAATTCGTTTAAATTTGTTCATACAAAACGGCAATTTCATAGGTAAAGACCTAATAGATTAGCTCAACAATTTATTTTACTGATAGAGGAAAAGAAATTTAAAAAAATTAATGCATACACGCTTAGCCTGTTTCTGCCGGTAAGGAAACATTGTTGAAGTAATAAAAATCATAATTACTTTATATTTTAATAACTTTGTACTAAATAAGAGACATCGTGATATTTTTTAGATAAGGGCGAAGTGTCTCTGTTCCAAAAGTAAGAAAAAATTGTTCGAAATAAATTCAGTGGTTTTTGCGAGATGCGCGCATAACGACAGGCGTGTATCATTTTATTCACTTCGGTAATCTTAGATGTCTTGGAAATAAAATAATATTTTTTTATTTATTCTCAATTTATATGATATTTAATACATTATAGGTATAGCGATTGGTCACAATTTCATTTGATTTTAAATGGAGATGTGATTTTAAGATGGTAAACATACGAAACATAGAGAGGGACCGGCTCTCATGTCGAGCTGTCGGAACACACCAAGTGCTTGGCGATCAGATTTGCGACTTGAGGATGGTAGCTATCCAGGTGGACCTAAAAAGCCTTACCAGCTCTAAACATAACTTATAATAAATTGACAGGATATTAATTATCTTGTAATAAGTTAAAGTGAAGCCGCGGACACAGCTAGTTAATCATAAAGTTCGTTGTGTAAAAGGTATGTTCAGATTTTTTGCTTAACTTAACAAGTGGTTAAATTGTATCTAAAAATGTTACAAATTGTAAGAACTTACACAATTTTAAATTTGAAGTGGATACTTCTTTAGGCAAGTTGAGCGGTTTATTTTTGGGTGGAGATAAAACTATGATTTTGGGTTATGAAAAGGTAGTAGGGGTGAATAAACGTATTGGGGTTGGGGGGGTTAAGGTAAAATAAAGGAGTGTAGTATAGGGGGCTGTTTAAATATTGTAATATTGATATTTCGTATTGAGACTCTAGCTTATCATATATTTGATTACTTTAACTTACTAAACTGTATAGAAATGTGTATAATTTTTGCTTCGAGTGCCAGTTTATGTGAATACCAGACTAATGCTAATAATTTCCATGTTATGCAATTTAAATAATTCAAATTATAATTAATTTAAAAATTCAAAAGAGGACATAGTTATTCCATGTTTGGGGTTTTCCCTTTTGTTGGGGGGCCTTAAGGGGGGCCTGGATTTTTTTGAAATTTTTTGGAAAAAAAAAAAACCTAGATATTTTTTTTTTGGAGGCAAACGAACAGGCGGGTCACCTGATGTTAAATGGTCACCGGCGTACATAGACACTAGTAACACCAGGGGAGTCGCAAGTACGTTGCCATCCTATGTTTGGGAGGAACGGGAAGGGAATGTGGGCCTCCGGCGCTCTAATTGACCGAACGAAACGCAACAATGCAGGCACTGTTACTTCACGTCTGTTTTCTGTGAGAGGGTGGGGGTTTCGTTCGGTCAGTGACAGCGCCGGAGACCCACCTTGCTCCCACCCCCCTCTCCCTCCGCAATACAGGCTGGCAACGTACTTGCGACCCGCTGGGCGTTCCTAGTATCTATGGACAGTGGCGATCACTTAACATCAGGTGAACCCACCTGTTCATTTGCCTCCTATTATTTCATTACATAGTATAAAATAAAGTCCCCTACCGCGTCTGTCTGTCTGTCTGTCCGCGATAAACTCAAAAACTACTGAACGGATTTTCATGCGGTTTTCGCCAATGGATAAAGTGATTCATGAGGAACGTTTTGGTATATAATTTGTCAAGGATTTACTTTTAATCAAGGCGGGACAACGTCTGCCGGGCCTGCTAGTTAAAAATATATAAAAGTCCAGCACTGGTTTTTTTTTCTATTTATCTCAGTATGAATTAGCAAATAGGCGTGCAGTCCGCCTACCCCATAAGGATCGCAGTTTCGAAGTCAATTATAATAGGTTAGTAGTCCTGAAGTGGTTTGACTGATGAAGTGTCAATTCAATGTTCGCAGGTTTGAACCCGGGAATGTACCGATGAATTTACGTAAATTTACTAATTGGTAACATTATCAGCAGATGATGAAGAAAAACATCCTGAGGAAACTTGAACCTGCAAAACGTTCTTGTAGTGCCATCATATGTGCAAAAATATAGAACTGTCAATTTTTCTGTGTTTGAAATCGGCAATAAGTCGTGGGCTGGCGTGGTACTTATGCCCATACCTTCCTTCGGGAAGAGGCCTTGCAATAAATCTATTACAGGTTGATGTAAAAAAGTAAATGAACTCCTGAAGACAAATGGTACGCCTAGACAGCCAGTAGATACTGTTAAACTGACACAACAGCGGGAACAATGTTTTTGCGACAGAAATAGGTATAGCAACATTCCGCAATTGAACCTTCCACAACTTCTATGTAATACTAACGGTAATTATAACTTGAGTTGTCTATTTAATTAACACGGAGGTAACTGACCGGTAACTGAAGTTGTGAGAATGCTTAAGGTTGTTTTTGTGGTAATCGTTATTTAGAATCATATGTATAACATAATAGTGCACATTTTATATTTTTAAGAACGTCTACCTAATTCTTTATTTTGTAATCACTTGGTTGCGCAAATTCTGATAGAAATTGATGTGTGTTTAAATTATGTTGTTTCTACATAGAACTTTTTTTTAATATATTTATAACTACAGTTACAAAGACCCTTGTCTTATGGAAACATGGTTGTGACTTTAAAGCGAAATTTAACCACCGTGGAAAAGTTTTATGAATACTGATGATTCCTTTAATGTTTTAAGAGACAATCGATAGATGTGAAATAGATAATGGAATTTTAGAAACTCATTTTTATATGAATTTTAAATGTTTTCTAACAGGCATCGAAAGAAACATAAAGTTCTGTGCACTATGAGGTTATACCAGTTAAAACTTATGGGATGTTTAATGTTTCATATTATTTGTTTGTTATAGTTTATTCTCTGTTCTCTTTAATGAGAACCGATAGGAGAAAAAATACGTATTGATCGAGCGGTTTTACCGGTAGAATATCAATATGATGTCCGCAGGTTTGAACCCCGGCATGTACTGATTTTTTTTTTCGAATTCGCGTACGTGTACTAATTTAAGTACACACACAAAGAAGAACACCGTGAGGAAAGATAAATAACCATTAATAATAACCGTTTGTGGGAAATCTTAGAACTATGGACCTCTTGGAGTTAAAAATTGCCAAAACGTCCTGTCCTGGCGTGCTGATTATACTGGTACCTTCCTTCGTGAAGAGGCCTATAACCCTCTTGTGGAGTATGGCCCTAAGGTGAATTAAAGAGAAGTAATTAATAGTAAAAAAACTCAGTAAGGTCTTTCTTAAAATTTGTTATTATTACCAGTTTCAATAAAATGTATCCTATGATTTCAATAATATATACTCATGCCATATTAAATATCATAAAACAGTTATTATACGAGCATTTCTACCCTCAGTTTATTATAAAAGCTTGCCTTACTTATGAGGACTTGTAGAAGAATTTTGTTGTCACTCTATTTATAGGAAAAATATTGTATTAAAAGCTTACAGCTTTCCACTGTCTAAAGTTGATCGTCTCGTAAACCTCTTTGAAAGTAGATTTTATAAGAACTTTCATTATCGTATCAGCCAAAAGACGTTCACTCTTGGACACTCCTGAAGGTAGGTAAAATGATGGGTCCCACGCTACTCGTATCTAATCAGTTCCAGCAACGTAGGTACACCAGATTGTGCTGCATCGTCTGGTACCCGGTCGCCACAAGAGAACTCATCAATGATACCTTCTACAAGCAATGCACATTGCTATTATGACATGGGGTCCTTCAAACGAGGCGTGAGGAGGCACATGTGCAGGTCGGCATGATAGCGACGACTGCCGTTGTTATTTAACACCGACAGTCGCCGTTACATATGGACTGTACTGTACTTTCCATCAGGTACCGCCCAGTCACTTTATCGAACCAGTTTAAAAAAACATTGCATTTTCAATCTAACAATTCTTAGGGGTATATATGTTGATTATTTGGTTTCTTTAGCAGAGTTTTTTAAAATTCTGATACTATCCGAAGAGAAAGTCCGAACATAGCTTTATTAGTTACACTTTGAGTGATCTTGTGCCTCCGAATCACAATTACATAAAAGTTATTTGATCTCAAATAAAATATCTAGCAGTGTTTAGTTAATTTATTTATTTCTTAACAATAATAAAAATGCAAACATTTATATATAGTTTCAGTTGAATATCAAGTGTTTATAATTGGAGAGGAGGTAGTAGTTTGAGACACGGCAGTTTGTTGAAGTACGGACCACTGTAGTGCGGTCTGCGCGCTCGAAATTCGCCTTCACGATCTCGTAATAGCGTCCATCACTGTAATTAGTAGATATTTAAGATCAGAGGCAAAGTAAAACTTGTAAATATTTTTGTCGCAGCAATAATTAAAAAGTGATTTGTATACATAACTTTTTATTATTTAATCTGTGACATCAGACTCCTTTCTTTAAAAAACTCGCTCTGGCATTACTTATGATAAAAATTAACAAATCGATAAAACAATTGTAGCGGTTAAGGAGCAATGGCAAAATTAGAATTGAAAATATATATATGAAATTAATAAAGTATTAAACTAATGCACAAGTAATGTAAATAAAATTATGTACTTCGAATAAACAATATGACCATTTTAAGAGAAGGACGGGCAAAGAGCAAAATGTTATTTTTATTTACGACTAGTGGTCGTATTAGTAGACGAAATAGTGTCTAATTACCTCAGCACTAGACATTTTAGTTTGAGACACTTGACACGCAATATATCGATGGCTTTTTGACTCTTGTCACTGAAGCGAAGGTTCTCTGGGTCCCAACGGAGTTCCAAACGCTCCAAGTTTGGACAGCTGTTGGCTATGCAATCCATTAGCTGGGAACATGAGTAGTTATTAAATTATACACTGCCTTTAGGTTAGTTTAGTAAATTCCTCATCTTTATCACTACATATTATAAAACAAAGTCTTCTGCCACGTCTGTCTGTCTGTTCGAAATACACTCCAAAACTACTGTACGGATTTTCAGACGGTTTTCACCAGTAGATAGAGTGATCCATGAGGAAGGTTTAGGTATATAATTTGTCAAGATTTTTTTTATTATCAGGACAAGACAACGTCCACCAGGCCCGCTAGTAAAATATATAAGATTTTTTAAATGGCAACACACAAGTATTACACCAGCCGTGGTTACAAATTAAGTACTGGACACATTGAATCAGTGCGATGGAATCATTAATGTGGTTTTTACCCAATCTTGTTATAAACTTATTTTTTAAGTAATCAATAATAACAAGAAAATTTGGTTATCATCCCATATATTTTATTTTTAGAACATCAGTTGCACTGAAATTATAGTGAATTGTCAGCATATTGTTACGAGACTTAAAAACATGCAATTACCAACTTACAATCTATTAGATAAAATCACTATTCTGTGCGATGTATAATCAGTACGCCTTGATTATGTCTCCAATAAAGAACATAAATATAAAGGTAATATGGTTTTAGAACTTTCAGTTATTTGATATAGGTACTTAGGGATAACCCACAAGATTTTCACAGAAAGTGATAAGGAATGTACAAAATTAACATGTTTTGGAAAAGGTAAATAAAATAATACTTACTTGATCAACATGGATGTTGACGCCCAAACGCTCTTGAGTACCCATTATCAGGATCCTGGAAGAATCAATATAGGAATTTGTATTATTTCGGGATCACTTTTTCACACTTATTATTGTCCATAGGCTGGCTCTTAGGTGCAGCTGCCAGAACATACCAAAAGAGCGATACATTTTTAGCTTGAGAATAGTATAGCCAGAGCTACGCGAGTTTAGAAGACTTCACGATGTTTTGAAATGAACCAATTTATTAACATAGAAAATAGGTCTTAAGTTTGTGAAACCTAGAGTGGGACTGATTAAAAAGTGATACTACTCGATCACACCTCTAGGTGAATTCAGAATCTTTAGCAGACACATGGAGAAATTATGATGAACAGTTTAAAAGGGAATCGTTTCTGACAATTCAAAATTAGTGTTGTGAGTACGTCAAAACAATTTTTTTGTACCCCACTGCGTGGAAGGAGTACAATGGTTTTCGCTTGTAATCGTGTTAAACGATAATGCTAAGATTAAGAATACTTTTTGTCTTTTTTAATAACTCCTTTTATAACAGTTTTTATAGAGATCTCTTTAAAATCAAAATGTATTTGCCGAGTACTCACTTTTTTATTTATTAAGGCCATATGATACAAGTTGTTTAAGCTGTTATCGAATATATATATATTTTTTTTATGTTGCACGACAAAGTTGCATGCCGGCCTGCATAAGTGTCTCTTCATGTTACGCTTGAAGGACCCCATGTCATAGAAAGCAGGGAACACACTGGCCGGGAGATTGTTCCACAGTTTCACGGTACGGCAAAGATAAACGCTGCGAACTTTTTAGTTCGTGCCCAGATACGATTTACCGTAAAACTGTGTCTCCGACGCCCAGTGCGTGTAGTTCGGTTGTGGAAAGGGGAGGAAGGGATTAAATTAAATAACTCATCGGAACACTCGCCGTGATACAGACGGTAGAACACACTCAGTGAGGCTATGTCCCTGCGCAACTGAAGTGACTCTATATACACTATTACGTCTGCATCATTCACAATGCGGACAGCCCGCCTTTGCAACTTGTCCAGGGTATCCAAGGGGTACTTTGCGGAACCGTCCCAGAGGTGCGAGCAGTACTCTACGCAAAGTTTCAAATTACTCTCAGATGTAATGTTTTTGTTTTTTTTTTTTCAAATTTTGTTTGAGTTTGTTTAGGGAATTAATTTTCTTAATGTAAAATATTAAGTAAACTTAGTGAATTTCATAATTTCATTTTGTAACCCTAACTGTTTGCTCATTGTCAGACTAAGCATGCAGTCTACACCTCTAATTGCGATGACACTTACCGTTACAAATTGTGCGTGTCTTATTTTAATAATGATCAGTGTACATTGTGTTGGTGTTCAATAAATAAATAAATAAATAAGGCCGAATTTGTGTCTTATAAAGGAGATATAGCTGTTCAGGCGTGAAAAACCGTCGCACTCTGATCAGGATTTCGATGTCTTCCCTAGGATTGAGGTCGCTGCGAATATCTATGCCTAAGATATTGAGGCTATCTCGCATTGCGAGCGAGACGTTCTGAAGCGCTGGAAGGGAGGTAAATGGGGATCTTTTGAGGAAAACGCGCATATCTGTGTTTTGTTGGCATTAAACTCAACCAAATTACTTGCTCCCCATTTAGAAATGCGATCTCGAGCTCAGTGACAAGTTCCTGCCGTCTCTTATCTGTATCTCCCCGACCGCAAGAAGGCTTGCTGTAATAGGACTCATGGATGGTGCTGTCGTCTGCGTAGCAATGAATATGGCCTAGAGGCAACATATCATTGATATGCAGAAGAAACAGAGTAGGTGATAGTACAGAGCCCTTACTGACACGAGCTGCGAATCACATTCTTCGACAAGCACACGAATTCTGCGCTCATTTAGAAAGCCAGAGATCCATTTACATAAATTGTCAGGGAGTCCTTAAGCCGGAAGCTTTGAAAGAAGATCACGGTTCCAGACCCTATCAAAAGCCTTGGCAATATCAAGACTGACCGCCAGGGCCTCACCGTGCTTGTCAATTGCCTCCCCCCAGCGGTGCAGTACGTAAGCTAGAAGATCACCCGTTGATCGGTTTTGGCGAAAACCATATTGCCGATCATTAATAAGCGATTGATGCTCCAGATAGCGACAAGCTGGGTGTTGATGATCCGTTCCATGACCTTGCACAACACTGAGGTTACGGCAATTGGACGGTAGTTGTTAGGGTCCGACTGATCGCCCTTGGGAATCGGTTGAACATTGGCCTCTTTCCCAGCTCGGAGCACGACGCCAGAGACGTAAGACAGGCGGTATAAGCGTTGGAGTCAACTCAGCTGCACATTTTTTTACAACAACCACTGGGATACCATCCGGGCCACTAACCTTCCGAACATCGAATGATCGTAGTTGTTTTAGCCTTCCGAACATCGAGTGATCGTAGTTGTTTTATATTTTGTACAGCTATCAATAGATTTATATTTATCTACCTATCTATTTTCTACTTTATTTTTGACTATTTATTTGGTTATTTTGCAGTTGTGTTCTATGTTTTTCTTTCTTTATAATTCTACTAGCGGGTCCGGCAGACGTTGTCCCGCCCTGATTACAAAAAAATCCTTGACAAATTATATACCAACAAACGTTCCTCATGAATCACTTTATCCACTGGTGAAAACCGCTTGAAAATCCGTTCAGTAGTTTTTGAGTTTATCGCGAACAGACAGACAGACGCGGTAGGGGACTTTGTTTTATACTATGTAATGATGTATTATAATATCGACTGACTTGGCGTTATTGAGTAGCTGCAAGACGCTCTGCCAGAGCTGGTCGGTGATGTGAGGCATGCCGCTCATCACGAGGCCGTGTAGTTGCGTGCCGTGACGCGACAGGAACCGATGTAGCGCCTCGTCGCTCAGATTATCTGACGCGTCCACGTCAAGAGCCACGAGATTCCTGGAACCAGTACGAACAATAGAATGCATTACGCGAACACAATCATCACTTCATGAGATCTGTCTGTCCAAATATTATCAGCGTGATACAATCCGCGACGCGTAAGCTGGGCTTTGTATTTTTGTGCGTGCAGATAGATTAGATACACGACGCAATCCAGTAACAATGTTAATTATTAATAATTAAACGAGCTAAAAACTATGTCGGAATTCATGAAGATAACTTATTTCTTTATGTAGTATAGCTTTTGCCCGCGATTACGTCCGCGTGGAATAGTTACTTTGGACTAACGCTAATACACAGCTGAGGCTCTCAAAAGAAAAAAAAACTATTTTGAAATATTCTTAATTGGTGATCCGCTTCCACTGGTCTTAGCGTGATGATATAGCTAATAGCTTTCCTCGATAAATGAGCTATCTAACACTGAAGTAATTTTTCAAATCGGACCAGTAGTTCATGAGATTAGCGCGTTCAACCAAATTAATAAAAGATTACTACTTTCCTCTCGTACTTAACTCGAGCCGTCATTCAAATTACAATAACTTATGACAGAGTGGACCGATTTTAATGAAACAAAGACCGAGTTACTCCCGAAGATATGCTTTATGATTTGATTGACTTAATTTTATAAATTCTAGCCAAATAACTACAAAATAGTTAAAACGCTCTAAATAGCATTTTTAAGATCACATCTTTAATTATGAATACAGTAATACAAATAAGTTAATACAATATTCTATAAACAGAGGTAGTGACGTGTTTTCTAAGATAAAGTAAAATGATCCTATTATTTGGTACTGATAATATTGGCTTCTAGTTTTTGCTCGCGGTTTTACTCGTGTTAGTTTAGGTTTGAGCTATCCCGGGCATAGTACATTTTTTCTATATGAGAAGTACTCTTTGTCCTTCTCTGTACTCCTGAGAAAGTACATGCAAAAAATCATAATGATCAGTTGAGTTGTTAATACGGTAATCATTACATAGTATAAAACAAAGTCTGCTACCGCGTCTGTCTGTTCGCCATAAATTCAAAAACTACTGAACGGATCTTTTATATAATTAAGGTTTTAGTATATAATTTGTCAGAGATATTTTTATAATCAGGACGGGACAACGTCTGCCGGGCCCGCTAGTTAAGATAATAAACAGTAGTAGTTCACTAAAGATTTACAGTGTAGATAATCCAAGTGCCTTTCATAGCTACATTATTTTGGATTTGTGTATTGTTTACTGAAAATTATTTGACAATAAATCTAATTTTCTTATCATCATCATCATCATAGGCCTCTTCCCGAAGGAAGGTATGGGCATAATCACCACGCCAGCCCACGACGTATTTACGATTTCAGACCCTGAGAAATCCACAGTTCTACGTTTTCCCACATATAATAGTGCTACAAGAACATTTCTCAGGTTCAGGTTTCCTCACGATGTTTTCCTTCACCATCAGCTTATCTTACCAATCTAAATTAGTAAATATACGCGAATTCCGAAAAATTCGTTAGCACATGCCGGGGTTCGAACCTGTGGACATCGAAATCATATTCCACCGGTTAAACCACTAGACCACCACGTATATTGTTCGACTTTTTAATACATTGGTTTTGAAATATAATATTTTAATGAATTTCAAATGCACAGTTTATAGCATATTTTGACCATAACGTTAAGAAGATTTAAACAATTATCACTTAATATTTATCGCTTGCTTCGTACATCCTAATAAATCTTCTATACATATAATAAGAATGTAAATCAAACGTGTCTATAACTTTTAGAATTTTTGTGAAAAAAATTGGTGCAGGTGTCTTGGAATAAGTACTTAATAAAATACATTTCGATCATTTTTAGAAATGTCTGTTTGCTTGAACACTCATCACTGCTAAAGTACTGCGTTCACGATAAAACCTCACCAAGAAAGTCATAAAGCATATGCTTTATTAACATTTAGTTTTGGTTTCATTCAAATCGGTTCACTCTATCAATAGTTATTGTAATTTTAACGACGACGCGACTTAAGTACGAGAGAATAGTTGACAAAAAAAATTGACTTATATATAATACATTCTGATTTTAGATGATTTTAGTAGTCACTGTTTTTTTACATTAGGTTCCACGCGAACGGAGACGCGGGCACAGCTAGTAAATTATAAAAGTTAGTTTGATTTTAGAACAGTAGTTATTTTGTAGCGGGCCCGGCGGACGTTCTCCCGCCCTGATAACAAGGAATAAACCTTTACTACCTATACCTAAACCTTCCTCATGAATCACTTGATGAATGAAAATCCGTTGAGTAGTTTTTATTTATGTAAGTGGTAGAGCCACGCTGAAGCTATTACTGGTTTCAGCATGAATGGGTCGGCTCGTCCGGGATACTACTACCCGACCCACAGAAACATCCACGTCAAGTAACAGTGCTTGCATTTCCTTCGGTCAGTGACAGCCGGGGGCCCATCTCTCATCTCCCCCTGCCCCCAAAGACAGCCTGGCAACGCACTTGCAAGACCCCGGGTGTCGCTAGTATCTATAAAAAGCGTTGATCACTTACTATCAAGTGACCCAGCCGCCTGTTCATTTGCTCCTATAATATATTTTTTTTTTACTAAAGTAGCATCAAAAAAATACTTGAATAACACTCGCCTTGCAGTACCGGCCTCAACCCAAGCCTTCAGCACCGAATCATTGAAACCATTAATCTGTCCGGCGCTTAAGAACCTCAGATTTTGAATCCTCGAGAGCATATCTATGAGGCAATCTGTTGACAGGTCTGTTGCGGTCACATCTAACTCCTGGATTGAAGATTTCTCCCACTCCACTTGCGTAACGTACTCTGAATGGAGACCTGTGGGAAAAACATTGCTGTAATAAAGGCGAATCGAGTTATAAGCAATCAATGTTCAGCTATACTCAAACTGCGGCCCGCCGCGCCGGGTCTTTCTAGTTGGCCTACCCGATTATACTTTATTTTCAATTAGTTAAAATTTCGTGCCCATCAGGAAAACTACGAGCACGCTGAGTAAATTAAATAGATCCAAGATAACTTGCATTTGTTCCTTGTGATATAAAGGTTACATATACCAAGTTTCTTTTATTGGACAACCATTTCTCACTACATTAATACGTTGTTAATTTGAAATTAAGTTTTTTTATTTCATACCGAAATATTTGTAGTTTGCGGCCCGTGATAGTGAAACGTATCTGTGGCCCGTTTAAAAAAAAGGTTGAGTACCACTGATCTAGAGTACTGTTTTTACTGTTAGATAATTTTATATTTTCATTATTGAAGTGAAAGTTCTTTATCGACGTAAGGAGGAATTTTAGAGCATGTAAAAACGTATGTAACGTTTTTCGGTTACGCGCCAACTTAATTTCTGTACATTTTTCCGTTACGCGCCATGTTTATTTCTAAAGGTGCGCTCACAATGATCAGATTCCTTTTTTTTTCTAAAGGTGCGCTCACAATGATCAGATTCCTTTTTTTTTCTAAAGGTGCGCTCACAATGATCAGATTCCTTTTTTTTTCTGTAAAGTTGTAGATATAGTAGATCATTTTTCGAAAAATGATGTCATAAAGAAGTTTCACTTCTTACGTGTGTACACTGATACACGCGCGTATTTTTTTTATTAATAGTGTAAGTATATCGATCGAGTCTATAATACTCCTTTTTATTGTTATTGTATTATTCATCGGACTGTTAATAAGTAAACTCTTATATTATTGTAGTTTGTTGCTGTGAACATAAAGGGCAATCGAAAATAGTCGCCTTTCCCGTGATTTTCGTATTTAATTATTTAAAGGTCGATTAACGCTTGTTATTTCTTATGTTAATATTGTTTTAAAAATATCTTTTGTATTTTAGTATTCTGTGATTACTTACAATTAGTAATACAATGTTTCAAGAAATAATAATTACGTTTACCTAATTATTTTGATTTATTATTGTTAATTGTAGCGGCGTTTGCGTGGCACGCTCCTTATTTTCATAGACGTTAATAAAAACATTTTGCGTTTAATTACAATTTTAATACGTGTAACAATTATATGTTTTTTTTTTTCGAACTGACTACGCTATTGACCAAGCAAGGTCTTAATTTATTTTGACAACTAGCTCAAGGCTGCGCGGCACACCTCGGCTTTGGCTGTTGCCTGATACATGCAAACCGCGACCTATCTGAGCTAACCTAAGCTAAGCTAACTATTCATACATATATGAGTTGTTGAAACATATATGTGTACCAAGCATACATACCTCATCAACCCTTATATATATTTCATATCGGATAATATTCTAAACTGTTTCAGTTTGATAAGGGAAAAAAATATATATAAAACCCTTCCACTTGCATGTGTAAGCGTGTATGCGTGCACGTGTGTGGAGGTGATATGTGTAATGTTGTTGCAGTGATGTAATTTTGTGTCACTGTATCGCGCGAGCAGCGCACTCAAGGGCTCCACGCCGAGGGAACGGACCTAGACAATTATATGAGTGCGCGCGAATCGAATGTATTTGTTCTACGAGTGTGAAGTTCGTCCGGGTGCAACTTCAGAGCGGTTGACGTTTCGTTCCGAAACATTAATCTATTTGAAATAAATAAAGACGTCGTTAAAGTGTGCTCAACGTTATTTCAAATCAGATATTATCGCCATATATTGTTTGCATATACATCTAAGCACGACAAGTAAGCTAGAACCATTTTTTCCGCCTCTGTTGATAAAAACTTATGTATATTCTTTTTCTCAAAACTTTTTTAATATGAAGCTTGTTCTTCTCTATTTTCCAGGTTTTATTAGTCCAGTATCCTTCTTGTTGAAGTGAAAATTCTCTCGGCACGGTTGGGGAATAAAATGTACTTATGCAATTTGCGTTACCGTTACTATAGTCACCATTAATATGGTAATCACTGTCATGGTAACTCCGGCTCATCCCTAGGTCCGTTCCCTCGGCGTGAAGCCCTTTAGTGCGCTGCTCGCGCGATACACTCACACAAAATCCTACATCACTGCGACAACATTACACATGTCACCTCCACACACGTGCACGCACACACGCTTACACATATACGATGTATATGTGTACATTATAAACATTGAAAGTAGAACTTGCTAGTTATGATTATACTTTTTTTGTGTTGTAATTATGTATAATTAAATAAACATCTTACTGCATCCATTCATTAGAAGACAGGTGAGCCGCCGGGACCGCTGAAACAGCGTTTTCATGGTGGAGCCGGTCACCTTATTACAGTAGTTCACCGCCAAGCACTCCAACTGGAAGCACGTTAATGTTGGTTGGAAAAAATATCCGGTCGAGATTTTTTTTATATTTTATGGATTTTATCGTTTGACCACAAAATCATCTGATTTTAAATGGCGACGTGGTCTAAGGTGGTAAACACGCTAAACCTAGAGAGGACTGGCTCTGAAGTGCAGCTACCGGAATACGCCAACAGCCTTTATGTCCTCAGAAGGCAATTATGAATGTTAAAAATCTACTTAATTACGTTCACTAATCATTGTCTGCTATAGCGAAGAGCTGGTGAGAACTATCCACCCTTTAATGTATATTGTATGAATTTCGTAAGCGCAAAATAAATAGCTAAACATCAGCTTAAAATAGCAAATTCTTATTATATACCAATCAATTTTGTAGGTGGTAGAGCCATGCTGAAGCTATTACTGGTTTCAGCATGTATGGGTCGGCTCGCCCGGGGTACTACCACCCGACACACAGAAACACCGACGTGAAGTAACAGTGCTTGCATTGTTGCGTTTCGTTCGGTCTGTGAGAGCGCCGGAGGCCCATGCCCCTCTCTCTCCCCTCCCATCCTCCTCACCTAAACGCAAGCTGGCAACGCACTTGCGACTCCTCTGGTGTTGCAAGTATCTATGGAAGTTGGTGATCACCTAACATCAGATGACACACCTGTTCGTTTGCCTCCTATGATATATAAAAAAATATAATACAAACTAAAATTTGTTCATTGCGTTAGTCCTTGAAAGATTTCGGTGCTACTTATATTACAAGCAGAAGCTTACTTGATTTATTGTATAACTTAGAAGCCGATATTTATACATATCTACTAACGATTTTCGCTTGGGAATAACGTAATTACAAAATGGATTTATCAATGCATCTATTTATCATTCTATCAGTGACATAGTTATCTTATTATAATGTAATAACCTCTTCGTAATAAAATCTGCGTTACATGACCCTTGAACTCTAACGTAATGCGTTTCGGAATCCCTTGTAAAGTCTAATAAGAAAGTTTTCTCATATTACTAGTTAGCTGGAAGAAAATGCTTTGTGGCATTAAGTTCGCCAGACAAACCAAAAGTGCAATGAAGTATTATTCATATTGAGTCTACAAAATTCGTTAGCCAATTTAGATTTATTGCTAGTATAATTATAACTAACGTGATTACTCGCTTATATTTGATAAATTGTAATAAAACAAGTAACAATTTACTGCAACTTCACACGCGTACTATCGACTCTTTATTATCTGTATACGGAAAAGTAACAGATTTTCACACAAACTTTCATTTTTTTTTCTACATCTTAGGGATTGAATTTCCAAATATCATTCCTTGCTGATAATCATCAATAGGAAATGAGATCTTTTGCAAAGTTTTAAAGTCCTAGCCTCAGTAGTTTGTGCCTTGCGATAATGCCTGTCAATATCGGTATCTTAACTCAACCCTTCCAATACATTCTTCATAATTTTATATATCTCCGCAATTAGTTTGAAAGCTGGATTTAGTAAAATACCGTCGTGATCTAAATCGTCCCATGTTTCAGGCTTAGTAAAACCAGTAATAGTTTTTTTAGGTAATAGTGTTAGGCTATACATAAGGTAAGTTTAAGCGCTATATCAAGCGGGTTTTGGTGACAAGAAACTATTAAAGAGTAGATCAATATGTGACATTAATGTCTGAAATTGACTCCTCTTTGTGCATCCACTAAAAAGGATTGTAACGTGTAATGTATTGTAAATATGTATATATAATTATGTATGTTACAAAAATAAACCTGATCGACTTTCTTGCCGGTTCTTCTCGATGACTGGGTTATTTTCCAAACCGGTGGTAGTTTTGACGTTCATAAACGTATTATTATAGACTAAATTGAATAAAGTATTTTTGATTTTGAGTAAGTTACTCTTTCATGTGTAAATAAGAGTGCCTGTCGTTTACCTGAATGCAATTAGAACTGAACGCGTCGATATGTGAATCGTCGACGAAGTTTATCCCGAAGAGATTAATAACGCGCAGGTTCGGTGTCGCAGACTTCAGCTTGTGAACATTAATAACTTCATATATCTCTTCCTCTTCCTCTTCCACTTTCTCATATGTGCCTGGAAAATGTATATATCTTCTAAGTCCTTTTTGACGTGTCGCTTCTATAAAGTTCATTACATAAAAACATACACTTCTTAAAGATCAATTTAGCTATTTGCTTTTGCAAGCGTAAACATGAAATCAATATTTTTCAAGATCTTCTGCCTCACTCATTCTTTTTTTATGGAATTTTTTAACTCAAATTGGACACTATTCCGTAGCATTTGTCAAAGTTTTTTTTTTTTTTTTTTTATTGTAGCTCGGCAAAGTGACTGTACTGTGCCTGATGGGAAGCACAGTACAATCCAAAAACAATGGCGACCACCGAAAGATATACTATCCATCGCCGGTCGCCGCTGTCATGCCGGCCTGAAAGCGACCCAGTCAGGGACAGCCCCCCCCCCCCTGTTGCTGGATATACACCGGCTGATCCCGGAACGCGACACGCCCAAACGTGCCACTATGGCGGGTGTTCCACCTGGTATACGGTGGTCGCGATCCAGTCGGGTACAGACACCCTACCACCCCGCGTTTCTTTCCTACAAACCTTGTCCTGACTTAATCGAGTCGTATAGAATCATAGGCGGCTATCTACACTTCAACCCATGTTTGACAAAGTGAAAAAAATGTTTCCTTTCTAAAGTATAGCAGTGATGATTGATGAAACTGTATTTTAACTTATGGATTAAAATAAATAAAAGGTTGTACATCGTTTTTTACTCAAAATTTGATTCTATACGACTCAATTAAAAGAAAACAAAAATGAATTGGCGAAATCCGTGCAGTTGTTTTGAAGTGGTGCACTTGTATACATTTGGCAATTGTTTTATTATTTGTAGGGATATTTATTCCGTGTAGTATCTACTTCCAACCGATTTACAGATACAGTCCACTAAGTAGAATATCCCGTTTTCTTGGTGAGATGGTTGGCACCCTACACCTACTTCTTATTCACATACTTTGTAAAAAGAAGACAAGAACTTTGCAAATGTCTAAGGCTGTTCTTAAAGCTTCGCAATGGTCAAAATTATCAATGACTATTTTTTACGAAATCATTATAGGTTACATATGCGAGGTTCCACAAAACAGCGTTAATATTTACCAATAAGATGCAGGATCTCTAGACCGTTAATAAAATTGTATATCTTCCTCATGAACCCTTCCATGAAGATAACTTCCGAGAGACAGATGCATAAGTAACGTAGCTTTGTCGGAAACGCTTGCATCTCCGAGAAATCGTGAAGCTGCATGGCTGTAAGGATATTTTTATCATATTTTTTAATGAGCATATATGTTACTAATGAGTTTGATATATTGGGTAGATACTAACTATACTCCCGGCTACACTCGCGTAAAGTACATAATTATGATTAAGATAATTCTTAGTATATGTATTTGTTATAAGTTATTTACCTTCATATTCATTTAGTAGTAAGTTGTTTTAACATTACAGACACCTGAATTTTATTTATTTGTATATGTCTAAAACGATGTGACAGTACTGGGTTCTACAAGGACTAATATATTCAATTACTATGAACATGCCTAGATTGTTCTGTACAGCGTAACAATAAGACTCGGAATGCGTAAAATAAATTCAATTTTAACTCCATATGCGGCTTTGCCAAATAGAATGTGACATATTCGAGAGCTACAAACAAATGTTGAAAAAAGACAAGATATACTTAGTGAGAAAAGTAGGTACTTCAAACATTTTGTGCATAAGTTTAACATGATTTTAGGTTTACGGTCTTGCGATTTTTTTTTTACTTCATTGCTACTGACATTTCAAATAATATTTCAAAATACAGATCACTGAAGTAACACGTAATTTATACCATAACGACTCAAATAAAAGGTCTATACGAAATATATAAAAAAGCTAGATGATTACTGTCCGTTTCGTTAAGTATTAAAATAATGGCAAAAGCACAATCGAATTCATAAGATAACTAGTCTAAAATCAGCTACGAAAAATTCCGCATCAAATGATCATAGTCCTTTGTCGATACGTTCGATAGTCAAGAACTGTATTTTCATTATACTAGGTGAATGTTTAGACAGTAGCAATATTTATGGAGGACACTCTAAACCCGATTCTCTAACTAAATCAATTAAAAAATAGATGCTTAATATTTGACCTAATTATCTAGAAACAAACAAAAATTATACACAATCCTCTAAATGTTAAAGTACAGTCTCAATGAAAGCTGGGTGAATTGAAAGTGTAGCCAACCAACTAATAAAGAATAATTTTTCGAAGTTTGAATAAATAAAAGTGTTTATTGTCCGCTTTACTATCGAAAGTTATTAACTCCGGGTCGCCGCTCGCAGGTTTTATTACTGGTCATTCAACCTAGGTTTATTTTATTTAATCTCCATACTTTTGAAATTCTTAGGGTAAACTTTACCTAAGGTTCTCTTTGTTATTTATTAGTATTTGTTTTGATATTATTATTTTATACGTTAAATGGGACCATGAAGTGTCATATCCTAGAAAACTGCGAGTGTCTAATCTTTCACCTGGTATATATATATGGATTAATTGAACTCAACCCACCTGTACTAAAATCAAGAAGCATGTGTGTCAAGTTGGGACACTTGGCTGCCAATTCGTGGAGCACTGTGTGTGTAATTAATTCGATAGGCAACTCTATGTACCGCAGGGAGGGGCCGAATCTAATTGATATCAGCGCCAGCAGCGACTCCAGTGAACCTGGAAAATAAATAAAAAACAGTAAATGATGACTGTTCAACTTTTATTGTGGTTCTGAAATTTTGATTAATTCGTGATATTTATATTTGGGGTACATTTGATAACATGTTTGAAACATGCATTATAATATACATACATAATTATATCACTTAATTTATATGGTACAGTATGTGGTTATTTAATACTAGCTTCTGCTGGTGACTTCGTCCGCGTGAAATAGTTACTTTGGACTAACGATAACATGCATCGGAAGCTCTCAAAAGGAAAAAGAGCCCCGAATTTGGATCATTCTTCATTGGTACACCGCTACTATTGGTTTTCTGATATATAGCTACCTGACCAATAGCCCTCCCCGATGAAAGAGCTATATAACACTGAAAGAATTTTTCAAATCGGATTAGTAGTTCCTGAGTTTAGCGCGTTCAACCAAACAAACAAACCACTCAGCTCTATAATACTAATATAGATAAAACTTAAAAATATTTAGCTGCAACTCCAATAGTTTTATATCTATATCGCTTTTCTATACCACTAAATACTAATAAAGAGAATAAAATCTACTTTTTTTTTGTGCTGGACAAATTCAAAAAATACTAAACGTGTTTTAAAACTTTTTGTAACTGTAAAGTTACTATCAGCGAGTAACATTGCCTGTATTTTACTTTCAAGATCTAAGTTAACGCAAGCGAAGTTGCGAGAAAAAGCTAGTACAGCTCTTGTATGTTTGTGTAAATATAAATTTGGAATGAAACCACGGAATACCAATTTTAAGTTACCGCAATATTTCTTTAAGATTTAATTTAAAAAAAATCGATCTTAACTAAAGGCATTTGACTACATTTACTGAGATTAGGAAGTATGTAAAAAAGAAAAAGTTAAGATAATTTCGAATTGAATTAGAATTATTCGTTAGATTTACATAAAACATTGATACTGACAAATGCTTTTCCAGCCGGAAACACAGAAGAAAAATGTATTATGTTGTCTGTGCCGCTATACAAAGTTATCAACTCCTGGTCGCCCCTTACAGCTTTGGGCACTGTTCATTGCACCTAGGTTTATTACGATTGTGCTTATACTTTTGAAAGTCTTAGAAACAAACTTTAACTTAGGTTATCTTTGTTATTTATTTATATGTGTTTTGATATTACTATTTTATATGTTAAATGTAACCATGAACTATTATATCCTAAAATACTGCGAGTGTTTAACCTTTCACCTGGTATAGTCTATATTTAACTATGTAATTTACTATAATCCAACTATTATAAAATGTTAGATGTTTCGAATCATAAATGAAATCAAGTTTCAAAGTCAGTATACGTCGGCTTTACCAGTGTCATTTAGCAGAATTATCTGGTTAATGCTGTATTTAGTACTTAATGTTGACTAATTATACTTTTATTTATTGTATTGATATTTATATATGATGTTGTTATGTGTATGTATTGTACATGTGTAGCATATATATATATATATATATATATTATTTATGTAGTATATTGGTGTTGATATATTATTTATATATTGTGATATTAAATAGGTTAAACATAATTTCATAAAAACCTCGCCTTTTACACCTACCAACATTTATTTCTGCATCACCTAATGGAGTTGACTGGCAGAGAATGCCTTCGGCATTAAGTCCGCCATTGCGTATTTAACGCATAATGTGTAAATAAATAAATAAAAATATGTAACAAAGAAATTTACATACCAACATGTAATCCGGAAATTTCAGGTCTCAAACTCACGTGAGTCCACAATCGCGTGTCGTAAGCGACCATGCGCCATCTCTTGCAAACAGTTGCCATTCGACATATCTCCCGATGCGTTAAATATGAGAATATGTTCAGAAGAACCTTGTCCGGAAGTTTTTCTATAGTCTGGAATGATACAAGATCATTTACAATTATGATGTCACTGATAAAGGATTGATAACAAGGTTTTTTTACAAAGAAATGCATAATATGAGTAACCTCAAGTGAACAAATGAAAAATAAAAAAAATATATTATAGTTGTGACTTTGTATCACTGCTACTTTTCATATAGCATGAATATTTAATTTCTATTTCATATACAGTATGGTAAATATTGTATAAGTCATATAATTAGTCTAAAGAGAAATGATCGCTCGAGTAAGACTTTCATTTTCCGAATGCGTCTTCTTTTAAATGTGACATATTTTTATTTATCACCAGTGAAATAACAGTTATAAAAATAAGCTATAATTTATGCGCCTATTCACATACCTACAACTGCAATTATATGGACTCCGCACAGTAGACGTTTAGTAAATATATGGTACATACATATATACATAGATATTAGACCGCCAAATAACAAGTAAAATGCAAAAATGATCACTCTGTAACTAAAACCACTTGATTGACAAACATAACAAATTATAATGTGACAAATTCAACTTCTTAGAATATACGTAAATAAATGCCTACATGTTTGTTAGTTTACGACATAACATATAAACAAACGTTATAATGTATTGTGGCATATTTACATCTAATAATTATCCAGCATTAATGATTTTACTAATATATTTCTATAAATACGATAATTTAGTTATATTCCCTATAAATATTATTTATTTCGCTGCAATTATAATAAATATTCCGTTAGATATTGAAACAAATAATAAAGTCTGCACTATCATGTGTCTAAAATAAGAATTTACGCAATAAATCAGCGACCGACATATGAGCAAAACAGAACGTTACCGTGTTGGAAAATGGACTTCTCACTTGCCCACTTTCAGTCAAATACACTTGACTCGCTTCTAACGCGAGCTGTCCCCACACGTCCGTCGCTATATCCATTTTATAATCACTTTACTAAACTTTGAAATGCATACAAAAATCGTTTAATAATCGCACTAGTTTACTTCAAACATTAGGAAAGGTAGCCGCGAGCTCAGATGGAACGCGCTGTGGTTAATTTTAGAACGATCTGGGCGGATACGGGCTCGTATACGACGGCGCTTCAAAATATTTTAAGAATGTATTAGTTAGAATTTAATCGTCATCAATTATTTTACTGACCAAACATAATTAATTATATATCTATACTCATATTATAAAGAGGTAAAGTTTGTGAGGTTGTATTGGGTAATCTCTCTCTGTAACTTCTATACCGATTTTGAAAATTATTTTACCAATAGAAAGCCATATTATTTGTGAATGTCATAGTATTAACCCGAGAAATGAAAAGACTTTTTTGTGGTAGTCGGATTTGCAAAGTAAGTCAGAGAAAAAACGGTCGAACGAAAACGTTTCTTACGAACGCTGCCTTAACGATGAGAGATATCTGATTGACTTCTAGAGAAAAATAAAAGAAAAAAGTAGAGCTTGATAATGCCTACAAAAAAACAGCGACAACGTATGTCTAACTTTTATATTTAAGTCACAGAAAGTAGTTTTTTATATTAAAAAAAAAAATTAAATCGGTAAGTGATGTTTATTTGTCATATTATCAAATGAACTCTTATCAATATGTAATGCTATAATAACTGAGCCACAGCAACGCGTGGCCGGGTCACCTAGTATTAATATATTTATTATACTTATAAATTACTAGCGGGCCCTGCAGACGTTGACCCGCCCTGATTATAGAACAATCCTTGACAAATATTATATATTAATATTCCTCGTGAATCACTTTATACACTGGTGAAAACCGCATGAAGATCCGTTCAGTAGTTTTTGAGTTTATCGCGAACAAACAGACAGACAGACGCGGTAGAGGACTTTGTTTTATACTATGTAATGATTTTATTTATTTATATTTTTATTATATTTCAATATTCTTGAAATTAAATTAAATTAAAATATTTGCTATCTTGTTTTCTTTTCCAAACGTTAATTTTAGCTTTTATAGATGAATTCACTTTTTCATTTATATTATATTTTTTTATTATATTATATTTTTTTTCTTTATCAAATGTTTATCTGTATTTAATGTTACATAATTTAATTTTTCACTATTATTAATAGTGTAAGTTGTATCGATGTGATAAAGAGTTGTAGGATTTCAGTCTATTATTTAAATTATTGATCCGGCTATTGACTGTTGCATTATTCATAATTGTAAACAAAATAAAATAAATAGTCATATATGTATTTTTCTTGTATATATAAGCATTAGAAGCACATTTAAAAAAAAAGGATTGTGTGGTGTTATGAAACCACGGTAAAAGTGAAACTTTTTTTCACACTATAGACATTTAACTAATAATAGTCTATAGACTACACGGTCAGCTGCTGCGAACTATAGGCGCCGCCATATTGGCCTTGGCTGCTCTGACGAGCGCCTTTCACTTTATCCCTACTCCGCGGCCGACCATCACGCAACATGCAACACAGACGAAAAAGTTTGAGACGATGTAATAAAAGTTTCACTTTAAAAATTAAATTAAAATATGGCTATATTTATCTCATACAAGTAAAGACTTTTAGCGATTAAGTTGCCTCTAAAATAGTTTATAATTACTGCTGAACTCCTATGGAAAAGCGTTATGATAAGTAGACTAAATAATACTCCGAGATGTACTTTGTACGAAAGTGAAAGTGCGTCAAAATCGATTCACACGTATCAGAATTTAGCCCGGACAAACAAAACTTCAGTTTTATATATATATAAATTGAACTCTATATTAACTATCAAGATTCAAATTCCAATCAATCTTTAAGAATTTATATGTGTTATTTCTTTAAATATAGTTACGGTTTTTAAACACAAATATATATATATATATATATATATATATATATTTTTTTTTGTCTACTAGTAAAGTTATTATTAATATTTTACAATATTACTAATTACTTAGATAATATATGTACAGACAACGAAACATAAATATTGTTTAGTAATCGAGAATGTACTAATAATAGTGAGTTTAGAATCATTTATATTCAAATTTGTCATATGATTGTGCTCATAAAACTTTGTTAAATTGATAAATAAAAGATTTTCTATTGGTTTCATTCTATATTAATTATTCACTGAGTTTTGAGATTTTATATATAGCGTGGTAAATTATACACAATGTCAATATATACAATGTCAATGTACACAACGTTTCTTTGTTCATCTTGTATGTGTTTTTTTTTAGGAATTGTTGTACGGACGCTGCGCTGCAGCTCCGCCCTTGTAGATTTCGAAATTAGTGCAAGCATTTAACAATAGATGGCGGATTGAGTATTTCATGTCAGACTAAGAATGAAATACATTTATAAATAACCGTGTTGATAGTTCGATGTGAAGAAGTCAGTTAAATACAGTTTTTTTAATTAATTTACGATGAAATGAGAAACTTTGATCAAAACGGAGAACCATTAACAATGTCGAATATTTATGTTATGTAATTTTATGTAAACGTTTTGCCAGAGATGTAGCCGTATCAGCCATCTTATTTATAAAAGGGCCTCCAAACTAACTAACCCTAACGTGTGTAAGCAGAAGTTAATAAATCCACAACCTCGGTCAATTCTGACAATATTTAGTCATGCGCTTATGAAAATTACTGTTACTTATGTAGAGAAATGAATGTATTTTACTAAATGTGTACGAATAATATTGTTCGAATCCGAATATGCCCGAATTTCAAACACCGAATAACTATGTGCTAGACTGCACCCGTGTTATTACAAAAAAGTTAAATACGTATTGAATACTTGTTTTAAAAAAGTTCGGGTCCTTTCGTATTAAATGCACCGCGCTCGCCGAACGTTCGACCTCTTGCTCTTTTATCTCGGTTTGGTTAGGTTAGGTTAGATGTGCGAAACACCTCCTTCTGCGAGGAAGTCGTCTCGCAGAAGGAGGCGGCGGAGAGGGTCCGTGAGGAAGATCCTCAAAGTGGCCGTCTCCGCCAACGGAGGACAGGCAGGAGGAGGCGGCAGTTTGACCGCCTCCTCCCACCGTAACCGGATCTAGGGAAGATGGGTCGGGGGGCCAAAAAGCAAAAAAAAAGATGTGCGAAACAGAATAACGTGAGCTTGCCGCGGCAGCGAGCGGCGTGCGCGGTGCGTTTAATACGAAAGTACCACAACTTTTTAAAGTAAGTATTCAATACGTATTTAACTTTTCTTGTGATATAACACGACACATATTTAATACAAAATATCAACACTCTTACATATACACATGCCGTTATACTATGCGTCGCTAGTCTGTCGCAAGCTGAATACATCGCTAGCATGTCGAGGTCATTAGTGCCGTGAACTCATAAGTTTTCCCGTACCAAAAATCGCTCAACACTGCTAAAAATAATTTCACTTAAAAAATGTAATACACTAAAATATGTAGAAATACATTACTAAAACAACATAGCGAATTATCTACCTCTCATATTCAATTTTTTTTAATGGACGTTACAAGGCACAGGCGTCCTTTGGTTAGTTGGCAGTGTCATGTCAATGTCCGTGCTCGGATGTGTTTATATTTAAAAGAAAAACATTGAGCGACCGAGATATACGTAATTTTGGCAACGTCCAGGTATTTCCTGAATTGATGAGTCATTTTCGGTCTCGTTCATTGTATAAAACATCAAGGAATGCGTACACGAGTATGCATAGGTCTTTGTTTGCTGTCCATGTCTGTTTTCCTTATAACCATTTGACTTCTCTAATATTTATCAACTAATAAATTACGTTCATAACTCTTAAGCAAACACCCATGTAATTTATAGAAAAACTAGCTAACCCGGCCACGCGATGCTGTGGCTCAGTTATTATTACATGTTAAATTAAAATTGAAAAAGAAATTCCAAATTAAAATATATTTATAACAGTAGGGCCTACAGTATTCTGTCAAGAAACTAATTTAAAGCGCCATCTGTTCGAGACTGATGAAACTTACAATTAATAACAATAATCAACATTCATAATCATTTAATTTGTAATTAAAAATATTTGGGCCATTAATCGAAATATAAATTATCCTATCTCTCAAGTTGAACCAAATTATACATTAATGCCAACTTTCATGAAGAACGGTTGAGTAGTTTCGGAGTTCATCGTGGACAAACATCATGACAGTGGATTTTTATATATTTAGATGTATGAAACATAAGCATAATATATCAAACAAATATGTACTACGTAGTAAAATCTGTGTGTACTTGGTACTATAAGCTAGAGTACATGGCTGAGCTTATATATAATTTTCAATGGAATGTTATGCAACCCAAACCCAACTATGCAGACGTAATTCAGCATTTTTTTTTCTTAGACACGCATAGCTATCGTCTCCTGGCCTACACCGGATTGTATAACTCCGTAGTGCGATTTACTGAGTAATCTTTATCTATGAATTTACCAATGCTCATTTAATACTAGAAACTACGTTGTGTAAATACTAGAAACGTTGATCAAACAGATTAATCCATCTTTCAGGCTCACTAAGACTAGTAATAGTAAGTAATAACAAATATTGCCACTGCTAGGTTGGTCTACTTCGCTTACTTCCATAGCTTAATGTCTTATGGCATTTTGTTGTGGGGGGCCGCAGCTGAGGTAGACACCATATTCCTACTACAAAAACGGGCAGTTCGAACAATCTATGATTTGGGACCTCGTGAATCATTAAAGACTAAGTTTCAGGAATACGGTATTTTAACTCTGCCCTCTCAATATATTCTTGAGAATTTGATGTACTTCCGGAAAAACTTAGATAATCTGGATTTAGTAAAAGACCGACATAATGTAAACACCAGAAACCATAACAAACTGGTCACTCCATGTTTCAGGCTTATACCAGTAACAGTTTTTTAGGTAATAGTGTTAGATTTTATAACAAAGTCCCAAAACACATTACCGATTTGCCGGATAGTAGGTTCAAGTGTTATGTCAAGCGGGTCTTAATACATAAAGGTTACAGGGTGGATCAGTATGTGAATGATAGCGACGTCTGGAAGTGACGCCTCTCTCTGTGCAACCACTAAAAACGAATGTGTCTATTGTTGTAATAATAAAAAAAAATATGTTAGTTATTATGAAAAGATAAACCAGATCGAGTTTCTTGCCGGTTCTTCTCGATGACTGGGTTGTTTTCCGAACCGGTGGTAGTTTTGACGTTCATAAGTGCCTTCTCAGGGCCTAAATTGAATAAAGAGTATTTTGATTTTTGATAGTTTTTTATGGGTTAGATTTTATAACAATGTCCCAAGGCACATTACCGATTTACCAGATAGTAAGTAGAAGTGTTATATCAAGCGGGTCTTAATACATAAAGGCTATTACTGGTTGGATCAATATGTGAGCGATGGTGACGTCTGGAAGTGACGCCTCTCTCTATGCATCCACCAAAAACGAATGTAACTATATATGTCTATTATGTTGTAATAATTAAAAAGTATGTATTCCGAAAAAATACACCAGGTCGAGTTTCTTGCCGGTTCTTCTCGATGAGTGGGTTGTTTGTCAGAACCGTTTTGACGTTCATAAGTGCCTTCTCGGGGCCTAAATTGAATTATTTATTAAAGACTAGCGAGCCCGGCAGACGTTGTCCCGTCATGATTATAAAAAAATCCTTGACAAATTATATACTAAAACCTTGCCCAAGAATCACTTTATCCACTGGTAAAAATCGCATGAAAATCCGTTCAGTAGTTTTTGAGTTTATCGCGAACAGACAGACGCGGTAGGGGACTTTGTTTTATACTATGTAATGATTATGATTTATTTGTTTGTAATTCTTGTCTTCCCAAACAGCTCGATCGATTTTGATTATTTTTTTGGTATTGAGTACACTTGGATGATGTTTTTTAGTTTTAGTTTTGGCCACCAATCGTCTATTTTAATACTGCCATTATCAAGTGGGTAATCAATATTACAAGTTTCTTGTGTAATTTGAATGTTGTAACAAGATGGTGGCTCCCTTGTTAGAACTTTGCGTAGAGTTTTTATGGCATTTCAGAATTCATACTCCGTGGTATTATTTCTCTACCACTTCACTTATGCACAATAACCGAACTTTATGAAAAACACCACCAATAATATTACATTTACAGTTAGAGTTAAACAACACAACATTATGAATAAAATATAAGATCCACTACAAGACAGGCTAAGATTTGAGGATTAAGATCGAGTTTGAGGAAGGTTTGAGGAAACGTCTTAGAATATGGGTGTAAGATCCCACCGAAAAACTCAATTTCAGTTTTCACTGTTTTCAGGTTGATATGAATGAATGAATTAATATTTGTTTTACATTCTTAATTTGTATATTGCCGAGATTAATACCATAAGGCAATTTCTTACAGCTAACCATCGATATTGTGGAACAAGAAACTTAATTTTTATGTAATTTTTCGATTAATATCTTTATTATCTTTTTTCTTAGTATTTCACAAAGAAAATTTTGTTAATATATCTTAGGATTACTTAGTAAACAAAGAGATGTAAAATTTTGTGTCAACATGAAATTCTTAATATAATGTCTGTTTTTTCTTTGGCACGCTTTGTAGCCTAAATTGTAGAATGGGTTTCAATATATGACATGTCGGTTGAATCGTCTAAATTGTCTGAGTGACAGAGTATGTGATATTTACGAAGTGTATAAACAAATAATATACAAAAATAAATTGATTGAAATACTTATTCGTTATTCTTTTTTTTTTCAATCAGGATATTTTGTTTAGTTTAGATAAGATCGCGCGTTCTGTTATCTGTAGATCCAGTATGCCATCAAAAACAAAACTTGTAAAAAAAAACAAGTCTCGCAACTTAGTTCTTCTACCGTAAAAACTTGTGAGATCCATGTAATACAAAGTCGGTTACTTTATTAAGCTAACCTAACAATACGTCTTACAGTGACCATATCAATATTAAAAATCTTTTATGTTTTAAATAAAATTGATTGATTTGGCAATCGCACTAAACAATCTTATTTAATACTAGCCGACCCGTGCCCACTTCGTTGGGCGGTAATAGGCATTATCAAGCTACAACTTTTCTCTAGAACTCAATCATATATATCTCATATATATTATGGATTAAGGCAGCGTTCATAAGAAACGTTTTCGTTCGACCATTTTTCTCCGACTCCCCAGATATTACCCCCTACAACCTCACAAACTTTACCTCTTTATAATATTAGTATAGATTATAGATAATATAATTAGTTAATAGCTTTTGCCCGCGACTTCGCACGCGTGGAATAGTTATTTTGGGTTAAGACGCAGCGGAAGCTCTCAAAAAGAAAAAAACATCTCGATTTTGAAACATTTTTCATCTGTGCTCCGCGCCTATTAGCCTAAGCGTGATGATATATAGCCTATAACCATTCTCGATAAATCAGCTCTATAGCACTGAAAGAATTTTTCAAATCGGACCAGTAGTTCCTGAGATTACCCCCTACAACGCCACAAACTCACAAACTTTACCTCTTTATAATCTTAATATATATATTTCTTGTGTGCGTGTGTATGTGACTGAACTCCTCCTAAACGACTGGACCAATTTTGATGAAATTTTGTGTGCGTGTTCCAGTGGATCCGAGAATGGTTTAGATTCACAATTGGACCCGGTAGGTGGCGCTGCGGTTGACTTTTGGGATTTATATTTTTTATTATCAAGGCAGGACAACGTCCGCCAGGTCCGCTAGTATTAGTATAGATGTGTAACTTGTGGGATACATTGTTTTATAATGTGATGGCCAGAGAATTCAGGCTTCTAGTGTAATCCACAACGAAGTTATAAGGGTCGAAAATGGCCTGAACTGCTCGAGAAAAGGATGGTGCCGCCGTGCAGCTTTTTTGCTCGACTTGGCGGGGGCACTATTGTGTTGCTCTGCGTTGCCGGTAAGAGCGTTGATAATCTTTACGAAAGAAAACTGAACGTTTTTAAAATAATAACAAATGATATGCAACTTAAGTACTAGCTTTCTTATGTGGCTGAGCCCAAACGTAGTATTTTACTGTTATCACTAATATAAAATATTGTGCTTCTATTTGTTTGTACAAGTTAATATTCAGAAATAACAGTCAATTAAAAAAAGTCATTTAGCGTTTATACCATATCTACTTAGGAGTATTATAGAGTATCTAACATTATGCTATAACTCTTAGGAACGGCACAGCTAGCATACGAAGTGTAGGGTCAAAATTACGGTAAGTGTAAGCAAAAAGCAAAAAAAATGCGTACCAATAGTTTAATGCGAACCACGAGATGCAGCTTATAGGCATAACCTTTTTAGACTTTTTTAAACCAATGATCATGCATTACTTTGTGTTGTACCCTTTATAGTTATGTAATGTTGAGTCTTTTCCTTTAATTTCTATAAAAAGAGGCCACTAAAATTAATTAAAATATTATATCTAATCAAATTATCAATTTAAAAAATATTTTAAAAATAATGTCACTCCTTACAGTTATTAAGAAACTAGCGGGGCTGGCAGACGTTGTCCCGCCCTGATTATGAAAAAATCCTTGACAAATCATTACATAGTATAAAACAAAGTCCCCTACCGCGTCTGTCTGTCTGTCTGTTCGCGATAAACTCAAAAACTACTGAACGGATTTTCATGCGGTTTTCACCAGTGGATAAAGTGATTCATGAGGAAGATTTTGGTATATAATTTGTCAAAGATTTTTTTTATAGTCAGGGCGGGACAACGTCTGCCGGGCCCGCTAGTTATATACTAAAACGTTCCTTATGAATCACTCTATCCATTGGTGAAAACCGCATGAAAATCCGTTCGGTAGTTTTTGAGTTTATCGCGAACAGACAGACAGACAGACGCGGTAGGGGACTTTGTTTTATACTATGTAATGATATCAAATATCTTTAAGCTCCGGCTATGAAAGTTACTATTTTTTTATTTTAGTTTTAATTGAGGAATTATTACGTTCAGAGGCTAATATACATTTGCTAAGAAAATCTCATTGCACCAAAACATTTATGGGTAAACACAAGATTTAAAAATATTCCTAGGAATATTTCAGTAATTGCCAGCAAAAGCAATCCATATTCTTTTTTTAATTTAAAGTATTTTATCGATTGTAAAGCTTGGAGGTTTCGAAAACTCTGTCGCCCACAAATTCCTGCCCAAATTTTACAGGCTTAGGCCTAAATCCATCACTGGACTTAATTTTATCCAAACGCACTTTGTAGCAACAAAGAACGATAAATTATAAGTATAAAGGTGTATATACGTTACATACATGAGATTTTAACAAAATACAACATAAAATGTGGAATGAAAATGGTATATTCTCAATATCGGTGGTGAAAAAGAAATAGTTATATATTGCTTAGATACGGGCGGACTGACGGGTATTGTCATGCTTCCATGCTTCATGACACGATACTGATATCACCTTTGCTAGCTAGCCAAGCTTTAACAAGGCGTCATAGTAGCACTTATGACGTATCTACAGCTATATAGTTATAATATCATTGATGAGGGATTAGGCATATTAAATTGAAAGTTATAGATAAGCTGAATTATGAGCTAAGATCAAAGCGATGTAATATCGAATCCATTTCGATTCCATTCATATACAAGATAGCTTGAGCGTTATGTGAAAACAGATGTTATTTATTAATAAGTAATGAATTCGGGTTAAAAGTGTGAGGTACAGATCGCACTTTGCGTTGAATATAGCTTCTTGAGGCCAAATTTCCCATGAGAGGGCTTTAAAATTCTGATCCCCAATCTTTTTGTGTAACGAAAAGCGAAGGGTGTAAACACTGTGTCGGGTAGAGTAGAAGCAGTGTCTCGCACACCTTCGGATATTAGAGAACAGTGACACATACTTTCTTTTCGCTTTCTTTTGGAAAGTTTCATTTGTACCGCGCTGCCCTAAACATTTGGTCTAGTACCATTACCAAGGGACAAAATCATAGAATTACAAAACACAAACAAAACCGCTTACACTAATCGCAGTGTCGTTACTCTATGGACCAAATAAAGAAATACGTTTATGTATAACAAACGATGCCCGCGTTTCCTCTTATGACAATCGGTTTACTTTTCAATAGAACTATTTACACGTTCCACAAAATCTTTCACGCAAATAAAACATCATATAGATAGTTATAATTCTATGAAACGGTTTCCTCACAGATATATTTCGATGGAAAAATATTTTATGTGAATAGACAACGCGATTTATCAAACGTTCCGCAGAACATATCTGTTGTATGTCAAGGTGTCACTCTGTTCGGAAAATTTTCACCGATCCATCGATAAATCTGTCTATAGATATATATAAAATAATAACTGATAGTGTGTTCGGACACCGCGTCGATGATTAGACCATAGAATGGCGGTAGCGCTTTTTCTAAATCCCCTTCTGGCTAGCTATCATCCTCATGTTGAAAATCTGTTGCCAAGCAGCCGTTGGTATGTTCCGGCAGCCGAACTTGAGAGCCAGTCCGCCTCTAGATTTAGCGTGTTTGCCATCTAAGTCATCAAATGAGGTTGAGGCCAAACGCTAAAATCTATAAACTTAAAAATAACTGACATAATGACGCACAACTGAAGTTAGGGCAGTGAAAATTTGTATGTGGGTTTTTTATACTGTGGGTGAGCACTAATGATTTTTTTATATTATAGGAGGCAAACGAACAGATGGCTCATCTGATGTTAAGTGATCACCACCGTCCGTAGACACTTGCAACACTAGGAGAGTCGCAAGTGCGTTGCCAGCCTGTGTTGCGGGGTGGTAGGGTGTCTGTACCCGACTGGATCGCGACCACCGTACACTAGGTGGAACACCCACCATAGTGACACGTTTTGGCGTGTCGCGTTCCGGGATCAGCCGGTGTATATCCAGCAACGGGGGGGCTGTCCCTGACTGGGTCACTTTCAGGCCGGCATGACAGCGGCGACCGGCGATAGATAGTATGTCTTTCGGTGGTCGCCATTGTTTTTGGATTGTACTGTGCTTACCATCAGGCACAGTACAGTCACTTTGCCGAGCTACAATAAAAAAAAAAAAAAAAAAGGTGGTGGTCCTCCGACACTCTCACTGACCGAACGAAACGCAACAATGCAAGCACTGTTACTTCACCTCGGTGTGTTTCTATGTGAAGGTGGTACTATCCGGGCGAGCCGATCCATTCATGCTGAAATTAGTAATAGTTTCAGCGTGGCTCTACCACCTACAACAAATCACAAATGATATTACCTATAATTAAAAAGATAACTTATAATATCAGTGGTGAGTACAAAGGAAGAATTTTTGGTAAACCATGAGGTGGTGAATAATAGGATGAAAGTTAGTATGAAAATCTATCATTTAGCCATTAGTTATTTATCCCTTTATAAATATCGAGGTATAAAATTATCGTCACATCAGCCTGTAGGAGACCCACTGCAGGGCCATAAGAGTCTTCCCGAAGGAAGGTATCAGCATAGTCACCACACCGGCCCACGACGTTATTGGTGATTTCAAATTTCAAATTCTGAGAAATCAACAGTTCTATATTATTCTGCCAAACATTTTTTTTCTTTAGTTTTATTTATCAGTAGGCAATTGTCGAAAAAAGAAAATTTTCACGGTAGATTCAAGTAACATTAAATTGTTATTTTTTTTTCGACCTGTCTACGCTATTGGCCTAGTAAGGCCTTAACAGCTTCACCGGGCTACTAAGGCGAGCGCTTAAGGCACTCAGCCGATTTAATTTTGACAACTAGCTCAAGGGTGCACGGCACACTTTGGCTTGGACTGTTGCCTAGTTTATGCAATTCGCGACCTAACTGAGTTAACCTAAGCTAAGCTACATATTCATACGTATATAAGTTAATGAGATATATATGTGTACCAAACATATATATATGCCTCAGTAGCTGTCATATGTATTTCCTATCGGAATTGAATTGTTAAGGTTTTAATTATCAATGAGATATACCGCTGAGTGGTAAAATCAGAAAACGTGTCCAGTAATTTAGCTCGTTGCCGGCTCTGTTTTGTTGTTTATATGTATTAATATTTTATCGTTTGACCGCAACCTGACCTGATGTTATATGACGATGAACAGTAAGACGGTAACACATTAAACCAAGACGGACTGACTTTCAAGAGCAACTGCTGGAACAAATTTACAAGTACCTGGTGTCAGATTTTCAACACGTTGCAAGTGACTGGCCAGACGGGCGTTAGAATGAGCCGTATCACGACGCATTTTATAGTCCATCTCTTGTGTGGAATGAAATCCACTGAAAACCAAATGCAACCGTATTCTGAGCAAGCATGTGCTATTCCCGGAAGAGGTACAATTGATATCTACCAAAAAATCTTGCAGTATATTAAGGACTAGCTGTGCTTGGAACTCCGTCCTGCTGCTAAGAGCCTCTCAGGTTGCTACGACAGCTACGACTGTGGGTAGCTTACATACCTATCTTACGTTTAACGCGTAACGCAAATTTTTCCCTACCGTGCCGTAAGAAGTTGAAAAAGGAAAATATATATACATAAGCGATACACATGAACTATACACCACTCTGGTTATAACACCTTTGCTCAAGACTTCGCACGCGCGACGCATGCACGTACAACGTTCAGACCAAAGCAAGTATTAGATAATTTATACTAATATTATAAAGAAGGAGGGTTTGTATGTTTACTTGGTTGAACGCGCTAATCTCAGAAACTACTGGTGCGATTTGAAAAGTTCTTTCAATGTTAGATAACTCGCTTATCGAGGGAGCACCAATGAAGAATGTTTTAAAATCGGTTTTCTATTCCTTTTGAGAGCTTTCGCTGAGTGTTAGTTTTTTAACCCAAAGCAACTACTCCACGCGGACGAAGTCGCGGGCAGAAACTAGTGTTCTATACAATGAGGAGACCACGAATATAAGAAACACTGAATAACGTATTCTGTCTCACTCTCTTGCAAGTTAAATGATTTAGATGAATATGTTTGTCTCCCTTTAATGCCGCTTTTTCGTTTTATCGCATTTCAAATCACAACAGAGCTAAAAAGTTTTCACTAGATAATATATTCTCATTCCTTGGCAGTCATCGTATTTGTGGTAATGCTGTTCGTGTTACGGTTTCAATTTCTATATCTCGGAACAAAGTATTTTAAACTCTTTTCAGTGTAATACTAATGTACTACGAAAAATATATTTTAAGGTATGTCATGTCGTAAGACCAAATTTATTTATTTATTCACTAGTGGGCCCGTCCGAGGTATTCCTGCCCTGATAATTAAAAAAAAACCTTGACAAATTATATACCTAAAGCTTCCTCATGAATCACTTTATCTACTGGTGAAAACCGTTTGAAAATCCGTTCAGTAGTTTTTGCGTTTATCGCGCACAGACAGACAGACAGACGCGGTGGAGACTTTGTTTTATACTATGTAATGATTTTATTTATCACTTATCTAATGGCATTTTCTTTAATTCGTCGTCGAATGGACTAATAAAAAAGTAAAATAATTCTTATTACAACTACGCAATCTGTGCAAATTCAAACTATAACTGCAAACATTGCCGAAATTGCGAATGGAATAGGACGAGATGGGTTCGAACAGATAGAATCAAGTGACATTCAGGAGTTGCTTGAATCGCAAGATCAAGATTTGACTGAAGCCGACTTGGAGGAAATGTTAAATTCACAGCCCACTGAAGAAGAGGCTTCAACAAGCACTGGAAACGTGACATTTAATTTGAAAAATCTTAGTGAAGGTTTAAGAATGACAAAAGAGCGTTGTGATTTCTTTATGAAAATTGGTCCGTCTATGGAACGAAGTATTATTTTTAAGAGGCAAATTGCTAATATGCCACTGCTGAATATCAGTCTGAATTGACGGAGCTGTTAAAAACTGTCAAGCAAGAAAAATATACAAAATTCTTTAAATCATTCCCTAAGCCTGAAGATAATAATTAATCAATATGGTCAAAAACTTCAATTAAATTGATTTGTTTATATATTTGTTTTCTTTTATTTTGTTCTTTTGGGAACGTATCCCCTATAACCCCATATAAATTACCATTCCATATTCACGGTTTCTGTGTTCGTGGCATATTTACGGAACCTATTCCCCGTGAATAAAGAGCTTTTACTGTATAGTTGTTTTGATCATGGCCAGGATGCGGCGCATCGCCTTGCTGACGCGACGCGGCACCACGCGTTATAGTGTATTAACACACCGCCATTCTTAACTGTTTCATCATAATTTAAAATACTGTTATTCTCATGAGACAAGTTATTATAATTATATAGGCATACATACTGTAAAAGAAAACATCCATTTTGTTAGTATTTTTGAAGTGAAAATTCTTATGGCAAATATTAATGAAAAATTTCTTTACTCGTTAAACGTGAAGGAGGTATGTATTTATGGGTATACGTAAGTATGTATGTGTCTGTCTGCGTCTAGTAGTATACCAAAGAGTAAATGTATGATCAAGTATTTATACTACGGGACTTTTAATAGTTTATGAGCATTCTCATACATATCTTAATATATATATTTCTTGTGTGCGTGTGTATGTGACTGAACTCCTCCTAAACGACTGGACCGATTTTGATGAAATTTTGTGTGCGTGTTCGAGTGGATCCGAGAATGGTTTAGATTCACAATTGGACCCGGTAGGTGGCGCTGCGGTCGACTTTTAGGATTTTTTTGTTTTCAAGGCAGGACAACGTCCGCCCGGTCCGCTAGTCTTTATATATAAATTTCTTCTGTACGTGTGTATGTGACTGAACTCCTCCTAAACGGCTGGACCGATTTCAATGAAATTTTGTGTGCGTATTTCAGTGGATCCGAGAATGGTTTAGATTCACAATTGGACCCGGTAGGTGGCGCTGCGGTTGGCTTTTAGGGATTTCATTTTTTATTACCACGGCAGGACAAAGTCCGCCAGGTCCGCTAGTGTATATATATAATTTAATACATATACGCCAAAGAAGTTTCACTTTTTCCACGTGTAGGTACACATTAATACACGCACTGTTTTTATAATGCCCGCCTGGCTAGCTACCACCCGTATGACAATAGCATGTCCTGTCGTGAAACATCTACACGGAATTTCCGACAGTTGACATAACAGAATTACTTATATGATGCTACATATTTTTTTTATATATAAAAGTGAATGTCGGTATATCTGGAAGAGCTATTCAATTAAATTCTCTTCTCTCATTTTCATAATAGTACGCGCGCTGGGCTCCTGAACCACAGTTTTACCGTTAATCTTATCTGGACACGAACCCAAAAAAGCCCATTGTCTTTGCCGTACCGTGAAGCTGTGAAACAGTCTCTCGGCCAGTGTGTTCCCTCTTTCCTATAACATGGGGTCCTTCAAACGTAACGTGGAGAGACATTTACGCAGTCCTATTCTCGTCTATAACATTAATAGAGTAAAAGAATAGAATCTAACCGGAGAGAGTCACAGGCGACTATTAGTATTATTTAAACACGAAAGTCTATCTATTTGCTACTTTTCAATAATAAACCTCTGAACTGATTTCAAATAATTACGTAGATATATATTTTTAATAAACATTATTTCATAAAAAAATCTCATATCTTAATAACTCTGAGTTTATTCATATATCTTGTGCATGACATTTAACGTATCATACTTTAGTATGCATAAGTGAATTGAATGGAAAATAGTACCACGGAGCATGAATTCTAAGATGCCACAAAAAATCCTGAACAATTCTTAACAAGGAGACCACAATCTTGCCAGAACAATAAAATTATCACAAGATAGGTACGTGTAATATGTGTCGTGTATACGTGTCGACAATGGCAGTGACAATCTAGAAGATAGGAAGCCAAAAATAATAATCGAATGGCATGCCCATACGTACCACCGTCTGTTTTCGACGAAAACTCGATGTCATTTCGTCTCTAGTTATCGCCATAGCAGCGCTATCCACATTCAGTATACCCCAGGAATCCATGTTCACTGACGCGCCTCACAGAAATCGAACAATGCACTTCACGACTTTACTATGTAGCGGTTTATTTCTGATGATTTATTAAAATCCATAAAATGTTATTTACACGTCCATCTGAAACACATGTTACTCAACGATGTCGGATATTTAAATTGGCTGGCCAAAATAAGTGTGGCATTTCGCTGTAACTGGGCTCGGGAGTGCGGCTGCCAAGAAGTTCTAGTAGCGTTTGCGTTGAACGCGCGTCGGACACGTTTTCCAATAGTTCGCTTACTTTTCTATCAACGTTGATTGATTCTGTATTACTTTCTGTTTGTATGTCTTTCTCGTATCCGATAGATTTTGAATGTTCCTCCCCGTCCTGTTAGACTTTGATGTATGATGATATAATTCTAAAGGTATGTTCACGTTGTATTTTTTAGTCGACACATAGGTATAATTTGTATACTAACTAATATTATAAATGTCAATGTGAGTTTGTTTGTTTGCTACGCCTTTATTACTCAATCAATCATTATAAAACTTTGTACACAAGTTGTCAACGATACAAAGAGGTACTTTTCACCCAAAGGATGAACCCCTAATGATAGGATAAATTGACATCAACGCAAGCGAAACTGTGGGCAAAAGCTAGGTAATACTATAAACGAAAAAATTGTAGGAATGGTTGGATCTTTGTTACTAGTTCACGAAGAAAACTACTGAACGAATTTTTATAAAACTTTACAGTAATACAGCTTCTACAATAAAATAGCTGCCTCCATGCGACATGCTCTTTCACGCGCGGTTGTAATGTACAGAATTGAAAAGGGAAAGCGTGTACGCGAATTTACAAGTGATTGTTATTGTTCGTTTTTACTTTTGCAGTCTTTCTCGCGCGATTTTCACGCGGTGAAGGCACTCGCACTAGATTTATAAAGATATTGTTTAAATTGGCCAAAAGGTAACGAGACGTGTCAAATAATTTGGAAATAATTCCTGCCGTCCGCGACCTACCTCGGTATGATTGCGTAAAGTGTTAGAGCTACACGAAGATAATGTATGGTGTCGTCATTTATAAAGTTGTAAACGTAGACGAAGGAGTGGGCGACTGCTGCTAATAAATTGCAGTCTACACAAATAAAGAAAATCGAAGTGTCTGTTTGTAATGCCAAAATAACAGTTTCTTTACGATACTTATAAACAAACAATTTTTCTGTCTGTTTGTTCCGGCTAATTTCTGAAACAGCTGGACCGATTTTAACAGGATTCTCACCGGCATTTAGCTAATGATAAATACAATAACCTGGGTTACTTAATTTTTCAAAAAAATAATAGGATTCCGCATCAATATAAACTAAAGAAGCAATGTCTTTAACCATGCGCGCTCTACGCGCAAGTTAACACTGAATTATTTTCTTTTTTGGTAAATCCCACGCGGTCGAAGTCGCGGGCAACAGCTAGTATCTAACTAGAAATACACAAAAAAGCCGTGGGATAAAGCTAGTCTTCTGTATATATATACAAGCCGAAGTAACATCCATTTCTTAAATAGTTTTTCCATTCTGAATCCGTAATTGGATGGAAATGGTGCTTGAATTGTACGAGATAAGAAAGTCTGTGATTAAACTCTTTAAGTATCTGAAACAGTGTCTAAGACCGGAATACTACTAACATCTGCTTGATAAATGTAAAATGGAAAGAATATCCTAATCCAGTCCTAACTATATAAATGGGTGTGAAAGTTTGTTACACTTTTACTTCCTAATTACTCAACCGATCATCATTTCCATTTGATTTTTTTATATATGCTGCAATATATTCAGATTATAATAAATCTTGTGTCATGACACACATTTTTATACTTAGCACCCTGACGTTTTGTCTTTTTTTATATTGTAATTTAAAACATACTTCTTTGTATGCGTTTTATTGTATTGTAACAATAAATTTCCAGAATTTGTGGGGGGATCTTGGTCTGTCATGTAGTGTCTTTTATATTCTATTCATAATCTTTTGTTAGAAAAAATATCCTAATGCTAATCTAAAGTGTAAGTCTTTGCTTGTTACTCCTTCATGTCTCAATAACTCAACCAATCATTATTTTCAATTTCGATTCTTCATACATGTTGTCGGCGACACGAAAAGGTATCAAGGCAGCTTTCGTCCAGAAAAAAAGTACTGCTTCTATGAGATAGGTCAAATCTAAATGAACATAGCAAAGCTGCGAGAAAAAGCTAATATAAATAGGTCACGATTAAGTTCACTATCACAAAGATTTAGTAAACTCTTTATAACCAAAAGGTATCTATAACGTACAATACTCCAATTTGGTTAATTCAGTTTAAAATCCATAAAATTTTATATTTGATTCCGAATCATATTCAGAACATCGATCTGAAGATGCTCCGTGACGGGGCGAAATGTAATCGATTGTGGTATTTATTCATCTGCAACATATTTTAATTAATTATATTTTTTTTATATTTATACAGTTACATACCAACAGCGTCAACCGCCGTCAGGTTCAACCGTCAACCAAGGACGCGGTTTTAATTATTTTTGTTGTTTTAATTACTAATACTTCACTCTTTCTGTTATTAGTTTCAGATTTAACTTTTTCAGGTAAACCTCGGATAAATAAAACCAAACGCTTGTTGCAGTGAGACGTGGTAGCGATCAATCAATTCCGGGGGAAGTGCGAAGTAACGCCCACTATAATATTTAACTAGCCTCTGCCCGCGATTTCGTCCGTGGGGAATAGTTATTTTGGGTTAACGATAACACGGAGGGGAAGCTCTAAAGAGAAAAAAATACCCAAATTTAAAAATATTTTTTATTTGTGTTTTGTTTTTATGGGTTTAAGGGTAAAAATATTTTGTTTATAACCTTCCAAAAAAAAGAAATAAAAAAAAATGAAATAATTTTTCAAAAAAAAAAAGTAATTTTTAAAATTCCCCCCAAAAAAATAAAAAAAATAAAAATTTTATTTATAAAAAAAATATAAAAAAATATAAAATGAAGGAGGTTCGCAAAGTAACGCCTTCTTCAATCAAATATTAAAATACATACATTGATATGCTGGATACATATAGTGAAATTTATAATTTATATGTCAGCAAATATTTACCGTAACTATTATCAATATTATCGTTTATGTTTTTTCGTTTACAAAAGGCTTTGACTAAATCTTTGATGTGCCAAAACTTCTAAGAAACACACCTGAGACCGTAAACAACCGTCGTGCTTTTGTTATTATTAATTGCCACGCACACGTGTACGATTACACTTGGATTGCAGTGTCTCTAGTATAAAGGGCCACGCCAAATCGGACGGTTTGAAATAATTATCGAATTTTGAAGCTTTTCATTATACTATTTATCTATTGAACAAGTAATAAAAAGAATCTCAAAATTTACTAGGACGGCTATATTGAGTGTTCTCTTCATCTAATTTGTTTTTGGCAACCAGTCTTATTAAAGTACCAAACCAGTTTAAACCAGTTTTAGTCTTTGACTATTACTGCCATTGTCAAGTGAGTAACGATATTACAAGTTTCTTGATATAATTTCAATGAACTAACAAGATGGCGGCCATCTTGTTAGAACTTTCCTGGGAGTTTTAGTGGCCAGTCAGAATCCATGCTCCGTGGTATTATTTCCGATCCAATTCACTTGTGCACAATAACCAAACTATATTACGTAAAGCAACACCAACTATTTTGAGTGTTAAAATATATCACAATAATGAGGAAATATAAAATATACAAACCGTCCAATTTGGCGCGGAACGCTCTATATATTTGTATCAATTACTTATCACATCAGATTAACCAATTGTTTTGTCAATTATAAACCAACTTTGAAACTGCGCAAATGGTCAGTAAAAGAAAAGCGCTATGTGTTAACGAACCAGCTTGTTTAATATTTGCAATAAAAAGAGAAAAAAATAAAAGTAATGTTCGGACCTCTTTGTAACAAAAACTTTTTACACGAAAACAAATATGCATTTTAAAAAAGAGTTTACACTGTACTTATACTCATATAAATTACAACGTAACACATGATTTCGATTATGTTCCCGAACGATATATCCACGTAGACGAGGACACTGACAAAAGCTAGTTTGAATGTTGGATAGATTCTTCCTAGATAATTAGATGTATGTATTTCCAAAATTGATAATTTTCAACCCAATTTTACACTTTGAAACTCTCTTAAGCGTTTTTAATGATGAAAGTTTTTATGACATTCATTTTAGTTTTACTCATCACGAGGTGGCGTTGCAGCAAATGTATTTCTGTACCTTCCAGTGAATTATTAAAAAAACTGATGGACGCAAACATTGAAATACTAAGAAATTTAATATGATATACATTTTGTTATAATTCAAAAGAAAGACGGCAAAATTTGAACTTCGTTCTCGGTGTATAAAAAATGGAAATCTTTAAAAAATTAAACATATTATTGAAGTTATACTTCTTTTGGCGCGTTAGAGAAAAATGATGAGAGTAAATTTTTAGGATGCACGCGCACATCGTCACGAAATAGCGACACCCTGAAGTTAGCTATAGTCAACATTTTGTTTCTTTGTTGTTGTTTGTATTTCTTTGTATTAAAACTTTCAATGTATACCTTTTTTCTATTGTTAATGTTATTTTTTCTACAAACGTAGAATAAGGCGAAAAATAAAAATGTTGAAAAGATTTTTATCTTGTTACGCCAAAGAAGTACGATAACTTCTAACGCGTGTACATAAGTACGCACACCCTTTTTTAATTGAATTGAACTAATTTTGAGACGTAACTCAAATTTTTATTACAAAAAATAATAACAAAAACGTTCAGAGTCGCGGGCTCAAACAGTATATTATAGAATTTCAAAAACGAATGATTGCCAACAGTTTACTCTACACGAAAATATATACATATCTGGCAATGACTTTTAATAGACGTCATTGGTATTCACAGAATAATTATTGAAGATTAATAATAATATTCTGAGAAATAAAGTTATTTATTATACAATGTTGAATTTAATTAAATATTATGTATTAGTTACCACGGTGAAGTGAAACATCAATTAAATAATCAAAATTGTGTATTTTACATGATACATATACAAACTTTTTTGATTATTATATGAGAGAAATGGCGCGAAATTAACAAATTTAGATTATATTTATTTTATATTCAACAATATAATTTACGAACCAGCATGTTGAGTGATTTGCAACGACGGTCGAACAGATCTAATCAATCAAACGATGTCACTCACTGGCTGTCTAATTAGATACTGCTCAATTCTATAATGCACTATGTTCAGATTATAATAAACCTTGTGTCATTGAAACACTTTTTTTTTAATTAGCACACTGACTTTTTGTCTTTTATACATTTTAATCTACAATATTCTCCTTCGTACGCGTTTTGAAACTTTATGGTAACAATAAATTTATAGAGTTTTTGGCGGGATCTTAGTCTGTCATGTAGTGGCTTTTATATATAATCTTGGGTTGTTTAACTCTATATTTTGTAATATTGGTGGCATTTTACGTAGTATATATAGTTCGGTTATTGTGCATAAGTGAAGTGGATTTAAAAAGATTACGATGGAGACATAAATTCTGAAATGCCACAGAAACTATCTGGAAAGTTCTAACAAGGATGCCACCATTTTGTTAGAACATTGAACTAAACACAAAAAAACTTTTAAGATTATTACCTACCTACTCGACAGTGGAAGTCATAATATATAAGATTGGTTGCTAAAAATAAAACAAAAATGAATCTATACATATAATAAGAATGTAAATCTAAAGTGCAAGGACTCTTTAGATTTTTGTGAAAAAAAAATTGCAGGTGTCTCGGAATCACTGTATATTATAAAATAAGGTCCTCCGCCACGTCTATCTGTCTGTCTGTTCGCGATAGACTCAAAAACGACTTCTACGGATTTTCATGCGGTTTTCACCAGTAGATAAAGTGATTCGTAAGGAAGGCTTAGGTATATAATTTGCCACGGTTTTTTTTATTATCAGGAGGGGACAACGCCCGCCGGGCCCGCTAATAAATAATATATTTACAGTTATATTTTTATTTACTAATAACTGAAATTAATTATAAAACTTTTTTCTACGCAGATAATGTACAAACATTTAATTATGTTTTCATTGCACTTTTTTCAATAAGTATAAAGAAGTAAATAAAGTCTCCGCCAATCTGTTTGACCGCTCTGAATATAAATGCACAGAACACAAGTTTAGGTGTAAATACATACCATTACACGGTATAACACAAAGTCCCCTACCGCGTCTGTCTGTCTGTCTGGTCGCGATAAACTCAAAAACTACTGAACTGATCTTTATGCGATTTTCACCAGTGGATAAAGTGATTGACGAGGAACGTTTTGGTATATAATTTGTCCAGGATTTTTTTATAATCAGGGCGGGACAACGTCTGCCGGGCCCGCTAGTTATATTATAAATATAACATTGAGACAAGTTAAAAATAAATAAATGACATATTTATACCCATATAATAATATTTTTGCTTTGTTTTATATTCAATTCTTGACTGTATTATGTGCAAGACCGAACTTTAGGCTATATTCAGTGAGGCCAAAAAACCGACAAGAATTGTAATTACAACAACTATGTATTTATTATAATATTAGTTTTAATCTAATATAGTGCGTCTTCATCCGATTGAACTATAGAATTACTGCTTTCTTATAATACGGTATTATTTCTCTTTTTTTTTCCATCTACATTGCTTCGATTTTTACCACAGCCGTTGCGCTTCTCGAAACTCGAGCCATAATCAATTACTGGTACCCAGAAATATTAAAACTACTAACAGTCGTGTAACGGGTGGAGTGTCAATTCGATGTACGCAGGTTCGAACCCAAACATATAATAGGTCTTTACCTATGAAATTGCCGTTCTGCAGTACTGGCCATTTCAATAATTTTAATAATTTTTGTTTGGCTAAGAATTCTAATTTCAAATTAATTTTATTTTAAAAACATGGAATTCTTTTTCCAAAAGTAGTCATTTGTTTATTGATTAGTCATTTTCATCGCATTTCAATCTTTTTTGTCATCATGGATACGTTTTACGATTACGATTCGAGTAATTATGGAATATGAGTACCGTCGTGGCAGCAACGCGGCACAAGCGGCACGCAACATCAACGACGTTTACGGATCTAACACTACAAACCAACGCACCACCTGTTATTGGTTTGCTCGCTTCCGTTCTGGGAATTTCGACCTGAAAAATGAACCTCGCGGTCGTCCGAAGACTTTGGTCGACAATGACGAATTAAAGGCGATTGTGGATACACAATCTACGGCTGAATTAGCAGCAGCTTTCGACGTTAACGTCAAAACAATATTGGTCCATTTGCGTCAAATTGGCAAGGTAAAAAAGTTTGACAAATGGGTGCCCCACGAACTCAATGATCGTCAGCGTGAAGTACGCATCGAGACGTGCCTTGCACTTCTCAACAGACACACAAATGAAGGAATTTTGAACCGCATTGTTACCTACGATGAAAAATGGATTCTGTTTGATAACCGCAAGCGCTCAGCAAGTTGGTTGGATCCTGGTTCAGCACCTAAACAATGCCCTAAACGAAAACTTACCCCTAGAAAAGTGATGGTCACTGTTAGGTGGTCTAGCGCCGGTGTGATTCATCACAGCTTCTTACCAAACGAGGTGAGCATTACTGCAGATGTATACTGTGAAGAACTGAACACAATAATGGAGAAGCTGGCACATCTCCAAACAGCATTAGTCAATCGCTCGTCTCCGCTGCTCCTGCACGACAACGCGCGACCTCATACTGCACAGCAAACGGTTTCCAAGTTGCAAGAACTGGGGTTGGAAGTTCTCCGTCATCCGCCCTACTCACCAGACCTTGCGCCTACAGACTACTACTTTTTCCAGAATTTGGATAACTCCTTGGCGGGAAAAATATTCAATACCCGAGAGGCAGTACAAAATGCCTTTGAAGACTTTGTTGCCTCCGGTCCAGCTGAATTCTTTAAGGAGGGCATCAATAAACTGCCACTGCGTTGGCAAAGATGCATTGATTGCATAGGTGATTACTTCGATTAATACAAATAAAAAATACATGAAAAAAAATCGTTTAAATTTTTTCATACAAAACGGCAATTTCATAGGTAAAGACCTAATATATACCTACGAATTGCGTACATTGGTATTGGTAATTTTTTGACCTTCGGTGACATTACCGTGTGACGGTGAAGAACTCATCGTGAGCAAGCCCGAGCCTGAGAATTATTCTTGTAGTAACACCGTATGTGGGAAAATATAGAACTGTGCATTTCTCAGAGTTTGAAATCGCCAATACGTTGTGGGCTGGAGTGATGATTATGTTCTACGTTCCTTTGAAAAGAGGCCTATGTCTTTGCAGTAGGGCTCTTAGATGTTGATGTGATAAAACGGATATAGAGCATGCATTGGAGACAAAACCGTCATCCAAATACGGGTCAATCTTTGTCTCATATAATCTCTTACTGTACTGTAATAAATAATGACCTCGATGACCGGTTTCTGAATAGTAAAACTGCAAATCTTGATTGTCTAAGATGACTCAGTACAATTGGTATTTTTTTCGCATGGTTTAATTACACGCCAAAATAATTTCACTATCCTTTTGTGGTTCCACTTTTCGACACAAGATGGTGACACTAAAACGAGTGATAACTTTTTACAATGTCATGTTATAAACAATCATTCCACTACACTAATTTTATAAAACTGGATAATTTGTTCGTTTGTTTGGTTGAACGCGCTAATCACAGGTACTACTGTTCCGATTTGAAAAAAAAATTCAGTTTTAAATAAGTCATTTATTAAGCAAGGCTATATATCATCACGCTAGGAGGAGCGTTGATGATGAGATGAAGAATCGAGATGAAACGAGGATGAGGAATGTTTCAAAATCGGAGTGTTTTTTTCCTTTTGAGAGCCTCCGCTGCGTGTTAGCGTTAGCACAAAGTAACTATTCAACGCGGACGAAGTCGTGCGCAGAAGTCAGTTATAGATGTTTTATAAGTATGTATGTAATTATCTTTGATATATATATTAAGTTATCTATTTGGGGGATTGGGGAGAGCACGTGCGCCTGGACATGATACCCCCAACCCTCGTGGTCGGGCGCATCCGACAGATAGGCCTCAGGGTGGCCCTCAAGAAGACCGAGGCCATATTATTTCATGGGCCTCGGCGAGGGCCACGACCTGACAGCCATGTAATTGTGGATGGCGCCCGTGTCAGGGTGAGGACTCAGATGAAGTATGGATGGGCGCTGACAATTCGAGCCCCATTTTGCGGGGCTCGGACCGCGTATTGCTGCTCCCCAATATAAGGGGGCGAGTGCTGGGTGCCGCCGGCTCTATATGGGAGTACGCACTGTGGCACTGAGGGCGATCCGGGCATATCATATGGTATCCTCGGCGGCGGCCTTCGCGCTCGCAGGCTATCTGCCCTGGGAGCTGGAGGTGAGAGTTCTCATCGCCGTGTATAAATTCTCAGTAGCGAGAAAACGTAGTGGGGAGCCATGTCCGTTGTTTCGGATGGTACCTGCACCAGATCGCTCGTAGGGAGCCGACCCTGTCTAAGTGTGCTGCGTTGGAGGGACAGCGTCGCATTCTGGCTGCGGTGGTATGGGGTAGTGGGGATTTGTCGCTGCCGAGTGTGGTTTCGGCCATGTATGCAGTATCTAATAACGTAGTGTAACAATATATCTTATTTTCAAATTTGACTATAGAATATATCTGTGGATTAACAAAACACATCAATAGGCAAGTGTTTCTCAAATTATTAGCACAATAGCTAACTCTCACCCGCTTCTTTAACAAAAAATAAAGTAAATTTTCAAAAAAAGTATTAACCGACTTCAATATCAATCAAAAACCCATAAGGCACTAAAAAGCGGAAAATAAATAGTTTATCAAATTAACCAAATTAAATAAAACATATGAATATGTGTGCTACCTAGAGATGTATTGGAAGTCGGTGCCAACCTATAAATCATATCATCTACATAGGTACAAAGTTTAAGTCCACTCTCGGGTCTCTGGAACAAATTCTGAAATTTAGGTTGGCAACCGACTTCCATTTAACATGTCTAGGTAGGACACATATTCATATGTTTTATTTAATCTGGTTAATTTGATAAACTATTTATTTTCCGCTTTTCAGTGCCTTATGGGTTTTTGATTGATATTGAAGTCGGTTAATATTTGTTTTTGAAAATTTACTTTATTTTACGTTGCCTGCACTGCTTCACTCGGTCATATGGTATTTTATTGGTACCATTCGATTGGTTTTGAGATGCTCTCTTCAACCTTATACGATTTCTGTATTTGGATTTGACTTTTCGACGAGTATAGGCCGACATTATATATTTCTTGATATATTTTTTTCGTTATAACACCTTATTATACACATAGTCACGATTTCACACTAATATTTTATATGTAATCGATAGACTTTGACAAGAGTTGTTGATTGAAACTTCAAAAAACGTGGTAGCTTCACCGAGTCGAAAGTTATACTAAATGGAAATCTGAAAACGCAATATAATAGAATTACCCCAAAATGGCGGCGCTTCCCCATTACACCGCGTGCGATGTGTTACAGTCCCGACTTAGCGTAATGAATTCTTTGATTCTTTAGTTATTCAATGGTATAATTGAATTTTAGATGCAGAGAATAGATTCGAAATTACATTGCCAAACTGTATCCTCCGATTTTGTTATCATTAGGTTTTTTGGATTGCCCTTGTATGATAGCAAATTTAAAGACGTATTCACGTCAAAAGTAGCCTTGAACTGTCTACGAAAAATTCTGCATCGAATGGTCATAGTACTTCTATCCCGATACGTGCAGTAGTTCTGACATGATTTAACGTCAAAGGAACTCTATTTATAATTATATATATATTGATAGAATATGTTTTCTTTTTTTTGGCATGCAATCTTCCAGTAGATCATTCCTGCCACTGCCACAGTTTTTGTGCCAAGTCAAAATCCATGTTCCGTGGTATTAATTACATAAAACCGACCACCAATATTACAATACATAGAGTCAAATAACACAAGATTATGAATAGAATATAAAATCCTCTATATGACATTCCAAGATCCCGCCAAAAAAACTCATGGTTTGTTTTAAAATATTACTACGCACTTCGTAGACAGATTTCATTATGTCACAGACCTGAATAAATATAGAACATAAAAAAGCATATTGAATTTAAAAAAAACTGAGAGATGGTGGGAGGTCATAAATCTAGAAATTATACTAAATATTTTATGTAAGAAATGTAAGAAATCATTAAAAAAAATAAAAACAACATTTTTAATTTCGACAATAACACAACACCACCTACCGGCTCCAGCTATAACTAAGTACTATCCACGTTACCCTTTAAGTAAAAAAGTAACATAAAAATCTGTCAAGCAGTGAGTATAACAATTACGAACACACGCGCGCCAGGATTTTATATAATCATTCTTTCTAGACTTTTCACGAATAATAGTTTTTTAACAGTCGATTTCTGTCGCCTTCCAAATAATGTTTTTTATATCTGCGAAGCTTCGTTCATTTCTCTGTACTCGATTTTTTTCGCTTTGAAAGTCTACTAAACTGTCAATACTTTATATATCAACTAGGTGTGGTCCACGTTAATAAATTTAGAATACATGTACATATTTCTTTCATAGCGACGTTTAAGTTCTGCGTACTTATCAGACTGGTTAACTTTTATGCTGCGATCCTTGGGGCTGTAAAGACAAGTTACAGTACTTTTCATACTTTTTGGCCAAAGAGATTGACGGGGTGTGCATATATATCCACTTCCTAAAATAAATAGGCTGTGTAACGCACAAAAAAAATGTATTATTGGTTCTTGAGATATGCGTTTTAGCCGTATTGTCCGTATGATACTTCGTAGTAGGTAATGACTATTTCTGCTATTTAACTAATCCAGTCTTGAAAAAACAATAAAACTCGTTGACATATAAAAAGTCATCTATTAGGATGTAGTCAGATAACATATTATCACCATAACTTTCAATAGCTCATAGGTTACAAATAGCAATATTTCGTTCTAAGCAGCATTTAAAACATCGGTAAATAATCGAATAGTATGCTAATATTGTTAATTAATGTAATTTATACCATAATAGTTACTAATGAGGTGTCTATATATGAATAGGCGACAAAACAGTTCAGTATATTTTTCTACTCTGTCTGTCAGCCGATTTTTGAAGTTGATACTTCTTTTGGCGCGTTAGGGAAAAACGATGAGAGTAAATTTTTACGATGCGCGCGCACACCGTCACGAAAAACCGTCACCCTGAAGTTAGTTATAACATTTTGTTTCTTTGTATTTGTTGTTTGTATTAAAACTTTCAATGTATTAAATACCTTTTTTCTATTGTTAGTGTCGCTTTTTCTACAAACGTAAAATAAGGCGAAAGATAAATTTTTTGAAAAGTTTTTATCTTGTTATGCCAAAGAAGTATAACTTCTAACGCGTGTACATAAGTACACACATATACTTTTTTTTTACTTATTTTATGTTTAGTAGTTATTAACAAACCTTAGTGTTATCAATAAAAATAGGTATTTTTTTCCTTACCTTGACGAATCGAAGCCTTTATTTATAAGTGTATTTGTCATACTTGATCCTTATGAACTAATAAAAAAAATTATACTCTATGTTAAAAATCATCAATACTACTGAATCTTCAAAAATCAATAAGGTATAGTTGAATTTCGGCCACTAGTACATATCGATTACTAGTTGGTTAACTATCTAAGTTACATTATTTACATGTTGTTACATGTGTGGTATGAAATTCGTCATTCAATGTTAAGATTGTTAAAATATAAAAGGAATTTAATTTCTTTTCTCGGAAAGATGAGTTTTACTAAACGTTTGACTTGTATCAATACATTTACAAGCGAAAGTTTATTTTAATACTATCCTCAAAACGCAAAATGATACATCAATGTGTCGTTATATTTCTCTAAAGATCTTTATAGTTATCAACTAAAACAGAACTAACAACCCAAACACATTGTGTATAACATATCTAATAAAGTTATTAAAGTTGTAAGTTGCGGTTTAAAGTATAAATTTTTTTAGATATTATAGCCAAAATGCAACTACTTATTTTTTCATTGTGCTGCGTTCAAAAAATTGAAAAAAAAAAGGATTGTGTGGTTTTTAATGAAACCACGGTAAAAGTGAAACTTTTTTTCACACTATAGACATTTAACTAATAATAGTCTATACACTACACGGTCAGCTGCTGCGAACTATAGGCGCCGCCATATTGGCCCTGGCTGCTCTGACGAGCGCCTTTCACTTTATCCCTACTCCGCGGCCGACCATCACGCGACATGCAACACACAGACGAAAAAGTTTGAGACGATGTAATAAAAGTTTCACTTTCATAAACTAGCGTTCGAAGATCCACATCAAGGTTGAGTAGACCCAAAATACATCGTTGTGAAGGAGAGTACTGAAAATTATTAAAAACTTATCCAAATATAATTAATGATTATTATTCATGTAGATGTGATGTCACATGTAAATAAATTAGAATTTTGTTATTATCAAATAGGTAGAATGCTCCTCTTGTAGTTGATTATTGTATATTTTCACTAGTGTTGCGAAACCGTGCAATTTTGAAATGGAAAACTGTTATTTCAATAAGTAGTTATCGATTAAATAATGTAAAAGAAAACATATTGGTGTAGCTAAATAGTAAATGTATTCGGAGACCACATTTTCACTGAATAGTATAATAATAATAGATAGTATATACTTCATACATTTATACTATATAAATAAATTGGTCGGTGATAATTCTTAACTGAGTATAGTTGTTCAAATTATTGAGATGATATCAAAGTAGAATAGTTTATGAACGTTAATACACTATAACCTTTCGAAAAACTATCCGGTTATCGATAAGAGCTATCAGAATTCTCGATCTGGTATTTATTTGTCTTTCTTATGTATTATTTTTATTTTAGTTATACAAGTCATTTTTGTCATGGTCGTTTATGACGAATATACAGATAGGGGATCATTTTCAGATATCTCTATCGTTCACATACGCATCCATATAAATCTATGCATACATATATGAAATTATTAGACCGGTGAAGCTGTAAAGATTCACCAGGACATTAGCGTTAGTCAGTCAAAAAAAAAATGATCAAGAATGTATTGCAAAAGCTACTTTAAATTACTATATAGGTATATGTAAAGGCAATTGTGGCAAACGTTACTTTGATAAAGGTAAAAAAGACAAGTGAAATATATATAAAAATGTAAAACTTTTGCATTCGTTCCGATAGATATTCGAGATGTTTTAGATTGGTATTTAATTTAATTAACGTGTATATTTGATATAAGGTCACAAAACGTCGAAAAGAGTTAAGAAGTAAAATTCTCGAATTCCAAACTCTGAGCTTTAGAGTCGGTTGCCGTAAAAATAATTATTGGAAATAAGCTGTTGTTTTATATCATTATGAGATAAGATCGATCTTATTTATCGGTACAGCTAAGTATATATTTACTTACAATAATAACATTGATAAGTGATATAATACTATTTTCGTCCAATTTCAGAAGGTAGTCAGGTAACTGTATAAATTGATTCTGGCAATACTCATTCTCATTGACATTCGCGTCAAAACAAATTATTCTTCTCAATTTGTCATAAGTTATTTTGCTTCCATAAGCGGGTGTCATATGTTATAGCTTTTTTGTAATTGCGCATACAAAACCTTTTCCATGAAAGATGATACTATAAAGACTCAGTCTGCATGTATATTATCAAATATTGGAAGGAGATAAAAACAGCAGCGAACGGGCGTTCTCAATCTCAGTGAAGATTAGTTCGTCTGGACGGCGTCTTTATCTCAAAATACGAATTGCAATCCCAGTGAGATTTCTGATTTAGTTTGGTCAACGATTTAGTAGACGTTGGTTGTTAATTTTTAAATAAAAAAGGAGTTGTTTTTGTATTTGGATTGTGATTTTTTTTTAAAGTAACATTGTAAATATCTCGAGAAATTACGATGGCGGGTTATTTGCCGGAATATTTTTATTCCGTTGTTGAAGAGTTGGACGAACACCCTTGGCTTTTTGCATCACTTGCGTCGGTGCTGGTTGGCCTGAGTGGAATACTGCCGTTATTGGTAATCCCCTTGGACTCTACGGCTTCATTTGAAGATGGACGTGAGTACATCATATTTTACACAAAGCGCCATGTGACTATATTTAGTATTTCATCATTATTCATAATATATGCCAAAAGAACTACGAATACACATCCTTTGTTATCATTAACGAAGTCGCAGTTGAAATTATGTATACCTATAACATATGTTATAAGTTGCGTATTTTATTGCCTATACTTTTATAAATAGTTCAATGACTGCACACATATATTTGAAGCTAATTATAGCAATTCATGAAGAAATCACTTGTGGTGTCATAATTTTCCAAATGATGACAAAAATGACTAGGAAAGAAATAAGAAACCATATTCACATTTATTTCTTTGTATCATAACATGGAACATAAAGTAACATTTATAAAATTCAAGATTATTTTGTCAATCCTTATTTACAACTAATAAGTTTAATCTTATTTTACATATTTTGAATAACTGTTCTCTTTGACAATAAAAAAATAAACGCAACTAATTTAGAATTAATGACAATAATATATCTTTCATAATAACTTGTAACATTTTAATATATCCACACAACTTATTTACATGAATATTTTATCCATTATCATCTCTATGGTCTTGTAAATGATAAAAAATGCATTCTATTTTTAAACAGTAATCAGCCATACCTATTTTAATCTGACAAGATTTTGTTTTCATAACATTTCAAAGTTGCTAAACTGGTTTGTATTTTTCCATAACTGTACTTACATACTTTTAGCATTCTTTATTAATGTTTTCTGTGAGGTGTTTTGTTACACAGAATAACAATTTTTAAAACATTGTGTGTAAATTTAATTTTAAGTTATGCAACATAACTTAAGTTTTTTTGCTAATTATTAATTAATAAACAACTTCTTTAGTCAAAAGTCAATAAACAAAGAGTTGTTAGAGTATTCAATGACTAATACTATAGAACTCATCACCAATTATGGAATTTATGCATGGTTCAAGCCCTGTAGCATACTTAGGCTAGCTATCCTAAGAGTCATACAATAGTATACATATTTTTAAAGGGGCTCAATATCAAAATTACACATGTGTAGATGCTTCTTACTCTTAGATTATATTCAATTTGAAAACATGTGTCCTAAAATTCATTAGAACCTGGGACCACTATAATTACTCTTCTTTTTTTTTTACGAATTTATGATTACATATATCAGGGCCCCTATACCCTTGTAGCTCCATATCCTTGATATGGCAGCGGTTATAGCCAGCTTTGAATGGAATTACATTGAAAAATGTTTGCTACATTTGTTCTAAGCTACACAAACAACTGGTAATGGCTACTGTTACACTTTACACTACACAATATAATAAAATAATATATAACAGATTGTTGCTAGAAGATTTGTAAATTAGTGTATGTAGATATTTGGGCTGATAATATTTACTTATTTATTAAATAATAATAGTAACATATATTAACCAATGTCTGGAGGAGCTGCTGACTGAGCTAGTATCTCATATTCTTGATATTAATGCATTTTGTCATCATCCTAGTCAGAAATACAATGCAGGGTCATAGGTCTCTTCTCGAAGGAAGGTATGGGCATAATCACCATACCAGCTCACAATGTATTGAAGACTTCAAACTCTGAGAAATCCCCAATTCTCAATTCACATTCATAATTCCCACATAGGGTGGTATTACAAGAAAATTTCTTATGTTCAGATTCCTTCACAAAGTTTTCCTTCACCATCAGCTGGTAATGTTACCAATTTAATTTAGTAAATCTATGCAACTTTCGAAAAATTCGATGGCACATGGCTGGATCTGTACCTGAGGACACCAAATTGACATTTCTCTGGGCAAACAGCTCGATCAGCTCGACCACCGTGGCTTTCTATTATTTACCCTAGTTTTATTTTTTATTTTCCATAATGCTATTATTTAACCATAAAAGCTATATTTTTTAGTACATTAAACCCTGTGTGACTGAACATGTCAATATTTATATTTTCTTTATCTGCTACATACTCTTTTACACTAATAAAAGATATTATGTGAAATTAATTTCTTATGTAAAACAATTTAAAATAAATTAATAAACAGTCTGAAATTTAATGTTTAGCTGCACTTATATCCCATTCAATTCAACAGCTATTGTATCTCATTGGAACACAATCACAGTAAACCAGGTGGAACAATCATTATAGCAGGCTTAGCAGGTGCATGTCCAGTAACCAAGTAGGTTGGTAGACCTCTACCCAAATGGTTTGGGATCACCATGCACGTGATAAACTGATCAAAGTGACTCATATTTCATTTTTCTTATTTTTTTTATATTTCTAGAGCAGCCAGTACATACAGAAGTACTGAGGGATAGATTTCTATAATGGTCATTTTTGTTTTTGGATTGCACTATACCTATCATCAGCTACACTGTAGTCATCTTGTTGTGTTACAATAAAAAAAAATATAATATTCCAAACAAACATTTCATCAATAGAGTAGTTCATTGTCCCTCATAAGAAAACAGGCTATCATATTACTGAAAAAAACAAAGAAAAATAAATTAAGTAAGTAATTATATGAATAACTAGCTGTGCCCGCGACTTCATCCATGTGGAACCTTATGTAAAAAACAATGTTTAATAAAGTCATTTGAATGTATTAAGTCCCTTTACTTATTTACTTTCCTCTCGTACTAACGCCGCGTCGTCATTAAAATTACAATAACTTTTGATAGAGTGGACTGATTTTAATGAAACAAAGACCAAGTTACTCTTGAGGATATGCTTTATGATTTTCTGAGGATTTCTTGTGAACCCAGTGCTGATGCGTGTTCATAAAAACAGACAGACATTTCTAAAAATGATTGAAATGTATTATTTATTCATAGACACCTACAACAATTTTTTTCACGAAAATCGAAAAAGTACAGTCACGTTACATTTACATTCTTATTATATGTATAGATTAATGGAAATAAAGTTCCTTTGAGGCTTCATCACATGAAAACCTATTGACATAGGACTATGACAATTCTATATGGGATTTTACATAGTTGCTTCTAGGCTACATATTTTTTGGGTTTGATTGACCCTCTACAATTTCTTTTAATGCCCGAGGAAGCCTGTGGATACCAGCTAATCTATACTTCTATACTAATATTATAAAGAGGTAAAGTTTGTGACTTGTAGGGGGTAATCTAGACTTCCGCTCGATTTGAAAAATTTTTGAGTGTTTATGCTAATTTTGAGGAAGGTTTGGCTATATATCATCACGCTAAGGCCAATAGGAGCGGGGCACGAATGAAGAATGTTTCAAAATCGGGGATTTTTTTCCTCTTGAGAGCTTCCGCTGCGTGTTAGCGTTAGCCCAAAGTAACTATTCCACGCGAACGAAGTCGCGGGCAGAGACTAGTTTTCTATAAACACGCGCAATATGATATATATTGAATCTTAAAAATCATCATACAATACAGAAATTGATATTCTATTTTAGATAAGAAATGTATTTGGGGGCATTGCTTGACTTATCTAAGCAATGTCCCTCGTGATTGTGTCTAAGATTCTTGCATCAGATTACGAAAACCTTAGAATAATCTGTTAAGCAATAAATATTTTGACACTTGAGTGATTTCTCTTTGTGATGGATAAAGCAATGAGGTTGACTAATGATTTCTGAAGGTACTTACTTTATAATTTTGCATCATTATCATTACATAGTATAAAACAAAGTCCCTTACCGCGTCTGTCTGTCTGTCTGTTCGCGATAAACTCAAAAACTACTGAACAAATTTTCAAGCGGTTTTTACCAGTGTATAAAGTGACTCATGAGGAACGTTTTAGTATATAATTTGTCAAGGATTTTTTATAATCAGGGCGCGACAACGTCTGCCGTGCCCGCTAGTCTATTACTAAAAATAGTTTTTTTTACAATATTGATGCACATTTAGTTGGATACAATCATAAATAAATATGTTCGATTAATATTTAACCATTTTTTGTATCAGAACATTCTGGAATGCACAATAGAGGTAAATAGATTTTATTATAAAGAGTTATGGATATTGAAGAAATCCTCCTGATTTCTTATTACAAACAAAACAAAGTGTTATTAGCCAGGTTTGTAAATCTTTTATCTATATACAAATAAAATGATAGAGGTCATTACGAAAAAAGTACTGAATAGATTTTGATAATTTTGTATATACTTGGTCTTTATTAAAATATGTAACGATATCTTCATTATATATGAAATTATTAAAGTTTTAACAAACTTTGAGTTTTTTAAACGAAATGCGTTCCATGACGTCTGTCTTCTCACTTTGGGAAGCGGACAAACGGTGTGGTACGCATGCGTAGGAAGGGTGAATTTTTGCTTACAACTATTATTATTTTTCATTATTTTCCATTGCACGTAATATAATATATTGTCAAGGTAATAAATAATACAGGCGAGGTTGTCGGTATCGACTCGTTTTTTTATATAATTAACACAATTTCACATAGGGTCCTTCGATTCCAAAAGACGTATATCTTAAATGACATTAATACAAAAGTTTCACTTCTATCGTGTGTCTTTACGGCACGCCCTGTTTTTTTAGATGCTGTACGAGCTTGCCCGCAGCTTTGCATGCGATGGTTACTATTTGTCGCTTTTACTATTTGTTGAGTTACTTATATTGCGATATAGAAGTCGATGCGATGTATCGCCATCTAGTGACGTGTTAATGTACAATGTATAGTATAAAAACTACCCCAAAAAACGCATAAATTTGTCAATATTTATGGAGATCAATCAGAACGGTTTTAGGTACCTTTTATATATTTAGACTAGCTTCTGCCCGCGACTTCGTCCGCGTGGAATAGTTACTTTGGGCTAACGCTAACACGTAGCGGAAGCTCTCAAAAGGAAAAAGAAACGATTTTGTGGCATTCTTCATTGGTGCTCCGTGGTTTTAGCGTGATATATAGCCTATAGCCTTCCTCGATAAATTAGCTATCTAACGCTGAAAGAATTTTTCAAATCGAACCAGTAGGTCCTGAGATTAGCGCGTTCAAGCAAACAAACTCTTCAGTTTTATAATACTAGATAGTATAGTAGTAAGTATAGCCTTTTACCAAACATTCACTGTAGCTTCTCCTTCACCGAATGTACGTTATTTTAGGATTTCAACTGAACATTTAATATTGCGAATTAATGTTGATTTTGTTGTCGTATGAACAGTATAGAGAATATGCGCAGTTGAGTGGTAATTTCACAGTTGAACACTTGCTAAACCGTAGCCACAGCTGCGCGCCTGCGGCTAGCAGATAAGGGGAGAAACTCGGCTGATTGCAATTTAATACGCATTGTTTGATATAACGTAAGTCTCTTATGCCTACTTTATATTTTTTATGAAGTACGTTTATGATTTCATCTTTTATACATATAATAAGAATGTAAATGTAACGTGTCTGTACTTTTTCGATTTTCGAAAAAAAAATGAATAAGTAATAGAATACATTTCAATAATTTTTAGAAATGTCTGTCTATCTGGTTGTTTGAACGCGCATCACTGCTAAAGTACTGCGGTCACGATAAAATCTCACCAAGAAAATCATAAAGTATATCCTCGAGTAATATTTAGTCTTGGTTTTATTAAATTCGATTCGGTCTATTAAAAGTTATTGTAATTTTAATTATGGCGCGACTTATGTACGTGTGAAATGTACATAAGTAATAAGCCTTAATACATTCAGATGACTTTGTTAGTCACTGTTTTGTACGTAAGGCTCCACGCGGACGAAGTCGTGGGCACAGCTAGTATAACATAGGTACCTTACTTGCTATGCAAAGAAAATTTGTCGAAGAATAGTCCGAGCGGGAGTATTAGCGATAACAAATGTTAATGAATGTACAAATCGTTTTTTTTTTCAACTTCTAGCGGGCCCGGTAGACATTGTCCCGCCCTGATAATAAAAAAATCCACGACAAATTATATAGCAAAACCTTCCTCATAAATCAGTTTTATAGCAAAACCTTCCTCATAAATCAGTATATCTATTGGTGAAAACCGCATGAAATTCCGTTCAGTAGTTTTTGAGTTTATCGCGAACAGACACACAGCCAGACGCGGTAGGAACTATGTTTTATACTATATAATAATGATATAGGGTTACTACTGATTTACGCGACATTTAAATATGGTGTTACACAATCGTCGCTTATTTTTTTCTTATATTTTTAATTTCCATTTATGAATACAAAAGCCTGGCGTCTAAACACGCTACCACCGCTTTAATTCCAATTGACCTGAAACAGAGTACAAATACACTGTAAAATAATGTCAACAATCAATAACAATTGTTTTGAAATGTACGTATCTACAATTGATAGCGTACAGTGTGATACATAAACAACTATGTATGTTGATACGTACAGCTGGTAATAACAGGAACAGATGACAGTCATTGTAATTTCCTTGCAATCATATCAATTATAGAGATGATGCAAGCTAACACTTTTATCATTGACTAACAAGTGGCCGATGGGAATTCCCAACGATAACTTCTAGGGAATTATTCCATTTTTAAACACCTGTTACAAGGGACGTATAGTCAGCCGGTCGGTCAGGGAAACCAATAACACTCTGTAGACACTGTGATTATTTATCCGAGCCGAGCTTCGCCTTTCAATAACTTCCACATAGGAGTGCGTGAAGATCAACGACGTCTTTCCCTTTATATGCCGAACTCCAACCAATGACGTCTCACACGAGGGTGAATAATGAACAGCCGATAACTTCAATCAATAGCGTTTGAGGTCATTAGTAACACCCCCGATATAGTCAATAGCACGGTATCGCAGGTCAATAGTGGCTCCTCCGATATATCTGTAATATGGTGGCGCTAGTAATGTTCCGGTGACGTTGTAGTCTCGCCTCTCGGGTGTGCCGTAGCGGTACCGGACGTAGTCATTAACATACCCTTAGAGGATAGAACGGGTTACGCTTGATGGTAAAGATTAACAAAGTGTGACGTCATGTGACAAAGGGAAGGATGAGTAATAAGGCCGTGACGTCATAAGTATATATAAAGTATTATTATTGTAGTAAAAGAAAGAAACTGCTCTGTGCCTGGTTTTCAGGAGCTTTGCTTATCTTATCTTGTATTTATATATAAAAGACTTTTGTTTATCTGTAAGTTGTCTCAATGGTACACGTTAATATAATACGTATTTATACTCAAATTTGTGTTCAGTGCAGTGCAGACATTCAGAGCAGTCAAAAAATTTGACGAGGACTGTACATGGAAATCTTGTAAACAAGTTATATTTTTGCTTTGAAGGTAATAAACGACGATTTTCATCTATACTTCTATACTAATACTAGCGGACCTGGCGGACGTTGTCCTGCCTTGATAATAAAAAATATAAATCCCAAAAGTCAACCGCAGCGCCACCTACCGGGTCCAATTGTGAATCTAAACCATTCTCGAATCTCCACGAACACACACAAAAAATTTCATCAAAATCGGTCCAGTCGTTTAGGAGGAGTTCAGTCACATACACACGCACACAAGAAATATATATATTAAGATAAAACAAAGTCCCCTACCGCGTCTGTCTGTCTATCTGTTCGCGATAAACTCAAAAACTACTGAACGGATTTTCAAGCGGTTTTCACCAGTGGATAAAGTGATTCACGAGGAACGTTTTGGTATATAATTTGTCAAGATTGTTTTTATAATCAGGGCGGGACAACGTCTGCCGGGCCCGCTAGTCTATACTAATATTATAAAGAGGTAAAGTTGGTGAATTTGTGACGTTGTAGGGGGTAATCTCAGGAACTACTGGTCCGATTTGAAAAATTCTTTCAGTGCTATAGAGCTCATTTATCGAGGAAGGATATAGGCTATATATATCGCTAAGGCCAATAGGAGCGGAGCACCAATGAAGAATATTTCAAAATCGGGGGTTTTCCCTCTTGAGAGCTTCCGCTGCATGTTAGCGTTAGCTCAAAGTAACTGGTTCACGCGAACGAAGTCGCGGGCAGGGGCTAGTTTGGTAATAAGTAACTGAGTAGATCCGTATCGAAGTAACATATAACTATTTCTTTTTCACAGCTGTTATTGAGAATATGCCATCTTACTTCCACATTTTATCGAAGACAGTGTGGCGTTACAATTTTACTTTACGTATGTGTGCGTTATCGTGCCATTTGTTTCGTCAAAATATCATGTTACCTACACCTTTTTAGTTATAATATCTTGTTTGTTTCCAGTTTGGTAAATAGACCATAAATAACGGGTATCGAGTAGTGACTCGTTAGTATGAGTCACTATGATAGGATCTTTTAAAATTGTTATCAATATTGTTTAATACGAAGTCATAACGGAAAACCAGTAAGATGGTAAATTACCAGTGATTTATCTATAACTGAGGTCAATAATATAAATTATCACTTTAAAGTCATCATTATTTATGTTTCGCCTAAACAAGATGTGTAATCATTTACACGCAAAGATGTTAATGCACTACGAATCTACTAGATCGGCCAAGAGTTTATCTATATAAAGAAAAGAAAATACTAAAATCAATTACACTTTAAAATTTTATTTCATGAGTAGCCTGATATGTCGCTATTGTCGTTTTGATTTAATTGTAATTAATTACATCGTATTCCGACCAATAGGTGATTGCTAATTTAAAATTAGCATACGCCTCCCTCCGATAACTCAGGTAGGTTAATATAAATAAAGCTACCATATCAGTTATTATAATTAACTGAGCGTGCAATTTTTTATTACTATTCAGATATCAGTATTGTTTAAATGTAAATTGTTAATGCAATCCACGTTTTTCTCTAATAATAATATTGCAAAACAATACAAAGCCACAATTACCAGATAAAGGCACCCACTTCAGTTGAAAACAAATGATAATTTATTGGACAGCCGTTATGGTAGTAACGAACAAAGGATTAGTTTGTGTAGTTTTGGGTTTTATTAATAACTAACTGTGCCCGCGACTCCGGCCGCGTGGAAATTAATGTAAAAAAACAGTGACTATTAAAATCATGTGAACATATTAAGTCCATTTACCACTCCACTTTTCTCTCGTACTAAGTCGCGTATTCATTAAAATTACAGTAAAAATTATTGTGTAAAAAACAATGTTTAATAAAGTCATCTGAATGTATTAAGTCCATTTACTTATCTACTTTCCTCTCGTACTAACGCCGCGTCGTCATTAAAATTACAATAACTTTTGATAGAGTGAACCGATTTTAATGAAACGAAGACTAAATGTTACTCGAGGATATTCTTTATGATTTTCTTGGTGAGGTTTTATCGTGGACGCAGTACTTTAGCAGTGATGCGTGTTCATACAAACAGACAGACATTTTTAAAACCGATTAAAATGTATTTTATTACTTATTCCTAGACGCTTGCAAGATTTTTTTACAAAAATCTGAAAGTACAGACACATTAGATTTACATTCTTACTATATGTATAGATTATTAACAGACTTCAAGTTCGAGGAGGTTCTCTAAATTCGGTTGTATTTTTTTTTAATGATTGTTAACTCAGAACTTGGTCATTTTATAAATCGACTTGGAGAATTTGATTGAAAAATGTGTTACTTTGCGGAAATTCATCATTAAACATTATAATGGCCGTTACTTTGCACTTCCGCCTGGAATAGATTGGCAGCTACCACGTCTTACTGCAACAAGAAACGTTTGATTTTATTTGCGCGAGATGTACCTCACAAAGTTACATTTGAAACTAGGAATGGAAAGAGCGAAAAATTAGTACTAAAAAATAAGAATTAAAAAGCCGCGTCCTTGGTTGACGGTTGAACCTGACAGCGGTTGACACTGACACTGACACAAAGAGAATATTTTTTTGGGATTTCTCATTTAAATTTCATTAGTATTGGACTTTAGATCCCAACGATACACCAAGGAGATCCTCAAAATCGAGATATGGGTAAGTTTATGACAATTCAAGACTACGTATCTATACCCTGATAATAAAAAAAGCTTAACAAATTATATACCTGAGGCTTCCTCGTGAATCACGTTATCTACTGGTGAAAACCGCATGTAAAATCCGTTCAAAGAAAAGAAAGAATGAAAGACATATTTATTCAATACATACAACACATACTTACAAGAATATACATAAATAAATAAACAAGAGAGACAAGTGTTGCATATGGTGAAAAGTTCAGTTCAGTAGTTTTTGAGATTATCGCGAAATGACAGACAGACAGACGTGGCAGAGGAATTTGTTTTATATTATGTAATGATGAAAGATACATGCTTATAGTGGGTAAACTCAGATATGGAGTGTTTATATATGTTTAGTCTTGGTCATACGAGGATGTTTTAGTGTCTAGTGTGCAACAAGCACTATTGTGTAACGAGGACTAAAATCAACAGTAATACTGTTTAGTAAGGTCGCTTCCGTAAAACAAGCCTTAGTATATGTAAAATGAGTTAAAGGTATAGAAGTTTGATAGGAATTGCCACATTGGAGCATATAGCAATGGAGCAAATAGGACAAAAAAAACGAGGAATCAAATAAAATCATAAATACTTTATTCAGTTTAGACCGTTATATAGCTCATTTATCGAGGAAGGTTATATGCTATATATCATCACGCTAAGACTAATAGGAGCGGAGCATTAATAAAGAATGTTTCAAAATCGGGGTATTTTTCGTTTTGAGAGCTTCCGCTGTGTGTTAGCGTTAACCCAAAGTAACTATTCCACACTGACGTAGTCGCAGGCAAAGGCTAGTAGGCTATAAAATGCAAAGACGGTTTTTCCGATATGACTGGTAGTTTCAGAGATTATCCATGCACAAATAAACAAAAAACAATCGATCTCTTAAGCTACACTCCTAACTAATATAAATATGAAAATAAGTTTGTTTGCTTATACCTTGATTGTTGCATAATCGTGATTTTTTTCAAAAACGTCATGTACCCAACTCGTCTAAGACGTAGCAACGTTTTCGAGAGAGATTTTTAGAAGAGCTGGTTTTTTTTATATATCTTTCCGTATGGTCTTCCGAACAGCGTTATTGTTATTTAACAAAACTGTGTGGCAATAATATATTCATGCCTTTAATAGCGTTTAAAAATTAGTGCAAAAAAAATCCTAAAATTATTTAAAAAACAATATTTTCACCAGTAAAGATGTGATGCGCATTAATAAACGCAACGTTTACCGGCAACCAGACTGGCCGCACGCTGTTCGGAAGACCATAGGGAAAGACATTAAAGAACCAGCTTGACTAAAATTCTTGTTTTTCCAATGTCGCTAACTCTCGTGTAGAGTTTCAGGTTCGATTTTTCAGTAACTAGCCGATTTCCAAATAAAATAATAGATTTGCAATATTAAAGACGTTAACTTTTACCTTTTTTTTTACCCTTTGCACTTAAAACTAACAGAGAATATTTCTTTTTGTTTTTAAATAATCTTAATTCAAGGAGGTTTTTAACATCTCATATCAACGGATAAGTCAATGTACATTAACGCAAGCGCAGTCGCGAGTAAAAGCTAGTATAAAATATGTAGTCTTTAATATACAAACAGACTATACAGATAGATATACTATACAGATTATACAAACTTTTGTCCCAGAATCTTAACAAAGCGAATCTTATCAAAGGTGAAAGATATAATTCTCTTATGATCTATCAGTAATTGTTTTGTATTAGAAATGACCGTATTGAAGTTTTAATTCTTATGGCAGGGGTTTGCAATTGTGATCGGCAACCTTTTTGTGTGACAAAAATTGGCGGGAGTATACACTGTGTCGGTTAAAGTGTTGAAAACACCGGTACTTGTCCGATCACCGCAAGCAACGTCGGGCGCGGTCAGTACTTATATGGGTGAACGACCGGAAAGACAGCGTGACGCTGGCTTTTTGGTGTATTTTAAAAAAAATTAATGTTTCCTTGTAATACAAAAGTTTCACTTCTGTAGTGTCTTTACGACACATCCTGTTTTTATTTTTACCACGAGTAATTCATCTCTTTGTTCGAGTCTCATTTTATCAGTTTATCTCGCCAGGTCTTGTCGATTTATCAGCGTACGTGAGTCTACATAGCTGATAGTATGTTGATATTGAACCCTAGCGACATAACAATACGATGCCCGTCTGTGACAGTTGACCGATTGTTTTTCTCTTATCACAAGGGAGCAAGAGTTACCCACATACCCTAGTGACATAGCGATAGTATAACCCGGCTAATTTGAATAAGTTAACATTTTTATACGAAGGAACATAATATTTACGTGACCTTCTGATTAGTTAGGGTTACCGTAACAAGTTTATTAGTTTTTATATTATTTTTAAAATAACTTTTAGAGTAATAATTGGTTTTAGTGTTTTCTTTCTCTTTCTGTTCTAAGTTGTGCTGTTATATTATTTATATCAAATTTCAAATATTTAGAATTTATTGAAATATAATTTATTGTTTGACGGCGTGCTCCAACAATAAATTAAAGTTTATTAATCAATCAAAAATATAATGAAGCTGCAAAATATCAATATCACATGTACACAGGTCCCTATACTACGCGTCGCTACTCCGTCGCAAGCAATACGGACGGTCACGCTTACTAGCATGTCATGACGCGAAATCAAAAACTTATGTCCTGCCAAAAATATTGCTAAACGCGTCTAAAGAAGTTTTCAGTTCAAAAACAAATTAAACAAGTTTTAACAAATAAACTACACAGCCTTATAGAAGAGTCTGCTGTTGTTCTGTCAGAATGTTGTGATAAACACCCACATCTTCCGATCTATATCTTCCGATATTGAATTCTTTGACAAACCGATCTGAATATGATCTTTGTGCATTCCATCAAGAAATGAAATGTTGATACCGTAAGGTTTTCGAGAAGCTTCATTATGCGCACGCTAGCGCTGTGGAATGGGTTGCCTGTACGGTGTTCCCACAGGGTTATAACATGGGACTCCTCAAAAAGGGATTAAAAAACGCTCTTCAAGGTCGGCAACGTAACGGTAATGTCCCTGGTGTTGCATTTGTCCATGGACGACGGCAGCCATTTAACATCTGACGGGCCGTCTGCCAGTTAAATTCCCTTTAGTATAAAAAAAAAGAAATGATAGATGTTAACAATCTTATTACACGACATCTAGCATTACTCGATGGAATGGTACAAAAATCATATTCAGAACGATTGTTCGTTGCAAACCGGTGAATTTATAAATTTCATAAGATATTTAAAATTTTATGTCTGTCCGGACGTTAACCTAAAAGTAAGAAGTAAGTTCTGTTGATATGCCTCTTCTATGAACCACGGTGTAGATGGAAACTGATGCCGTTTTGTACCTTACCATATCGAAAAAAAATGTTTTTCCGCATGAAATCTTATTTTAAATTTACTTCTGAATAGTATCGAAGACTACTTACCTCTGAACCTATTTTGCAATTACTTATAAGCCCATGTGTTTTATATTACTATCTTATTAATTATTGTATTTTGTGTAACAAACCAATAACTTCATATACTCTATCAATCACAAATTGTAAAATCCCCGTTTCGTTTCTTTGTCATAATTAAATATAGAACTTCCACTACCTTATAAAATTCATATGTCAAATGTGAATTAGATCTATTCCTCGCCAGAATAGTAAATTTCATTTTAGATGCAATGTACCCTATGTCCTTCTTTGTACCCCTGGAATAGTAAAAAAAAAACAAACTCGCATTCGTATTTTTATGGTAGTAAGTCGTTCTTGCAAAAGGATGTAAAAATTAATGACACCCACAGGTAGTGTAGCTCATGGGATTCCATTGTTATTCGTGGGCAGACAGGTGTTACGTTCGTTTTTTGTCTGGACCGTGCTGGCCGCGGTATGCGTTTTTTTAATCGACTCTCTCAACAAAATCTTATTTTATTGTTTTTGCGTCTTACAAGATAACCTTGAATGTAAGCCAGTGGATAATATTATCGGAAGCTACTGAAGTGAAAATTTCGTTAGGCGCGTCAAGCGGTATTTTTGGCAGGAGATAATTTATAATTTCGCGTCATGACATGCTAGTAAGCGTCACCGGCCGTATTGCGCTTGTGGGGCTTGCGTCAGACTAGCGACAAGTAGTGTAGGGCCCCTGTGTACGTAGTTTTATTATTTTTATTTTCGATTCTGCTTGATTAATAGACTTTATGAAAATGTATATAATTGATGCTCCGAGTGCCAATAGTTGTTTTAATAGTGTTGAAAACCGCACTAATGTACATAATTTCAATAAATACATTCTAAAATTTAAATATTGTCATTCATACTATAATTCATTCAAAAATTCAAAAGAGATCTCACATTTATTTGATTGTTTTGAGTTTTCACTTCTGTCAGCAGTCATTACGACTTCCTCGACTTTTGTTTTCCTTGTAAGAAACACATAGGAAATATCGTATAAAATACACGTTAGGAAGTAATGAACAATATTATATATATTTTATACTAGCTACAAGCCCCGGCTTCGCACGAGTGTACTATTTTTTTTTATGTCAATGGAGGCAAACGAATAGGCGGGTCACATGATGTTAAGTGATCACCGCCGTCCATGGACACTAACAACACCGGGGAGTCGCAAGTGCGTTGCCACCCTATGTTTAGGGGGAGGGGGATAGGATAGGGAGTGGGGAGAGGAGAAACGGAGAGAGGGGAGTTGGGCTTCCAGCGCTCTCACTGACCGAACGAAACGCAACAATGCAAGTACCGTTACTTCACGTCGGTTTTCTATGAGAGGGTAGTACTACTCCGGACGAGCCGACCCATTCATCCTGAAACCAGTAATAGTTTCAGCGTAGCTCTACCTACAAAACCACTATCAAAGAAAGCGAGTTCAATTTTTTTCTTTTCAGTACGACCATGTATTAAATGATAACGTAATATCAGAACATAAGTCTGTCAATTCTATAGAAAATTATAATTTCAAGATTTCCATACTGTATTCTGTGTCAATCACTTACTTTTTATATAGAATTTTTTTAACCCAAATTTAGCACATTTTCCTAACATTTTGTTTCATATAAATCGTTTATAATATATCATAATACATCAATATCAAGGATTATAAATTAATGTCCGCAATCAACAACAGTGATTCGAGTGATAACATTTATTACTCGTATCACATAATTATGTTGTTAACTGCTTTCTTATCATCATATCAGTGTGTTTAATATAAAATACTATTTAAATGCTTCCATCAACAATGACCATCGATTTTTTTATGTACTCTTTAAAAGTACTCTAAAAAAATAGTGACTAATAAAATCATCTGAATGTATAAAGTCCATTTATTTATCTACTTTTCTCTCGTACTTCATTAAAATTATGATTACTTTTGATAGAGTGAACCGATTTTAAACAAACCAAGACTAAATGATATTCCAGAATATGCTTAATGATTTTCTTGGTGAGGTTTTATCGTGAACGCAGTACTTTAGCAGTGATGCGTGTTCATACAAACAGACAGACATACAGACATTTCTGAAAATAATTGAAATGTATTTTATTACGTACTAGCGGCCCGCTCCGGCTTCGCACGGGTATAAAATATATAGCCTATTTCATTTACTGAAAAAATGATTAAAATCGATCCAATAGTTTTGATTTATTCATTACTGCCCGTGGCCCGCCTGCGTTTGTTGCAATGTAAGCGGAAAAAATGTAATTATTTACAACATCACATTAGAAACCTCAAAAATAATAGTATTTCTCCACTATTTAATGGATGTTATTATAAATATAAACCTTCCTCTTCAATCACTCTATCTATTAAAAAAAACCGCATCAAAATCCGTTGCGTAGTTTTAAAGATTTAAGCATACATAGGGATATAGGGACAGAGAAAGCGACTTTGTTTTATACTATGTAGTGATTCCAGAAGCTAGTCGTAAATACAACTGAACATTAAAGAAGTGTTACTGTCATTATGTGTTAAAATACAGACTAAGTAACCTTGAGGCAGACCGGCTTTTTAATTTAATGACAGTAGTGAAAAATAAAAACTCGTCCTGACTCCATCTGTAAAATATTTTTTTATTACTGAATCGATATACACTCGATGTTTTTTTTTTAACTGACTACGCTATTTGCCTAACAAGGCCTTGACAACTTCACCGGACTACTAAGGCGAGCGCTTAGGGCACTGAACCGATTTTATTTTGACAACTAGCTCAAGGGTTAACCTCGGCTTGGGCGGTTGCCTAGGTTACGCAACGAGTTAATTGAGCTAACCCTAAGATAAACTTCATACGTATATTAGTTAGTGAAATATATATGTGTACCAAGCATATATACTTCAATAACTCTTATATGTATTTTGTATCGGGTACATACTCGTATTCTGAAAAAAATCAGTTCGATAAGGGAAAAAACCCTTCCACTTTCATGTGTAAGCGTGTGTGCGTGCACGTGTGTGGAGGTGATATGTGTAATGTTGTTGCAGTGATGACAGACTTGTGTGAATGTATTCGCGCGAGCAGCGTCCTCAAGGGCTCTAGGCCTAGGGAACGGACCTAGGTTTGAGCCGCTGCCGAGGGAGGAACACTCGATGTATACATGATCGTGGCATATTAAAGTCTAACGTAAACAATGACCTTTGCTTATCATACACCTGTCAAACTGATACCATATCACAGTATATATCGGTAAGGTGTCGTCGCTTTGTTGCCACACTGACACTCGATTGTTACAATGTAACAGTATCATGATTCCCTTTTTGTTTCTATATTCGCTATACATATTACAAGTGATAAGAAATGTATTATACACTACATATACGACTCATTGCTAGATATTAATAGAAAACTAATGTCGTTAACAGCGTCTGTTTGTGTGGTCGCTTAGTTCATTTAAATTGCGCAATATTCAATAGATTATCATACGGTTTTCACACTTCTCATTGACATCAGGAAGATGTGTACGCTAAGGTTTTAAAAGTATATAATCATTATACCCTTACGTTAATCGTAACTGAGTAACAAATACCCGCGACGTCCTCTGCATTTTTTATTATTTAAAAAAAATGTTAAAACTTTAAATTTATGCTAAATTAAGCTATTCTGATAAATGACTTTTTAAATAAGGACCGAGTGTATAAGATGTAAAAATAAAATGATCGAAATAAATTCAGGAGATTTTGTGTGATGCGCACTAAATCTAAGGGAAGAGACGCTCAAAATGCTGCTCAAAAAATCAAATACGCTTTATTTCAGTTTTCTCAGTCATGAGAAGGAACTCGATCGGGTTTATCATTTTTTATTTGCTGCCGGAACACGCCATCATATTCTTGCCGACAGATTTTTAATAAGAGGCTGATAGCTTACCAGGCGGACTTATGAAAAAACCTACCACTATGTTATATGTAATCGTAAGGATTGGAAGTTACTCATCAGCTTATAAAAGACCCACTGCATGGACATAGGCTTCTTTCCCAAGGAAGGTGTGGGCATAATCACCACGCCAACCCACGATGTATTAGCGATTTCAAACTCTGAAAAGTCCATAGTTGTATGTTTTCCCTACATACAGTAGTACTACAAAAACATTTCTTAGGCTCAGATTTCCTCACGATGTTTTCCTTCACCGTCAGCCGATAGTGTTATCAATTTAAATTAGTAAATGTACGCGGATTCCGTAAAATTCTTTGGTATATGCTAACCACTAGATCACCACGACTTGTCAAATAAAAACAAGTGTTATTGTTACAGCCGGTGCTGCCACGTTGAGGATACTCCTGAGCTTTGCTGTTGGCGGTCTACTGGGAGATGTGTTCCTACACTTGTTGCCGGAAGCCTGGGCGAATGATATGGCCAATACTGAAGGTCAGTTGCGAGCTAATAATAATAATCTATATACTTAAAATGCTTTTTGGTTTGTATATCTAAGGTTGATAAATTAGAAGACGACCTGTGCTTGACCTGTTACATAGAAATTTGGCACTATAATTGGTTCAGCTCATAATATTCTAAAATCAAAAATACTTTATTCAGCTTAGACACTGAGAAGGCACTTACGAACGTAAAAACTAAAAAACAAACAAACAAACAACCCAGTCATCGAGAAGAACCGGCAAGAAACTCGATCTGGTTTCTCTTTTCATTGTACATAACATAGCACAACATATTTTTACAAACATAGATAGTTATAGACATTACAGTTAAATTCGTTTTTGGTGGATGCACAGAGAGAGGCGTCATTTCCAGATGTCACCATCGTTCACATATTGTTAAAACCCACATGACATGGTACTTGAACTCACTATCCGGCAAATCGGTAATGTGATTTGGGACTTTGTTATAAAGTCTAACACTATTACTTAAAAAAACTGTTACTGGTCTAAGTGAACCTGAAACATGGAGTGATTAATTTGTCATTATTTCTAGCATTTAGATTATGTCGGTCTTTTACTAAACCCAGAATCCTGATTATCTAATTTTTTGAGGGCATACATTAGATTATCAAGAATGTAACGAGAGTGCAGAGTTAAGATACCGAATTCCTGAAACTTACTCTTTAATGATGCCATACCATTCAATCAATCGCCCTGAAAATTGAAACTCATAGATTACAATTTACTCTCAGCAATAAAGAATTTGTTTCTGTGTTACGTAGCTTCCTATGACTTTAAACTGTGTCATGATGCCAAAAACGAATCTAAATTATTTATATGTTGAAACATTAGGTCATTGCACCTAAGTGATGCCGGGGCGTCTCGCTAGTTGTAGATTATCGAAACACAAAAACAAATGACCTTTTACCAAGATAAACTTTGTACACGACGCGTTGCATACACTGCGATATGAAGGCAAACTGTGTCCTTGTACTCGTGTAGTGTCGCGGCAATGGACTTAACCTGTATAATGCGCATACCATTCATTATTAACATACGCGGAAACTATACTAACCTACGTATAAACGACGCCCCGTAGTGTAATTTTTATACAGTGACTCAATTCTGAGCAGACTGTCTTCTTGTAGGTGGTAGAGCCACGCCGAAGCTATTACTGGCTTCAACATGAATGGGTAATCTCGCCCGAGGTACTACCACCCTCTCACAGAAAACCGACGTGTTGTAACAGTGCTTGCATTGTTGCGTTTCGTTCGGTCAGTGTGAGCGCCGGATACCCAATTCCCCTCTTCCCCACTCCCTCTTCTCTCAAACACAGGCTGGCAATGCAGTTGCGACTCTGATGTTACAAGTGTCTATGGACGATGGTGATCACTTAACATCAGGTGTTCAACCCACCTGTTCGCTTGCCTACAATGACATAAAAAAAGACAATATCGAATATTATATCTATACATATAATAACAATGTAAAACAATGTGTTTGTATTTTTTAGATTTTTGTAAGAAAAATTGTTGCAGGTGTCTAGTAATCTATATACTAATATTATAAAGAGGTAAAGTTTGTGAGTTTGTGATGTTGTGGCGTTGTAGGGGGTAATCTCAGGAACTACTGGTCCGATTTGAATAATTCTTTCAGTGTTATACAGCTCATTCATCGAGAATGGTTATAGGCTATATATCATCACGCTAAGGCCAATAGGGGCGAAGCACAGATGAAAAATGTTTCAAAATCGAGATGTTTTTTTCTTTTTGAGAGCTTCTGCTGTGCGTCAGCGTTAGCCCAGAGTACTAACTATTACTACGCGGACGAAGTCGCGGGCAGGGGCTAGTAAGTAATAAAATAGATTTCAATCGTTTTTAGAAATGTCTGTTTGAATGAACATGCATTACTGCTACAATATTGCGTTCATGATAAAACTTCTTCAAGAAAACCATAGCATATTTTCGAGGAATATTTATTCCATGTTTCATTAAAATCAGTTTGGTCTATCAAAAGTTATTGTAATTAATGATGACGCGACTTAATTACGAGAGAAAAGTAGATAAGTAAGTGGGCTTAATACATTTAGATGACTTTATTAGTCACCGTTTTTTTCCGTAAGGTTCCACGCAGACGAAGTCGCCGGTACAGCTAGTCTTCTATATTACTAAATTGGCAGCACCGGCGATGTCGCCTGCATTTGTGTAAAGGGCTATAAAACGATACCTATTTAATATAAAAAAAACTATAAATTTTTTTTTTACTTTCTTACAAAAAAAAGAACTCAAATATTCTATTTTGTAAGAAAATGCGTTTAAAATTTGACCATGCTTACACGTTCGTCTTAAATTTAAGTTACTTCTAAGACTAGGGATTAGTAGTGTAATTAGTAATTATATTGCCATTTGGTCGTTTTAGAAAGTAGCATCATTTGTACCTTAAGGACGTTAAAATAAGTAATTAAAAAAGGTCATAGTTAATTCACTTTTTTATAAAATAATTTCAGTGGAAATGGAGTAACAGCATAATGCTGTACGATAATTAGCGTAAAACTTAAGTTGGAACATTACCGAAAATGACTTGTTTAAAAATAAAATGAAATAAACTGAAATAATGCATTTTTTTAAATAAATTATAGTAAATGAAATAATTACATTTAATTAAAACATACACTTATTTCATTTTATTTCACTTCATTAATGCTATATTCGGAGACCAATGATATTGTAACTAAAAAGCTAGCTAGTTGGTTAGCTAGCTTATTTTTTACGACTGCCCCGTCAATCTGCCCGTATCTAAGCAACATATAACTATTTCTTTCTCATCACCGGTATTGAGAATATGCCATCTTACTTCCACATTTCATCTAAGGCGGTGAGCCGTTACAATATTACTTTACGTATGTGTGCGTTATCGTGCAATTTGTTTTGTCTAAATATCATGTAGGTAACGTATCCTACAGCTTTTTAGTTATAATATCATAGTCGGAGACTAAAATTTTGACGTGTTTAAAACAAAAAGAGAATAACAGTCATCTATTTTCGTAGCTTTGATCGTATTGAAATGGCTGTTGAATTCGAAGTATTCTTCTCGCAACGTTCATTTATTGTCTACGGAAAACTCGAAAACGTAAATTATGAGTTAAATATTTTTAATTGAAGGTAATAGTATAGAATAGTGTTTCGGGGCACTATCCATCGGGATGTTTTGCATAATTAATGAGGAAAGTGGAATCACCCAACTGCGATGTGTGTAGAAAAATTAAGGATGTGCATCACTTGATCAGTGAGCCAAGAACAGCAACGAAAGAGAGTCGTTGATGAGTGGTATGTTCGCGTAAAGCTAAGATGCTGTATGACTTGGTAATGCTACCTCATCAGCGAGTCTCCTGGTGGAGATAGAAAGATTGGGGCACAATGAGTCTGATATGTTCGGTGGAATAAAAGCCCCAAGGAATAAAATATGGAGCAAGTGTGGCACCGATGTTCGGTGGAATAAAAGCCTCAAGTAATAAAATATGAAAAGGAGCGAGTGTGGCACCGACACTATGCCTTAAAAAAAGATACGATTATGTTGAGTACATTGTAATGTATCAAAGACAAACTAATACATCAGTGTCATAACACATGTAAAACTATGTAATTTTTGCATAAAAACAAATCTGATTTGGAACCTTATTGTCGTTAGATAGCGCATATCGACACGCTGAGAGTTGTTGATTGTCGAAAAACGTTGTGATTTTGACGTCCGTACCACTATCGCTATGTGAAAATAACGTATCATCGTTTATATATGAAATAGATACGGTAGTCACTCTCCAGAGGCATGCCAAGAGATTATTGCTGAAGTGAACTCTATAATTCGGAAAACCCTATCACGATCGGGTCACAGGGCCAATTGAAATCATATATTTACAGTAGAGTACGAAGTACGTTGAAGGGTAATTAACTAGATGAGCCTTACACTTAAAAGTTAGCTTTACGACGGGTGTACTGACAAAGTTTAAACGAATCTATATAATATGTAATAAAAAAAAATGGGAACAGAACAAATGAATATCAGTCTGTTAAATCTCTATTGTCCGACACGAAATACATATATGAGTTATTGAGGTGTACATGCTTGTTAAACGTATATATCTCACTAACTCATATATGTGACTCACATATGAATATATAGCTTAGCCTAGGCTAGCTCATTTAGATTCGCGTATTTGCGTTTACTAGGCAATAGCCCAAGCCGAGGTGTGCCGTGCACCGTTGAGCTAGTCGTGAAAATAAAATCAGCTGAGTGCCTTAGGCGCTCGCCGCGAGTAGTCCGGTGAAGCTGTTAAGGCCTTGCTAGGCCAAAAGCGTAGTCGGTTCGAAAAGAAAAACTGGCAATTCTGTCAATATATTTGAAGAACTCTCTACTGTGTTTTGTCTCACTCAGTCGCTCACTATCTTATTTGGACCTTTTTGAACCCAAGTTTTTCACTTTTCCATCCTTTTTTTTATTTTTTCGAACTGAATACGATGTTGTCTTGGTCAGGTCTTTACAGCTTCACCGAACTATTAAGGCGAGCGCTGAAGGCACTCAGCCGATACTTTCCATTCGATTTTACAATCATTTTCTTTTATACTTATAAAACCTTGTCCTATCAGTTGCAGACACAACAAAAAATAATTATCCAAATAGATGCAGCCGTTTTTAAATTGAGTCGCTTACATACATTCGGCAATTGATTTATATTTATATAGATATACTAGCGGGCCCGGCAGACGTTGTTCCGCCCTGATTATGAAAAATCCTTGAAAATTATATACTAAAACGTTCCTCGTCAATCACTCTATCCACCGGTGACAACCGCATGAAAATCCGTTCGGTAGTTTTTGAGTCTATCGCGAACAGACAGACAGACAGACGCGGTAGGTTAGTGTAACAAAATTTAAAACATGTTTTTTTTCATACAATTTTAGTCTGTTGAACTTTATTAAGTTTGGTTTTAAGCAAATACACGGAATCAGGAATATTCATAACCCTCGTTCTTGGGCTTTTATTTAAGTAAATATTGACTAAACAAAGCAACGATAAAATCGCTACCTGTTACGATAACTGAAAGTTAAATATTTAGTTAAAAAATACAACGAAGTACCTTAAATAGATATAGAAGAGAATGTACACAAACATGCCATTTAATAATAATATTTAATGATAAGGGATTCAGGTTACGCTGTGGCATCCTATTTCTTTGTATAAAACAGTAATAAACAAGACAACACAGATGATACTATAAAAACAACTATGATTTTGTTTATTTTGTTGGAATAATTCAAAGACCTTTTTTGTGTCATGCAAACCGGTAACGAGATCGTTGACTTCCTAAATACAGCTGGTTTTCTTTGTAGTTTATATTTTTAAAACTGTATATATATTGCTACTAGTTGTTTGTAAATAGTTACACGAGTTGCAGTTTTTTTGGAACTCGTTTATGATGAACTCATTCACTCCATTGGTGAAACATAGGCAAAGTAGAGTCCAGACATTGTAAAATGTTATTGATAGACAAATCTCGATATTCATCATAAGCGCTATAACTTCTCAATAGTGGTCTATGGTTTGTGCGTCGGAGTATACTTTTTTAACCAGTGGTAGATAGCTAAGCGGGCTATAGAAAACAGCTTACATAAATATTATTAACTAGCGAACCTGGCGGATGCTATCCCGCCCAGATAATAAAAAAACCTTGACTAATTATTTACCTAAACCTTCCTCGTGAATCACTCTGTCTACTGGTAAAAACGGCATGAAAATTCGTTCTGTAGTTTTTGAGTTAATCCCGAAAAGACAGCCAGACGCGGCAGAGGACTTTGTTTTATACTATGTAATGATAATGATTAATATTGCGATTATTAATAGAAATGTCGGATTTTGACATAAAGTATGTTCTAATAATTTAGAAGACAATGTTAAAAATGGAAAACAACCGAGAAACTATCGCAAATGAATGGTAATCATCGACCACTCTTAATTAAAATAGATCTGAATAATAATTCAGAATTTTAATAGAGTTATCATTGTATCCACTACCGGGTACGGGCGGTTAAGTTCGTTTCCATACACACTTCGCGATATCCTTCCACGGCGACTTCGCGTGCAACTTATGCGATACAGTGGCACAGCTCTTTAATAGTTTATAATACGCACAACACTACAATTCACACCTACACGCCTAAACACTAGGTACATGCGTTTTGTGAAGGACCTTGTATTTTCTTATATTGGCTGGTTAGATTTAGCGAAAATTTGTTAAATGAACTAAATAAATATACCTACGCGTATTTACATAATACGTATTTATAATTCGTGCGAATGCTTGCTTAAATTCGATTCGCGTGAACTAAGCCGAGAGCCAAATTGGCATTCTTGCGTTAGTTGTCATTTCGGCTAAGCGCTTTCTTCACTCACTACTAAGCTTGATGAAGCTTTACAGCGTTAATTAGTTAAAAAAAGCTTCCGTCAGAACGTGTTAAAACTTCATATAAAAAATCCTAAAAATTTAGTCATGATATTGCGTTGAAATAAAAACAAAAGAACAAAGAGAGAATCATCACAGTAATTCTATCTAATAAATAATCGTGAGTAACAAGAATAATTAGGAAGCTATCCACGACGAAACTAAATCGGAAATAGAAGGTATGCGTTTTCCTCAAACGTATATAGATAATATATATACAAAGATCGTCCTATTTATAATTCCATGTTTACAACGCACGTTGAGGTTTTGTGTTGACCGTTACTCATAAAGAAAACAAGTAATTACATACGTTATTGTACGGCGATAAAGTCGAATGTGATAATGAGCGATGAGCAAGCGGCAAACGTTTTGTGTTCCAAGCGCGAAGCGACGCACATAGTTTCAAGTGGTGGTATAAAAAATAATCAACAAACAATGCTATGAATAATTTAGTTGATAATCGATTATCATTTACTTTATGCATAATTTATATACAATGAAATATATCATATTTTATATAAACGCATAACAATAATGCAACATTTTTAGTTGAAATACGAGCAGAGATAAGACCGTATCTGTTCTTTGTATTTGAACATATCGGTTGACTAAAATTGATCGTCAAGCTACATTAAAAACTAGTTATGCCCGCGACTCCATCCGCGTGGAACCTAATGTAAAAATACAGTGACTTATAAAATCATCTGAATGTATTAAGTCCATTTACTTATCTACCTTTCTTTCGTACTTAAGTCGCGTCGTCATTAAAATTACAATGACTTTTTGATAGAGTGAACCGATGTTAATGAAATCAAGATTAAATGTTACTCGCTTTATGATTTCCTTAGTGAGATTTTATCGTGAACGCAGTACTTTAACAGTTTAACAGTGATGTGTATTCAGACAAACAGACCGACAAACATTTCTAATGAAATGTATTTTATTACTTATTCCAAGACACCTGGAACATTTTTTTTTACAAACTCTAAAACGTACAGACACATGATTTACATTCTTATTATATCTATATCTTTAAACGAGCAATTCTTGTATATTTTTATATTGTTATATATTTAGGATCTCGGAAACGGCGGCAGCGATTTCCGTGAAACTTAGTATGTAGGTGGTTTCGGGGACGATAAGTCGATCTAGCTAGATTTCATTCATAGAAAACTTTTTTTAACTGAGTCTTCAGGCAATGAAATATATAGCAAGAATATAAAGGTAAAACTCGCCGCTGCTGACAAAACATAATTAGTTCAGATAGACAACTGCCGCTTCGTGAATCCGTCTAACCCCCAGTTCGAATCCGAGTGAGACCAAAAGAGACATATCTTTTTTAATTTTTTTGTTTTTTTTTATATAACATGCTTATTTTGTGATGCAAACCTAACTGTTTATTTTAATTTAAAAATATTTTTTTAAAGAACCGAGCTAGGCTCGGTCGTCCAAGTACTGTATATTATATACCTATAGATAGGGCCGCTATTTTTATGTAATCTTATAACACTGATATTATTATTTTTTGTCACTATTATTTCACAGGTTATTAAATGAAAACGAGCTATATTTTAAGGTTATAAAGACGTCATGATTACGTTTATTTCCAAAGACTACTAGTGCCAAGTGTTTCCGCGAGTTTCTTTGTTTTAGCTCTTCAGATGTAACATACTGATGAGTTAAAGACATTTTGTATTCGCAATTATTATTGCAAATGTACAATATATGCTAAATTATTTTTATTTTCATGTGATTTATAGCAACGATGCATGAACTGTTCAATGCCTTATTAATATTAATCATAAAGCACAACAATGGAATGTGAATAGCACATGTTACTGAATAAATATCTTTAATGCAGGTGCAAAACTGTTACACTAAAATTGAAAATTTTCGCGTTTTGTACATATATAAAAAATTTATAAACTTTTGTATCAATATTGAATGAATAATTTGAATGTTTGAAATTGTGTTTTTTTATTTTTCTCTACATTACCGCTGTAATGAATTAAAAATGTTAATAAAAGTGGTATCTTGTATGATTTATTACAGAACATATAGTATTATTTCTTTGTCTAAAGTAGAAAAATACTACATTTTTATTAAAACTAATCTATTATGAATCTAATTAGCGATTCTTCATTTTATAATAATACACTGGGAATATTTTAATCGCCTTGTTGTGATGTGGTTTTGGGATTAACACATTTCTATGTAATTATAAAGAACAATATTTCATTTAAATATTAACAATGAAAGAGTTCGTCTCTTTGTTCAGCGTTTTTTTCATAAATTATCGCACGTGTATGTAAGCTCGTATAGAGACTGTCTGTTTGTTTATTCAATGATTGGTGATGAATTTAACCAAACAACAACAACAACCAAACAAAAAAAACCGGGTTACACTGGACGATAATGTGTGACCTCAAAAGTTGACAGGAATTATTAGTCGTTAACTTATAGGGATTGACAAAACCATCCACTCATTTGAGCGGATACACATTGTGTTTTCTAGCCCTGATTGTAAATGCCTAGGAATGGGAAAAACTGGTTAGGAAAATATCTCTATACATGTATTTCGCTGAGTAGAAGAGGAAACGGCCCTAAGAAAAGAGCCCTAAAAACTATATTTGTATTAGTAGTAGGGGAAACGGTGAAATGAAACAGCTTTAAAAATATATTTCGCCTACTCGTAGGAGAAACTGCCTTCGAATTTCGCCCAATAGTAGGGGAAACGGTGAAAGAAAACAGCTCTAATAATATATTCTCTCTAGTCGTAGGAGAAACTGCCTTTGTATTAAACCGCCTTAAAAATATGTTTTGCCCATGTGTAGGAGAAACTACCTTTGTATTTTGCCCAGTAGTAGGGGTAATAGCGTAAATATATCTCTTAAGATGTCTTTGAATACTATTTTCAGAGGGTCAACACGTGTCCATGAGAAGCGGATTATGGTGCCTATTCGGGATGCTCGTATTTATAGTGGTTGAGAAACTATTTGCCACAACAGAAGACGCCGAGGATGATAAAGAAGAAGAATACGATATAATTAAGCATAACGGTTCGATTAAACAGATCGAGATAGAGGAGATCGATAAACTGTTAGAGATCGAGAGGAAACAGCGGGGAATATCCGAGGGAGAGGGGATATGCGGTGGAAACGGAACAGTTACCGCGAAGCAGTTGTACGATTCCTGTGTGTTTAATAACAATACTAAAGGTGAGATTCAATTTGTTTATGATGTGAATGTCCAAAAGGTTCTATTTCAGGGAGCTTAATAAAACACAAACACTGCAAGACCTGCATACATCTATTACCGAAGAGACTGAAGGATGACAACTTAAAAACTGCTTACGCCAAAATAATACATTATATATATTTACCTACATATGTTACAGTTTAATCCCCTTGGTGGATGGATTTCCTATAAGTCTTACTTAATGTTCAGCTACTTTACATAAGGAAATCCTATCGAAAATGTCATGTTTTCAGACTGACTTGTCAGTTTTCAGAATTATACTTAATTAATTTATTACTTCACATCTAAAGTTAACATAATGTCATCCTATCGTCCACGATATGGTCATATCCGTCCCAGTTCTATATTAATCCCACATAAGTTACCAAATCTTTTTTTAAATACTTTATAGTTTTTAGCGTTTGACCACAACCTCACCTGATGTAAACACGCTAAACCTAGAAAGGGGTTCGTCATTAAGTGTAGCTGCCGGAACATATTAACAGATGTTTAGCAACAGATTTTAAACCTGTGGTTGGTAGCTAGCCAAGCGGATATTGGACATCATTTTGATATACAGTTAAAATAACAAATGCACTTACTACAAAGCTGCTTTAAGCCGAGTCTTCATGTGGTGTTGAATCTCGAAAGTAACACCTGCATGAACTATGAAATGTATAAAACATTTTAAGGGTTCGAAGGACCATAAAATACCTAGTACATCCTCAAGGCTCGAAGGACCACTCCGATTGTTCAATGAGTAATATATCGTTGCAGGGGAAGGCGACTGCTGTAGTGCTCCCATGTCGAACGGTTCTGTGCGGTGCAAAGGGAACAGGTGGATGGGCCGGTGCCTGCTCAGGGAGGCGCGGGAGAAGACCCTGAAGGCGGCCAAAGAGAAACCCAGCGGCAAGAAAGACGTTAGTCCTTTTTGATGATATTAGAAAGTTGTCGAAACTGGTACTCGGTGTTGCCACGTTAGCTAACTTCGACGACGACTTCATTTGCTATCAAATCGTTCGATAAGTTTGTCAGGCATGTGATTGCTAATCTGAAGACATTTAACTGACTATAAAATTACCACCACTCTCTGGCTTGCATCTAGATTATTACTGACAAATCTTGGTGACTTTTATATAATTGCGTAAGGCTGTTGCCTTAAGGCTACAAGTTGCCTCACGGAAAAGAGAAGTGAATTGTATCAAATTGCGAGCACCCCTCTCTCCCTTTATATTGCTAATTCCAAATTTACTCTGTGCGAAACCATCAAAATAGAAAAAAACTACTATCCGCCTGAATCCAACAAACAGACTATAAATATAAATAAAATTGAAGTTCTCATTGTCCTCTCGGGCTAATCCCTGGAACTGCTGTAATAATTTTCATAAGATTCTTACTGGAAGATAGACGACTTATTACAGTATTATCGTTATGATTCCCCATAGGAACTAAGCAATTATAAAACTCAATAAGGGTAAATTGAATCGGTGTGAGCGTTATATGTGTTAAGTATATATATAGTATAAAATGAAAGGAAAACGATAGCCAATCAATTAACTGAGAAAAAGTCTTAGTTCCCAGTAAGCAACAAAATCATTTATATATGACAACGAACTCGCGGGCAGAAACTAGTTTTCAAATAAAATCGCAGTAAGAAAGCAAAATATGCGGGGCCACTTAGGTCGGAAATATTTTTAAGGTGTTCCCTCTAATTTATCTTCCTAGGGATAGAAAAATTAATTTATAAAGGTACTTCATGTTTTCACGTTGTTTTTAGCCCAAAAATAAAGGTAAACCCCTTAATTAAAAGATAAATCTCTGACACATTTCTTGTCCCCTTAATTCCTCCTATATATTTGGGTACTAAATTAAATTTCCTCTAGAACCTTCTTTTTATAGTTTTTTTTTATTGCAACCAATAGTTTAGTAGATTATTACTGCCTTTGTCGAGCAATTAAGGATATTACAAGTTCCTTAAATAATTTCAACGAACTAACAAGATTGTGGCCGTCTTGTTAGAGCGTTCCGGAGAATTTTTGTGGTAAATCAGAATTCATGCTAATCGGTATTATTTCCCATCCACTTCACTTGTCCACAATGACCAAACTATATTACGTAAAACACAAACAATATTACAAAATATAGAGTCACATTACACAAGATTATGAATAAAATATAAAATCCACTGCATGAAATTCCAAAATCCCGCTAAAGACTCCCCTACACCCTTAAAAGAGATTTTAGAGGGGGTTTGGTTTATGGGGGAATTCCCTAATTTGACTTCAGTGTTGTAACATTATAAAATACAAATGCAGGTGGCGGGATATCTTAATCTGATGGCGAATTCGTTCGACAACTTCACACATGGGCTCACTGTCGGAGGGTCCTTCCTCGTGGGGTTCAGGGTTGGAGTGCTCACTACCTTTGCTATACTCGGTAATCTTTTTTTTTTAAATTTTTATCTTTGACAACCGAACTTCTAGATTATTACTGTCATTGTCGAGTAAATAATAATATTACAAATGTGTTGTGATCTTTCCAATGTTCTAACGAGACTTTAAGAAAGAAAAAAAAGATGGCAAATCTTCCTTCGCTCTTGGAGAGTTTTTAAGGGCTTAAATTATCATGCATTTTTTTTTTACATATTCCCAACAACATTTTTCTTCCCGAATCGAAAAAAAAATGTCGTTTAAAAAAAGCCCTCTAATGACCGGCCTCACAACATCGCTCGTGTTAATTGAACTTTTTGACAATATTCGCTGATAATGTATCTTATATAGTTGAAGGAATTTTTAAAATCGGTTAAGTATTTTTTTAAGTTTATCCGTTCCAAACAAAAAATTAAATCTTTTCTCTATCGCTATAGATTAACATTGAATTATTCGATTTTACAGTACATGAAATACCGCACGAGATTGGAGATTTCGCTATACTGCTAAAGAGCGGATTCTCGAGGTGGGAAGCTGCGAAAGCTCAACTGGTAAGCTTTCGACTAATCATGTGTAGTTATAGGCTTATATTAATACACAAACACTTGTTTTATATCGCTCTATTTAAATATTTTTTTATTTTACAAACATTTATAAAGATAATAAATAAAACTCACTTTTGAATTGATGAAATGGAATCTTTAATTTTAAGAATTAGCAGATTTTTCAATGAATAGCTCAGTAAAGTGGACTACTCAATTAAGTGAACGGCTCAGTAAAGTGGACTACTCAATTAAGTGAACGGCTCAGTAAAGTTTACTACTCACTGAAACTGGATGCTTAGTAATTTTTTCTCTTCGAAAAACTCTCTACACTTTTGGCCTGGCAAACCTTTACAACTTCGTCGGATTACAAACTTAGTAAAATGTGGTACTCTGTGAAATGAGTTGCTCAGTAAAATGAGTTGCTCAGTAAAGGACACTGCTCAGTGTAGTGAGTTGTTCAAAAAAGTGACTTACTCAATAAGGTTAGCTGCTACATAACGTGAAACGATCAGACGATGATGGTACTGTTCAGGAGTTGTTTGGGAACTATCACGAAATTAACAAAAAAAGAATCATTCATACAATGTTAGTGTTGAGTCGTAGTTGATTTTCCATAGTATGTTACTAATGTAAATTTCTATTTTGAAGTTCGAGACACGCGTATTCCCAGTACGAATACACTTATTTCTTGTTTCAAAAGGCAACATTAATGGTGGCGCCATCTAGCAATTTTTAACATTTTAATTATTTAAGAATTCACGACCTTCAGGCCTTATAATTTACGCTATTGCACTAAAACAGTAAACAGCAATTTTTATGAATATACAATAACTAAATTTCAATCAACAACAATAGAATAACAAAAAATGTTTTGAAAATAAATTATATACATTTAAATATCTGTCCTAGAAGATTATTGTATGTAGTTAAAAAAAAATATTATACATTTACTAGCGGGGCCCAGTGAACGTGGTCCTGCCCTGATAATAAAAAAAAACCTAAACCTCAACCGCAGCTACAGCTACCGGGTCCAATTGTGAATGTACACCATTCTTGAATCAACTCCTGAACAAACAAGAAAAATTTCATCAAAATCTGTCCAGCCGTTTACATACACACGGACAGAATACATACAGGGTTATTGGTTATTCTACGTATTTCCGTTTGGAAGTGATAGGGGTAAAATTATTTGTGATAATTTTAACTCCCATATGCACTATGCAAAAGTGTTCGTTTTAATTACCATCCTTTTTTAGTTTTTTTTTTTCAAAATAAGTCAAAAAAGCAACGTAAAAAATTTATAAAAAAAAAATAAATAATATAAATCTCATCTTTTTTCTTTTGATTTATAAGAATGCTTAAACACTGTTTATTATTAATTATGATTAAAACAACAATTATCGGTCCAAATTTAAAAATGGGAGACGAAAAACGAAATTGTCTAATAATTTTTCTCAATAAAATGTCTTAAATACAAACAAAAAAACGTTACAAAATTTAGCTTGTAGATTATTTTAAAAAAATAACCCGTTTCTTGGCTCTCAAACAATGCATAACAATTAGGAAGTTATTAGAAGCTGAAAAAAAGTGCTCACAGAGGAAGCAGGCGGAAATTCGTATTAAGATATGTTTAATAACAGCTGTTATTTTGTATTAAAGGCGACCGCCTCGGCCGGATTAATCGGCGCCATGACAGCTGTCATCTTCAGCGGAGCGAGTAACTCTATCGGTGAGTGTTGCCATACACAATAATTCTATAAGAACTCCAAATACACTCGTAATTCGAATATTCGAATACATTTTCATTACTTATCTTTTAAGGTATGTAGTAATTTCAGTATAAAAAAATTAATTAAAATCATTCATCAAAACTCGTATTTAATGACAGAATATGACGTGTACAAACAAAATTAAACTATAGTTAATATAAAAAATCTGGAGAAAGTTTCAAAAATAAATATGATACTATTTAATTTATTAAACTATTGTATTGTACTCTCCTTCAATATTTTACAAAATCATTGATAGTTTTTTTTTTGCTCTTGCAATAATGACAGAAAGTAGACCATCCTTTCAAGATACAGGAGTATCTAGGAAACTAGTTTGAAGTCAAGCACTGAATAATATCTAAATATATAAAAATCCAATGTCATGATGTTTGTCCACGATGAACTCTGAAACTACTCAACCGATCTTCATTAAAGTTGGCATTTATGTACAATTTGGTCCAACTTGAGATATAGGATAATTTAAATTTCGATTAATGGCCGCAATATATTAAAAATTACAAATTAAGTGATTGTCAATGTTGATTATTGTTATCAATTGTAAGTTTCATCAGTCTCGAACAGATGGCGCTTTAAATTAGTTGTCGCCAGAAAACAATAGGACTGACTGCTGTAGATATCTCATAGATGGCGCCAATTTTGAATTTCCTTTCCAATTTTATTACAACATGTAATAACTGAGCAACAGCAACGTGTGGCCGTCTCAGCTAGTACATAATATAAATACTGTGCTATGTGTAAGATGTGTGTATGATCACGCAGAGGCTAAAGCGTCGTGGATAGTGCCGTTCACTGCGGGAGGGTTCCTCCACATCGCGATGGTAACAGTTCTGCCGGACCTGTTAAGGGAGCCCGACAAGATGCAGTCCATGAAGCATTTCGCAGCTCTCACCCTTGGCATCCTCCTCATGCACACCCTAACACAGTACTTCGGATAAACTCACATACAAACACACTCAAATTACCACACGATATATCGTTAACCAGAGCGATATTGCTCAATTCCAAAAATTGAATGTCTTTCTTTAATATTTCGAGGTCAATGGATACGTATCCTTTAAGCCTTACACGTCGATTCATAAACAAACTATAATTTAATTTTCGAATATATGTAGCTAACGAGAACTGCAGTGATCAATTCCACACGTGGATTGTTTTTTTTTTAAATATACTGTAGTTTAACGGATACGTGTCTTTTAAGCCTTCACACCACGAACACAGATTATATTATCTACAATCCTAGTAATTAATATTTGTAGCTACCGAAGTCCACATTGCTGGATTCCATATGTGGATTGTATTTTTTTATTTATGACGTCAGTGGATACATGCCCAATGCAATTAAGCCTTCATATCACCAACACACAGATTATAGTATCTACAATTCTCTTATTAAATATATATTGCTAACGAAGATCACAGTGCTCAATTCCATGTGTATCTTTTTTATTTATAAGGTTAATGGAGACGTGTCCTTTAAGCCTGATTTTGTAATGTTTCAAAATGTTTATAACAGTGGTCTTTGCGTCTATGACATATGGCTCAATCAGTGACTCTGGGACACTTCCCTTCCACTCTAAAATGAAAGTAAATTTAAAATTAGTAAAAAAAATGTCTATGAAAAGTATTATTAACCTTTCGAATTCTGCTTTAGATTATATTTTAAAAAATTGCAAAAAACATTTCATTATGTGTAATTTATTAAGAAGCTACATATTTTCTATCTTTGCCTATTTTTATTCGTACCTTATCGTCGGACAATGTTTGAATTAAATGTACAGATTCATCCACATTCAGTATTATCAGAATGTATGGAAATCAACGAATGCAAAGTACCTTATGAATCCATTCATATTCAGGTCGTACTAAATATTCCAATTATAATGCTCTAAAATAAAATTCATTTGAAAAAAAAAATATAAATATTAGTCCACCATTTTGACTCACGTTTTATAAAGTTACTTGCGAAGATTAATTGAAATATAATAGTTATGGTTTATTATTTACTGATATATTTAGTTTTTCTACAACATTATAAAAATGTTACAAAGAACGAGTTACGTATTACAAACGTGTTGCTAATAATTTTCCGCTTGATATGTTTTCAGATTAAATTAATATAAATTGTAAGATTTTCTATAGAGATTTAAAAAATAAATTATATTAAAGTAACGGAGCATATTATTGCCTATTTTTTTTTTATATCTTACATTTTGAACCTATAATAAAATTCTTGATTCATCTACCTGAATTGAAATATGATATTCCTCTAGGAGTACAAAGAGACAATATAACAGTACAATATTAATATTATAGCTATTGCAACCCTAAGTTCATGATAATGTGACATACTAGAGTCCAACATTGTTCCATATAAACATAGATTACATAGAAATATAGCGGAATACATTAATTCAAATATCTTTCGATTTTAATATTATTTTATTTACACAACTTGTAATCAAGTACAAGAATTGTGATTACATTTTTTTTTTTGTATAAAATATACTTTTTCACCTATTATCATATCAGTCAGTATGTTATATAGTTTTAAGAATATTTTAAAATGTACTTGATACGTGTATGATATTATAGTTGGTAGTGTTTACGTAAAAAATAACCTTGAAATTTATCGGTACTACATAAAGAAAAATAAAAAGTTGATTATACGTACTAATTTTTTTTGTCTGAAACAATATCTTAGTGTTTGTTTCACGATTAAAATAATAGCTTTTTATGTGGGAGTCGATTTTACTAAGACACAATACAAAAATTACATTATATGTAAATAAAAATCGAATGTAATCTAATATACGAATTGTTTGATTACATTTTTTTTTGTTAGTGTTTTTGTTTGTAATTAGACTACAGCGAACTTAAATTTTTTGAATCCACGGAATACTATTTTTTTATCTTATAGGATTTCTTCACTTTATAATGACAAAAACAATGTAATGTGAAATAAGATTTGAAAAACAAAGCTCTTGAATTTTCCATTGAAATCGCTTTAGCAATCGTTTTCTTAAAGCATCATAAATATCATACGATACAAATATCTTTCGAACATTTAAGAGAACTATGTATATATAGTTATAATACGGATGTCTGTCCGATGGTAGTATTTAAATGCTGTTTAAAACATTAGTTGGGAGACGTCTCGTTTCTGTATAGAAATATTTCGTGTATAAAATGGAAAGTACTTGCTTAGTATATAGTACAAATTGTGTAAACCCACTCCACTATTATATTTGTGATAATTATTATTCTATTATTAACATTAATTATTCGTCTAATAACTTATTCTCGTAAGGATTTGAACCACTTTATGATAAGTACATATTTGTTTGATACATACCAAAGTAAATTCTTATCGTAAAATTCATATTATTGCCCTTAAAAATAAATATTTCAAAAATTATTAACGTTTTTTCGATACTCTGTGATTAATTTTGAAATTTATAGATTTTGTTTCCGGCTGTAGCATTAAAATCCCACCTGACTCTTTTAAAAGTCAAAATTGCTAATTCGATAAGGCGAGAGAAAAAAATATTGGAAAAACTAGTTACGAAAAAATAAACGAGAATATATATTATGAATCGTAAGTAGTTTAGTCATTAAGATATAATTGTGATAAATGAATGCCATTTATGAGTATTTTATGTCGTTCGCAACGGCAATATTGTAATGATTATAAAAAAAAGTTAATAAATATCCAAGTAATTAAGGTTTTGTTTTATTTTATTCCAGAAGATTCCAAAATCTATTTATTGACGGCGTGCATTTTTTTAAACATTATAATCCCATTTATGCCATAACGATATTGCTTTGTTGCTACTAGGGATGACGATGTGAGATTGATTAATCAATTTATTACATAGAAAAATCGATTATTCTAACCGATACTAAACAACGAATCGATTCAGTGGATCGATCTCTAACACTAAAATCGTGATCCGATTTTTTCTATTTTACAATTTTTAAATAATTAAACATAAACACAATAGATGGTTGTATGAGCTCAATTCCATTCATCTA